>CM045988.1:124539834-125139834 GCA_025175895.1 Wurfbainia villosa
TAGAGTTGACCAAAGGGTGTGCCTAGTGGCTAGGGTTTCTAGGAAACCTAGGGTGGCCACTAAGAAGGTTGCAAGGGGAGTTACCCCTAGAGTCAACCTAGGTGAGACCCAAATGACCAAGGCTAATAAGCCTAGGAGGGTCATTAGGAAAGTATCTAGGGAGGTTATCCCTAAGGAATACCTAATTAACCCTAGGAGCTCAAATCGGTTTTGGGTTCCTAAGAGCGTGATTGATTCACGCTAGATGGGTTTAGGGTGTGTCAACCTTGATTGGATGGGTAGTTAACTCAACCATGGCAAAGGTGGCATTTTAGGTCATTTTCAAGGTTATAGTTACCTTGGGAATGTGGTTTGATTTTAATCCTAAAAGGATTTTAGGATGTGCCAATATTAATTATGAAGTTTGATAAAATGATCATTTTGGCACAATTTAGGTTTAGAGGTTAGTGTGCCATTTTGGGTTTTTGACACACTTGGGAGAAAAATAGAAATATGGCAAAATATATCTAATTATATCAAATGGCAATTAATATTAAAATTTGGGTATTACTATACCTATATATTTTATATGCCATGCCTTGATTGCCATATGCCATGTCATGACATCATGCCTAGTTCTATGATTTTATATGTCATGTTCATGTTTAGGATTAAGGTTTTAAATATCATGTGTTTTTAGACTTCATTTTATGCCATGACATCATGCTTATTTTTAATCATTCTATATGTCATGTACATGTTTAGGATTAAGGATTAAATGTCATGTGTTTTTAGATTTCATATTATGCCATGACATCATGATTATGATCATGCGTTTATCTATATCATCTCTAATGCCATAATCACTCATGCATTTAAGATAATTTGATTGAAATTGATTTAAGGACAATGGCATGACTTGGAGTCCCATTTATAAGGGAATCAAGTAGGGTTGCCTTAGAAAAATGCATGAAACCCTAGATTAAATGAACCAAAACCCACATTTCACATCCAATTGACATGTATGTGTATTTATACACCCTAGATACATGTGAGATGCTAGGATATGAGTTGAGTTCAAGGTGCATAGTTTTTGCATCTAGTTGAACCAAAACTCATCTAATTTTATTAGTGGATCAATGGGAAAGCTTGTGTACAAGTCATGTGCATAGAGCCCAAGGAATATGATCCAAAATAAGGTTTTGAAAACATTTTAAAATCATTTTGAAAAACCTTGGTGAAGTCTATCTTTTGATAGCAATCACCATTGATAGAGTTGATACAAAATAGGGTCAAAACATTGAAAATTTTCAATGGTTTTGAGTTTTGTATCAAATTCACTATTTTATGGGTAAAATAATTTTCAAATATTTTTCACCCAATGTGTGTGTCATAAGTATTATACATATGAATTTTCACGATTTTTCGAATTACGTATAATTATTTATGAATTTCCTAAATTCATTTATGATAGTTGAAAATCGAGATTTTGATTATCGATCGGCCGATGTGTGATCGTGATATTATATGTGATTAAGATTCGTTTGTTTAGCCCATTTTCAGCCATGGAAAAGGTTCCTAATCACTCCTAACCCTAGGATATGCTTTAAAAAGCATTATAAAGGGTGAAAATCCATTGGATATGGATTAGGAGATGTGTTAGGTCAAAGTATCAAATTTAGGGTGAGTGAAAGTTGTATGTTGAACTTAGAACCTTAATTTTGATGGTTTAGAGTTCCTATTGGCTTAGGGGCTTCCCAAGGACATTGTTGGTGCAATGGTCAAGGGAGAGCAAGCCTTTAGGGGGAGTTATCCATCTTGGGATGATGGATGTGTTTTTCTCCTTGGAGAGGAGAAGTTATTGGGAGAGTATCATCAATTGGGAAAATTGATGGGTTTTTGATACCCAATTTGGAAATTGGGAGAGATTATAGGATTGCCTCTCTTGAGTGATATGTGACTTATCACTAGGAAGATGGTAGGCATCCTAGATATTTTTAGGTCAAAAAGGGGGAGATTGTAAGATCTCATTGGGACATGAGACATTAACCTCCTTGGAGAGATAACCTTTTTGATGTTAGTCAAAAAGGGAGAGAATGTTTGGGGGAGAACATTTGGAGAGTGTTTACCAATTTGGGATAATTGGTAAGGGATTTGAGTTAGTGGTCTAACTCAGATGATTTGTTTGGTTTTTGTCAAACATCAAAAAGGGGGAGATTGTTGGTGCAATCGGCCCAGGTCACGATTGACCAGGACTCGAGTTTGACTCGAGTGATGTTTTGATGTTTCGACAAAAACATATGACAATATAATTGTCATGGGAAAGTCCAAGTGGAACATTTGGAATTTGGTAAAGTCCAAGTCTTGAGTACTTGGCATGAAAAGTCCAAGTGGGACACTTGGCACATGAAAAGTCCAAGCATGGGTCATGGCAATGTAAAAGTCCAAGCATGGGTCTTGGCAATGTAAAGTCCAACATGGGTTGGCAAGGAAAGTCCAAGCATGGTCTTGGCATGAAAAGTCCAACATGGGTTGGCAAGGAAAGTCCAAGCATGGGTCTTGGCAATGTAAAAGTCCAAGCATGGGTCTTGGCAATGTAAAGTCCAACATAGGTTGGCAAGGAAAGTCCAAGCATGGTCTTGGCATGAAAAGTCCAACATGGGTTGGCAAGGAAAGTCCAAGCATGGTCTTGGCATGGAAAGTCCAACATGGGTTGGCAAGGGAAAGTCCAAGCTTGAGTCTTGGCATTTGAGAAGTCCAAGGGTTTGATATTGGCAGCGTAAAGCCCAAGCGGGAGTCTTGGCAGCATAAGACCAATGGTTGGCAGCAAAAAAGTCCAAGCGGAGTCTTGGCGGCGTAAGTCCAATGTGCCTTGGCGGTGTAGACACCGTTAGCATGACATAGCCGAGGGAAGCACCTGGAGGCTAGCGCGATGGATGAACAAGTCATGAATGACTTGGAGGGATCCGAGAGGCGTGAGGCTGATGGAGGTGGCTAGAAGGCTTAGGTCTAGGCTAAGGGTGGTCTAGCAAGTATGGGGGCACCATACTTGGGTTGAAACCTCATCTTTGAGGTTGGCAGTCGACTGACATTATGGCCGATTCAACTGCCGTGAGTCGACTTTATTTGCCGTTTAAGAGTGGAACTACTCGGCGCGATGCTCATTGGAAGCGGTCGATACTGATGTCTGGATCATTGCCAAGGGTCGCAGCGGTCGGCGCTAGTTTAGCCACGAGCGCGAGAATGCTCCGTAGCCGTGGCGGTCGACTCTGGCTACGCGTCGACTGCCAATGTTGGCAGTCGACTGCCAAGAGTTCCGTTGGAACTTGTCCAATGTGGATTGAGCCGTTGTCTCACGACAACAGTGGCATCAGTCAACTGGGGACTTATGGCAGTCGACTGATAGGCGGAAATCCAGCCCGACGCAGGATAAAAGGGAGCTATTCATGGAGATTGCAAAATCAGATTTTTCGGAGCTTTGGTGAGGCAATTTGAAGGCGATTTGCAGGTGTATTTCAGGGTCCTTCAAGCTCATCCAAGCAACCAACAAGCAAGCACTCAAAACCCTAGTTTGTAAAGTGTTCTTTACATTTCCTTTGTATTTGCTTGTATTTCTTTCGTTTATTGTTGTAAACGTTTGTACGAGGTTTCTCCGCCTCCGACTTGTTGTCGAGAAGGAGTTTATTGATTAGTGATTGCATTGGCGTCGCTAGAGCTCGTTAGAGCTCGATCCGTGGAGTAGGAACCGTGTGGTTTCGAACCACGTTATATCTTTGTGTTCGTGATTGTTGTATTTCGTTATTGCTTTCATTTCTATATTCCGCTGCGCAAACGAAATTGTAGACACGATCACGATTGAATTCCATCTTCGTACGGTCACAACGCTATTCACCCCCCCCTCTAGCGGCGTCAAATCCCCAACAGGGTTGACACACCCTAACCCATTTAGCGTGAATCGATCACGCTTTTAGGAACCCAATATCTATTGGAGCTCCTTGGGTTAACAAGGTATTCTCTAGGGATAACTTCCCTAGATACCTTCCTAATGACCCTTTTAGACTTTGAAGCCATAGTCTTTTGGGTCTTTCCTAGGTCAACTCTAGAGGTGACTCCTCCATTGACCTTCTTAGTGGCTTTCTTGATTTTTCTTAAGTCCTTAGCCACTAAACACACACCATGGATAGACTTAGGGATGACTTCCCTATTAGCCTTGGTTTTTCTAGACCTAGATGTTGTTCCATAATTAAATGGAACATTATGGTAGGACATAGGTTTGTGACCCAAACCCTTCTTCCCCTTAGATATTTCTTTCTTTCTAGGTCTTGACTTTTGTGCATTAGACCCCTTAACCGAGTTTGATATTATTGCTAGGGTCTTCTCCAATTTTTCTAGCCTTGACCTCAAGGCTTGGTTTTCTAGCTCTAATTTCCTCAATTTTGAATTTTCATTAGATTTTTGAGGAATGATTTTCTTTTTAGGCATGTGTCTAGATTTCTTGGGATTAACACCCAAGTTTTCTTCAATTCTCCTAATTGACTCCCTAGGTAAAATAGATCTAGTGTTTTGAGTCCTAGGTTTTTCCTTAGTTATATGAACATGCTTGGCACCTAGACAATACACCTTATTGTTTCTCTTAGCATGCTTTTCATTGATAATAGCAAGAGAGCTAAAATAATTCTTAGCATGCTTTTTAACTCTAGGAATTAAAGGTGCATTAACTAAATGTACCTTAGGGTTAGATTTAGGAGCTCCCCCTACATGAGTTGCACCTTCTTGCTTTTTCTTCCTCCCCCTAGGGCATTGGCTTCGGTAGTGTCCCTTTTGATTGCATTTGAAGCACACAATGTGCTCTTTGCTCTTGATTTTGGGAACACCGGCATCCTTTGACTTTGGGTTGACTTTTGGTCTTGATGCCTTTTCCTTAGCCAATTTAGGGCATTTGCTCTTGTAATGCCCTTTCTCCCTACACTCAAAGCATATTATGTGATTTTTATTTAAAATAATAACACTTGAGTTACCTAGGGAGGTGGTGGAGGCCTCTTCACTTCTTCCGGAGGTAGATGCTTCGTTTTGGTCTTGCTCCGGAATAGAAACCCTTTCCTCCCCCTCAATGCTAGAGGTGGAGGTCTCCACCAAGTCATCAACATCTTCAAATGTTGTGGGTTCTTCTTCGGCATTCTCCTCTTCTTGTGCCGATTGGGAATTTTCTTGGAAATTCATTACCTTATTCCATAATTCCCTTGCATCCCTATAATCACCCAATCTAGACCAAATAGTGTTAGGTAACAAATCACTAATCAACTTGATTACCTTGAGATTTGTCTTGAAGTCTTTGATTTGGTCTTGGGTCCATTTTGATTTTTCAATGGGCTTGTTGTGTTTGTCCCTAGGCATCTCAAAACCGTTTTCTATAATAATCATAAAATCAAAATTGGTTTCGAGATATACCTCCATCCGTTTCCTCAACCAAGAAAAATCTCCATCGAATATTGGTGGATAGATGAAGCCGGCCATCTTGTAGTGCTCTCGCGGCGGTTAGTCCTTGAAGAGCGACCTCGGCTCTGATACCACTTGTAGGGGATCGATCGGCCAGCTAGAGGGGGTGAATAGCCCTCGTACGATGGATGTTGTAATTCGTTCGTTCTTCTTGCGTTGCTTGTCTACGATTGTCGTTAGCGCAGCGGAATAACAATAATAATGAAACTAACAACAATACACAATCACACAACACAAGATATACGTGGTTCGGAACCGAATGGTTCCTACTCCACGGGCGAGCTCACCGAGCTCTAGTTATGCGCACGACACTAACTATAACACTCCTTCTCGACAACACGTCGAAGGTGGAGAAACCTCTCACAAGCAATTACAATGTAATATAGAAATACAAGCAAATACACAAATACAATACAAAAGAAAACTTTCACCGATTGCTTTGATCGCTTTGCTTGTTGCTTGCTTTGATTGGCTCTTGAAGGATCGGAATGCGCAATTCCCCTCCAATAGCTCCACAAAGGCTTTGTAAAAACCTCCATCTCGAGCTCCTTTTATAACTTTGCATCGAGTGTTTTCGCGCTAGATCATTGCCAAAGGCCCCGATCGGCCCATGTGCTTGTCTCACAACGGCGGATCCACGTCGGACAAGTTCTAACGGATCACCTACCAGTCGACTGATGATGCCCATCGATCAGGTGACTTGAGTCGATCGCCCGATCGGCTCACGGGCAGCATTCTATGCTCGCGACACTCCCATCGATCATTGCCATCCCTGCGGTCGGCTATTTGCTCGGCTCGATCATTGCCCGATCCATGGCGATTGATGAAAACCCTAGCCTTACACAACTCTTCGAGCAAAACCTCAAACACCAAGTTGTTTGAGCATCCGACCATCGGGTAAACCCTCAAACATCAAGTTTGAGCCTCCGACACTCAGTCTTAGCCACTTGGCCAAGTCCACCTTATCCCTCATGGAGTTCCCCACCAAAGCTCTCTTCCCTCGGCCTACATCCCTCGGATGCGCCAAGCGCACGGCTTCGCAACGCCATCCTTCGCGTCTCATGCCCTAGAAGTATGCTTCCCTTTGGGCTCACTCCATTCAGTCCCCGTCCGACGGTCCCTCGGATGCACCAAGCGCACGGATTCACAATGCCATCCTTCACCGACTCAAGCACCCGAGCCTAGTGAACTTGCCAAGTTCTCAAGACTTCTCAAATGCACCAAGCGCACGGCTTCGCAATGCATTTCTCACCAAGCACCAAGCGCACGGCTTCGCAATGCTTTGGACTTTCCCATGCCAAACACCAAGCGCACGGCTTCGCAATGCTTTGGACTTTCCCATGACAATCCCATGTCATGAGTTTTGTCTATCATCAAAATACCATCAAGGTACTGCTGGGCCGATTGCACCAACATCAACTTGATATCATATATCCATGTCTTGTGAGATCAAGTCATCAATTGACCTACATGCTAGTCTTTATGTTTTAATATTGCCCTTGAATATTAATACTTGACTAGGAACATTTAGGAAAGTGTTCTCTACAGCCTCTCATAATCAATTCTGCCAATTGATGTGCTGTAGATAAGAACCTACTTTTCTAGGGCATTATTATATATTTAATTTAGCTGGCACAAGCAAGACGTAAATATATAATAACCAATCCTTTGCCTTTATAGAATATGATACAAAATATTCCCTATTCAACCATCACATGATTGGTTCTAGAGCTATAACTAACACTCCCAACTGGTACAAGTAGAAGAAAATGCAGAGGAAGAAGAACCCACAACATTTGAAGATGTTGATGACTTGGTGGAGACCTCCACCTCTAGCATTGAGGGGGAGGAGAGACAATCTTCCATCCCAGAGCAAGAACAAGAAGCATCCACATCTGGGAGAAGTGAAGATCAAGAAGAGGCCTCCACCACCTCCCTAGGTAACTCAAGTGTTATTATTTTAAATAAAAATCACATAATATGCTTTGAGTGTAGGGAGAAAGGGCATTACAAGAGCAAATGCCCTAAATTGGCTAAGAAGAAGGCATCGACACCAAAAGTCAACCTAAAGTCAAACGATGCCGGTGTTCCCAAAATCAAGAGCAAAGAGCACATTGTGTGCTTCAAATGCAATCAAAAGGGACACTACCGAAGCTAATGCCCTAGGGGGAGGAAGAAAGGGCAAGAAGGTGCAACTCATGTAGGGGGAGCTCCTAAAGCTAACCCTAAGGTAAATTTACTTAATGCACCTTTAATTCCTAGAGTTAAAAAGCATGCTAAGAATTATTTTAGCTCTCTTGCTATTATCAATGAAAAGCATGCTAGGAGAAATAATAAGGTTTATTGCTTAGGTCCCAAGCATGTTCATATAACTAAGGATAAACCTAGGACTCATAATTCTAGACCTATTTTACCTAAAGAGTCCATTAGGAGAGTTGAAAAACATCTAGGCATTAACCCTAAGAAGGGTAGACACATGCCTAAGAAGAAGAACATTTCCCAAAAACCAAATGAAAATTCAAAAATGGGAAAATTAGAGCTAGAGAACCAATTCTTGAGGTCAAGACTTGAGAGAATGGAGAAAGCCCTTAGAATCATAGAAAATTCAATTCTAGGGTCAAATGCCCAAAAGTCAAGACCTAAGGTTCAAAAACGGTCTAAGGGCAAGGAAGGTTTGAGTCACAAACCTAAGCCCAAGAAGACTTATCATAATGTTCCATTTAATTATGGAACTATTTCTAGGTCTAGGAAAACCAAGGCTAATAGGGAAGTCATCCCTAAGTCTAGCCATGGTATGTGTTTAGTGGATAACACCTCAAAGAAATCAAATGTAGCCACTAAGAAGGTCAATGGAGGAGTCACCTCTAGAGTTGACCCAAGTAAGACCCAAAAGACTATGGTTTTAAAACCTAAAAGGGTCATTAGGAAGGTATCTAGGGAAGTTATCCCTAGGGAATACCTTGTTAACCCAAGGAGCTCCAATAGGTATTGGGTTCCTAGAAGCGTGATCGATTCACGCTAAATGGGTTAGGGTGTGTCAACCCTAAGTGGATGGGTGGTTAACCTAGCCATTGTGAGTTGACACATTAGGGTGTGCCAATATGGTTTGAGAAGTTAAAAATGATTTAAATTGGCACAATTAGGTCATAGAGGTCGTGGTGTGCTATTTTGGGTTTTTGGCACACTAGGGAAATGAATGGTTTAAGGCAAAGTGAATTTATCCCTAAAAAATGGCAAATTGATTTTCACACTTAGGTATTCTATACCTTAGTATATTTTACTTGCCATGATTTGTTTGCCTTACCATGTCATGACATCATTTTCATTTTTATCTATAAAATGTCATGATCATGTTTAGAATTATCTTTAGATGTCATGTATGCTTAGTTCTCATTCACATGCCATGACATCATGATATTGGCATATGCTTTTACTTAAATCATATTTATGTCATAATCATCATGCATAAATTAAAAAGAAATTAAGGACTATGGCATGATTTGATGGGAATCAAATAATATTGCCTAGAAATATGCATGAGACCATTTAAAGAACAAAAACCCACATCTCACTAGATTAATTGCCTTGAATGTGTTTTTACACATCTAGATATAAGTGAGATGTTTAAGGAAAAGAAATTAAAGGTTTTGAAAACATTTTTAAAATATTTTGAAAAACCTTGGTGAAGCCTATCTTTTGATAGCTATCACCATTGAATGGGATGATACAAAGATGGCTCTTTATTGAAGCTTTTCTTAAAATTTGAACTTTGTATCAATCTCCTAATTTAATGGGTAAAATAATTTTCTAATATTTTTCCCCCATAGTGTTTAGTATAAGTATTATACGTATGCATTTTCAAGATTTTTAAAATTACGTATATTTACTTATGGATTTCGAAAATCCATCTCTGAAACTGAAAAACTACAGAATCGATTATCGATGCGTGAATGGCAATGATCGATGGTAAGTCCAAATCGATCATTGGTATCTGATGGAGTCGACTGGCACAGGCTGATTTCGGGTAAACTTGATAGTTAGGCCCATGTTTAGCCATGTTTTGGTCCCCTAATCACTCCTAACCCTAGGATATGCTTGGGAGAGCATTAGAGAGGGTGGAAATCCATTGGATATGGATTAGGAGTTGGGTTAAGGTTGAGTATCAATTTTAAGATGGATGAGAGTTCATTGTTGAACTTTGCCTTAATTTTGTTTGGTTTAATGTTCCTATTGGCTTAGGGACTCTCCAAGGACATTGTTGGTGCAATGGTCAAGGGGGAGCAAGCCTCTAGGGGGAGGTATCCATCATGGGAAGATGGATGTGTATTTCCTCATGGGAGAAAAATTGGGTTGCCTCTCCATAAGTGATATGGGATCACTAGAAAGATTGTAGGCATGTGTTCCTCCAAGGGAGAGATTGTAAGATCTCATTGGGATATGAGACATTCATACACTTAGGGAGGACCTTTTTGATGTAATGTCAAAAAGGGGGAGAAGTTACCAAGTTACCAATTAGGGTTCGTTGGAATTCTCATTAGGATATGAGAATTGCCAATATGGGAGAATTGGTAGACTTGAGATGGTAGTTTTGTCAATCATCAAAAAGGGGGAGATTGTTGGTGCAATCGGCCCAGGTTGGCTCGAGTTTGACTCGAGCAGTACCTTGATAGTATTTTGATCATAGACAAAACTCATGACATGGGATTATCATGGAAAATCCAAGCATGGAGCTTGGTGTGAAAGTCCAAAGCATTGCGAAGCCGTGCGCTTGGTGCTTGGCATGGGAAAGTCTAAAGCATTGCGAAGCCGTGCGCTTGGTGCTTGGCATGGGAAATCCAAAGCATTGCGAAGCTGTGCGCTTGGTTCTTGGTGAGAAATGCATTGCGAAGCCGTGCGCTTGGTGCTTGGTGAGAAATGCATAGCGAAGCCGTGCGCTTGGTGCATTTGGAAAGTCTTGAGAACTTGGCAAGTTCACTAGGCTCAGGTCCTTGAGTCGGTGAAGGATGACATTGCGAAGCCGTGCTCTTGGTGCATCCGAGGGACTGCCGGACGGGGAGCGAATGGAGTGAGCCCAAAGGGAAGCATACTTCTAGGGCATGAGACGCGAAGGATGGCATTGCGAAGCCGTGCGCTTGGCGCATCCGAGGGACGTAGGCCGAGGGAAGAGAGCTTCAGTGGGGAACTCCATGAGGGATAAGGTGGACTTGGCCAAGTGGCTAAGACTGAGTGTCGGATGCTCAGACGACTTTGTGTTTGAGGTTTTAGCCGACATCAGTCAACTGGCATAGGTACCAGTCGACTGCTCTAGGTCGTATGGGTTCAACCAGTGTTCGAATCAAATCTGTGATCGATCATTTGCCAAGGAGGGAGGCTGATCGTTGGGAGGATCGATCATCACGAGGGATGGCAATAATCGATGACACGCGGCACGCAGAATGGAGTCGAGCTAGCCAGCACTCGACTGATGGATGATCAGTCGACTGATGGGTGCCATCAGTCGACTGATGTGTGATCCGTTGGAACTTAACCAACATGGATCTGGCCATTATAAGACAATGACTACGGGACCAGTCAACTGATGGTCACGATCAGTCGACTGATGTGCGCGAAAACAGCTTGATGCAGGTTATAAATGGAGCTCGAGTTGGAGGATTTCACCAAGGGCTTTTGAGGTGACTTTGGAGGGGAATTGCTGTTGCATTCCAGACCTTCAAGAGCAAGCAAAAGCAAGCAACAAGAAAGCGATCAAAATAATTGTGTAAAAGTTCTCTTTTGTATTGTCTTTGTATTTCTTGTTGTATTTCATATTACTTGTTGTAATAGCTTGTGAGAGGTTTCTCCACCTCCGACGTGTAGTCGAGAAGGAGTTTGGTTAGTGTTGTGTGCATAACTAGAGCTCGAGGAGCTCACCCGTGGAGTAGGAACCATTCGGTTCCGAACCACGTATATCGTGTGTGTTTGCGTGTGCTTATTTGTTGTTAGTATTATTATTGTTTTATTGTTTCCGCTGCGCTAACGACAATCGTAGACAAGCAACGCAATGAGAACGAATAAATTACGACATCCAACGATCAAGGGCTATTCACCCCCCTCTAGCTGGCCGTTTCGATCCCCAACAGGGAGGATCTCAGAGACGAGTGAAGAAGCTGAAGACAAGTGCTTCACTTGCAAGCAAGATGGACATTGGAAGAAGGACTGTCCCAATCCGAAGCAGAACAAAGGTATATAATTTTTTAAACAATAGATCGCGCATACATACCTTGGCTTCATCGGTCCCTTCGTGTAGCTCTACTAGCTTTGTCCAAAGGTCCTTTGCGCTGATGAAGGGGCCGACGCGATTAAGCTCCTCCTTGGACAAGCCACATTGGAGGATTTGAGTTGCCTTGGCGTCATCTTCGACTTGTCTTTTTGTCGCAATGGTCCATTGGTCATAATCCAAGGATTCACCCACTTCGTTAGTCGGAAGTGTTAATCCCATTTGGATTTTGATCCACATCTCAATTTGAGTTTTAATAAAGCATTCCATCCGACCTTCCAATAACGGAAGTCATCTCCATTGTAAAACGGAGGTCGGACGGTGCTAAAACCCTCGAGATGGGCCATTGATACAAAAGAAACAAGGAGATGAAGACGAAAAACCTAACAATGACACAAACACACGAAATGTACCAAGACTCGCGTCTTGGATTAGTAGTGCGAGAGAAAAATTAACAAAATGAAATAAATTCGAAATAAACAGAAAAAAAAAGAAAAAAAAATATGTAAAAAGCTAGATTGGTGGTTTCACCAAATCTTAGCACCCCCGGCTCTGATACCAATTATTGGATTGAAGCTGATCACTAGAGGGGGGGTGAATAGCAATAAACCTTTTCTTTTTCGAATTCATTTCAAAACAAATATACGCAGCGGAAAGATAAATGAAAATTAAAATAGACAAATAGATTTTTACTTGGTTCGTAGCCTTCGGCTACTACTCCAAGGCCCTAGTGTGTTGGGATGTATACTGAATAGTCTACCTTTTGTATGAACATCTTTATTTTAAAATAAGAATCACATGATCATTGTTTGCATGTTTTTATGGTTATGCATATTGTCTAATACATTACATTGTAGATAACATGGTGTGTGGTGTCACACAGGAGATCATGTTATCGGCTCCTTGTAAAGTATAAGTAAAGGCTCACAACCGAGATGACTTTGGACAAACCATTGGAATGGTTGTAGTGTGATTTGGTATTGGTTTGTCTTGACCATTGAATCACACTAGTGCACTTCATGTGTTTTGAGCACGACCAACTTAGAGGTGATTCGATTTATTGATGACTACATAATCGAATCGGGCCTCATATATTATATTGTACATACTCTTAATCCCGATATAATATCGGGCACATATACTTAGTATTCGTTTCTTTGATTTACCAATGGGCGAGATTTATAGATTAAATCGATAGACTCGGTAAGTTGGAAATGATATTATTTATATGATGTGTCGTTGATTATAGGAGGAAACCGTTTCCTATATATTAGGATGATGATGTCCCCTTGAGGAGCTCATAAGGTTCATCATGTAAACCCTGTAGGTGGACTTGGTCCGACATGAAGAAAAGGTTGAGTGGTACTACTCATGGAGTTAGATGTTGATTAATTAATGGTCAGTAAATTAATTAATCGACGAACATTCGAGATCTTAAACACGGGGAGAAAATGTACAAATAATATATGGAGCCCATTTTAACTTATGAGGGTTGGTGAGGTAGATCAATGATAATCCTTTAGTGGATTGGATTATCATTAATGGATCGGACTTTATGTGTGCTTGATCCATGGGTGGCCAAGATCCAACTCCTCCTCATGGTCCCTATTGTAGGCTATTAAAACCTCTTGAAGCTTAGATCCAATGGATAGAAACACAACTCTAGCTCCAAAGGTAGAGATTAAATCTCTAGATCCGATGGTTGAGATTAAATCTCTAGATCCGACGGTTGAGATTAAATCTCTAGAACCAATGATGGAGATTAAAAGGAGGCTTATCCCTAAATCTATAAAAGGAGAACAAGGGGTTGGCGTGAAGAAGAATTACAATAGAGAAAGGACTAGGGTTTTGGGCGGCAAGAAGAATAGGGGTTGGCGTCACCAAATAAGGAATCTATTTCCTTTTCTCCTTCTTCCTCAAGCTTGCCGACGCCCAAATAGCTCCTTCCTAACCTTGGCCAGCGGCCAAAGCTTCCCTTCTTTTTCTCCTTGGCCGGTGGTAACAAGATTTAGGGCTTTCTCTTGGTGTCTTGGCCGGTTTCCATCATAATCTCCTCTTCCTTCTTGGCCGGCGGCAAGCTCCATCCTTGGAGGTTGGTGGTTGGTTGAAAGAAGGAAAAGATCCTTGTTTCTATTCTCCCTCTTGCTCGGAATGAGTAAGGAAGGAAGATTGGTGATCTAGGAGCTTCAACTTTTGGTAGATCGTCGCCCACACGACGTCCGAAAGGAGGAAGGTCACACAATAGAAGATCGAGAGGTATATCGATTCTCTATTTTCATATGTTACATGTTTATTTTTGTTTTTCAATTATGAGCATGATATATTCTATTTGTGGCTAAATAATACTTGGATCCCGAACATAAACACAAAATTCGGCGATTCGTACATCGTCTATTCCGCGGCTACTCGTAGAATAGAGGTTGGTCACTTGAACAACAAGTTTGTTCAAGTGACCTCTCTAAACGAATAGCACGACGTTGACAAGGTTACTTGGGTGTTCCCTTTTGTCTAGGATTAAATTTTTAATCCGGGGGCATTGATGGGATCGCAATGAACAAGCGACCGAGTTGAAGTGGGAAGCGAAGTTTCCCCTCACGGATCAATGAAACCCTACAATTGGTATCAGAGCCAAGGTTTTCGGTTTTGTGTATTTAGGATTCGGTTACTCTTATCCATTTTTTCATATATTATATGTGCCAGATAATAGTAGGATATGCGTAGGTTAACTCTTTGGTTGCAGGCTTCCTAGTCCACCTACCAATATAACGGTTTCCAACTTTAACGCTTCTTTGATTTCTTCTACAAGGTAATTAGCGGAAGCAAATATAGAAGGAAAAACAATCACTAACATAATATGTAACATGGTTCAGAGATCCACTCCTACTCCATGGCAATCCTTAAGGCGGATCACTCCTTGCAAACCTTCACTAAACTTCTCATTTGGATGAATACACCAAGGTGGAGAAACCTTTCTTACAAGACAATCTCTTCTTCTTACAAGATGGTGGAAGTAAGCTTAGGAAGAAGAGTAAAACACTTAGAAGTCTTGGAGAGCTTAGGATGAGAATTTTGAATAAGAACACTTGCCGACTCCAAGCTCCCAAAACCCCCTCTTATAGAGTTTAGGCATTTCTGTCCATTACTGCCTTCGCCAATCGGCTGCTCAATATTAGCAGTTAACTGGTGTGCCGTTGCAAAAATCTAATGACTTTTGACTCCACCATTTTTTTGGATCACCGCCCAATGGATACTTGATCAGTTGATTGGTCACTAGATCAGTCAACTGATTGCTACTCAGTTGAGTGACTCGTCGATGACAGTTGACTCAGAAAGTTTGTGTCATGCTATAGTAACATCAATCGACTATCTTAACACCTCAGTCACACATCCAATAATCAGTCAACTGCATCAACTTAGTAGTCGACTGTGTCAACACGAGTGTTGAGTGCCACTTGGATTTCCGAAGTGTCGAACATCTGAGACCAATCGACTAGTCATACCACCAGTTGACTGTCATCAGTCGACTGGTATACCACAAGTATGATTCCCTCATACTTGTAAACTCAGCCTTAGCCTAGACCAAACACAATCAAGCTTTTCCATCAGCCTCGCGCCTTTAGGATCCCTCTGAGTCCACGACTACTTCATCCTTACGCTTGCCTTCAAGAGCTTCCTTCAGCTTTGTCATACTTTAAGGTCTTCCTTTGCTAAGATTCACTTGGACTTACGCCACCAAGACTACACACTTGGACTTACACTGTCAAGTCCTCATCCTTGGACTTTTCCTTGCTAAGATTCACTTGGACTTACGCCGCCAAGACTACACACTTAGACTTATGCCACTAAGTCCTCATCCTTCCACTTTTCCTTACCAAGACCTCACCCTTGGACTTCCCTTCCTTTCCAAGACTTCACTTGGACCTTCATTTTACCTTTCACTTAATATCCAAGTTAATTTACCAACATTGCCTAATTTAAACATGATTATCCAAACATCAAAATTAATCAATACTTGGGACATTCTTGCACCAACAATCCCAACTTTAAATCTTATTTCATACATCAAAACATAAGTTTGATCTTGTGATGCACCTAACACCAACAGAAGTAGTTATAAGCATATGTTTGACGCTTTTATAAGAAATATCTCTTCTAGCCAATATGAAGACATATGTTGAAGTGGGCCTCCTACAAAATCTACATCTGAATACATAATCACCTCTAGATGATCAAACCTCGAATACATGAATATGAATGCTTTAGTTCTATGCAAATACCACATGACCTCTTTAAAGCTTTCAATGTTGTGGTCAAGAATACTTAGACATCTATGCAACATCTTTACTATGTATGTAATATCTAGATGCATACCCACATAAGGATACATAAGACTATCTACATCTAATGTATAAGGGAATTTTTATATCTCCATTGCTTCAAGTTCAAGTCATGGACATTGTTGTAAGCTAAATTTATTACCTTTTAACATAGACATGTTGCCAAGTTAACAATTTTGCATGTTATATTGATCAAGCACTTTTTTAATATATGTCTTTTGTGAAAGTCCAAGTATACCCCTGAATGACCACAATGCATTTGTATGCCTAAAACAAAGAATTTTTTTACCAAGATCTTTTATTTTAAAATTATTTGATATAAATGATTTAATTTCATGCAGTAAAATGCTACAATTGCTAGCCAATGGAATATCATCCACATACAAAACAAGTATAATAAATTTTCTCCCATTGAACTTGACATATGTGCACTAATTAAAAAGGGTTCTCCTTGAAACCAAACAAGGTAACCACTTGATCACATTTTTAGTATCATTGATGTGATATCTATTTTAAATCATAAATGAACTTTTTTAATCTACATACTAAGTACTTTGAATCCTAATATTTAAAATTCTCTAATTGTACTATGTATATAGTCTCCTTAATTTCTCCATTGAGAAATGTTGTATTTATGTTCATTTGGTGTAACTCTAAATCATATTAAACTATAAGTTTTGTAGGAAGATGGTGTTGGAGTATTAGGAATACTATCAAAGTTCCACATTGGTAAGACATGGAAAAGATCATGTGCTTATAAGATGAAAAGATATCTTCATTGGTATGAGGCCTTTTAGGTAAAGCTCAAAAATAAAACCATGAGGGCTTAGGCCCAAAGTGGACAATATCATGCCATTGTGAAGATATATGATTCTTATAGGCACTAACAATTGGTATCAGAGCCATGGTCCATGTCAAGCCATGAACCTCGAATGAAGAAAGTTGAGCTCCCATGTCTGGATCAAGAGAACCAGACACCAGGTAGAAAGTCCAGTTGGGTCGGGAGGACCGAACAACTGGCAGGAAGTCCAGCTGGGTAAGGAGGACCAGACAGTTGGTAGGAAATCCTGGTGGGTTGAAGATCGAATATCAAGTAGAGGATATCCTTCGAGGACGGATAGGCTTGAGGGGGGGTCAATGTGGTCCTTCATTTGAGGGGGGATTGTTGAAGTATTAGGAATACAATCAAAATCCTATATTGGTAAGACATGGAAAAGATCATGTTCTTATAAGATGAAAAGATATCTTCATTGGTATGAGGCCTTTTGGGTAAAACCCAAAAATAAAACCATGAGGGCTTAGGCTCAAAGTGGACAATATCATGCCATTGTAGAGATATATGATTCTTATAGGCACTAACAATTGATATCAGAGCCATGGTCCATGTCAAGCCATGAACCTCGAACGAAGGAAGTTGAGCTCCCATGTCCAAATCAAGAGAACCAGACACTAGGCAGGAAGTCCAGTTGGATCGGGAGGATCGAATAACTGGCAGGAAGTCTAGTTGGGCCAGAAGGGCTGGACAACTGGCAGGAAGTCTAGCTGGGTCAGGAGGACTAGACAGTTGGCAGGAAGTCCTGGTGGGTTGAGATCGAACATCAAGCAGAGGATGTCCTTCGAGGACGGATAGGCTTGAGGAGGGTCAATGTAATCCTTCGTTTGAGGGGGGATTGTTAGAGTATTGGGAATACAATCAAAGTTCTACATTGGTAAGATATGAAAAAGATCATGTGCTTATAAGATGAAAAGATATCTCCATTGGTTTGAGGCCTTTTGGGTAAAGCCCAAAAATAAAACCATGAGGGCTTGGGCCCAAAGTGGACAATATCATACCATTATGGAGATATATGGATATTATAGGCACTAATAGATGGCTCATATGGAGAGATGGGACAACATGACTATGACACGGGCATGCCAGTCAGCATGGCTAGACTATGGTTCGCTCTAGAAGCACACAGTTGTGCTTGTCAGCATGACCAAGTAGTGGTGCTGTTAGAGATATATGAGAGGTGGCCTAAGGCAATCTTCTTATGGTCGATCCATTTATTTGATAAATGAATATTCACTATTTGAGTATACATATTTTCTTATTTTTAATTTGATCTTAAACTCATTTACTGGATGTCCGCAATATGATTCACAGCATGAGAGAATTTGTGATTGGATCACAACTAGTGAGTATCTCTACATGTGTAATTGTGATGTATTGAAATTATCCCTAGTCGATAAATTGATGCATATGGACACCATCGATTCTGTTGAGACTAGCACGAGTTATACTCTTTGGTTTATCCAAGCAACTGTTTCTCACTGGCTGGTGACATTGGGATATCCGGAGTTAATCGTGGATACTAGTTATGGTAACTAGTTCATTGGAGTGACCAGCTGTAAGACTTCATATGGTTCTCTACATATATAGATATGTCAACAAAGTTTTTACTGCATCTTAAGTGTGATGTTCCTTCGACTTGCGGTATTCAAGTCATCTTGGTCATGGAGACTTATGCTTTGACATCTTAAGCAAGCATCTCCAAGGAGATGTGGACTCGGGATGGTTGGGTATAAGTCGAAGTGCCTGAAGGTGTTTGAATAGCCTACAAAGGATTCACCACTCCTTGCAGGAGATGTATACCCTTGGCCTCTCGTCGGATTGTTACAAAAGTCTTTGGCCAAAGCATTACATATTTAGAGTAAGGTATTCTTGGATACATGTGCAGTAACTAGAATCCGCAGGACGAGGAAATGATACTTGAGCTAGGTGTGACATAGTAAGCCTAGTTGAGACTGACACTATAGACCATGTCCTGAACCAAGTGGGTATAAGATGAGTGAAGGGAATAGGGCACGATTCACTGTGGCTGCTGAAATGTTTCAGAAATTGTTCTGGGATCAACCGTTGATTTTTCGATTAATTAGGGATCATGATGTACTACTAGGTGCCACTCATGATCGTTCTATAATTAATGGTTAATTATAGATGACCAACATAAATCGGGAACCTATTTAGTCACACGCACAATGAGTGTTATCCGAAGGATTAAAAACGAGTCTGAGAATGAGATTCTCAGACCAAGAGAGAGACTTGGTTTGATTGGACCAAACATAGAGCGAGCATGAAATGATTTCAGTCGCATCGGAAGCATGGATGGGCCGTGTCTTTTGAAGACATGATAGATGAACCAAATTGGTTTGGTTCTAATCCAATGGTGGAAAATAAATCAAAGGGGTTTGGTTTGTTTCAAACGAATGAACCAAAGTTTGTTTGGTTTATTTTAAATTAAAAATAGACTAACGCGGTTTGGTTTATTTTAACTTAAGTTATTGGTGCGGGTTAACGGGTTTTGTTTGTGAATCAATAACCACTAGGAGAAGGCTTCTTGATGGTCAAGAAATATGCACTCTATAAAATACGGCTTAAGGGTTTTGGAAACCCTAATGAAGCCTTAAGAGTTGCCGCCCACTTCTCTTCTCCTGTTCCTCTTCTTGCCGCCCAACCAAAGGAGGGTCTCCTTCCTTGCTACCGCCCAAAGGCTGCTACTTCTGTGCAACCTTGCTCAGCCTCCTCCTCCTCCTTGTCGCGTCACCCACCACTGTGTCCAGTTTTGGACAGCTTGTTTCTCTCTTTGTAGAGAGGTCGTTTGGTCGGCATTTTGTGCTCTGACAGCAACCTACTTGCTGGGGATTGGATCTCTGGCAATCCTCATAGGTGGAGGATCAAGGTTTCATCAATTGGTTGACGAAAACTGCTTCCGAGAAGCGAGTTCGTAGAGCTCGTTTTTAGATCCGAATTTTGATTCGTATTGTGATTGTCTCTTGGATCACAACGTCTTTGACACGAGGCTAGTAACTCTTGCGAAGATGGGGCTCATGGCTTTGTGAAGCTATCCCAAAGATACTCAGCTTGGATATGGATAGAGGCGATTCTAGCGAGGGTCGCAACGGTTGATGTCATTCCCGCTACACGTGATACGTCAGGTATAACTAGAAAAAATTTTCTTTTATTGCAAAATTTAAAATAGCGATTATGTCTACACTTGTTGTATCCTCCATGCATGTGGTGTGTGTGTGGAAATAAAATTAGTTTATTGCTTCTTTTTGCTTCCGCTGTATGCATGTTTATGAAACATGTTCGAACACACACTCACGTCGGTGCCGAGAAAACCCAATAGTGGTATCAGAGCCGACTGTGTTTCGATATAATCGTAAAATTATTTTGTGATAGTCATAATTGTATTTATGGAAATATTCTACTTTTGAAAAGTTTAGAAGTATTTATGGAAATTTTAATTTGTAAAGAAATTCAAATTGGAAGTTTCCTAATATGATTAGGAAATTACAATTTAGGAAATTTGTTTCTTAAATTAGATTTCACTTTTCTTAATTAACACATTCCATAAATAAAATATGTGATTAGATTTGAAAATTTATTTCCTAATTTAATCATGAGTTGATTTGAGAAATCAAATCTAAAATATATTTTATTTCCAAAATAGTTATGACAAATAAGGAAATTTTTGATCATGCCATAATTGTATGCCATGTAATTGTATTAAGATGTATATCATTATGCCATGCATATCATGACATGTAGATGTATGTCATGTATGTCATGCCATGTAGATAATAGTTATTTGCATGCAAAGAGGATGAGACCTTAAATCCCTTATACAATATTAAAGCCTACACCTTCCATTAATATGGTTAGAACTAGAGTTCCATTTCTTGTTTGGGTTGTTGGACTCTCTCCAAGCCCGGCTCGAACCTGAACATGTTCAAACCATTGGAATAGTTTATTACTAATATGGTAAGAGTCAGAGGTCAATCGTTAGTTTGGATTATTGGACTCTCTCCAAGCCTGACCAATTGGTTGAATGCGCTCTAACCATATTAAAACTATTTCGCGATTAATGGGTTGACTTTAACTTGGAGCATCGGCTTGTTGGACTCTCTCCAAGGTCGATGTGAAGGGAGGTGAAGTTGGGTGCTATGCATATGATGCATACTTGTTAATGTGTTAACAACCTAATGTATGTGTGAACATTCAATTAGTTGATAGCACATTGTGATAGTTGCATATATGTGATATGTAATTGGTATACTTGATATTTACCATCGTAGCTAAGAATGACTTGTTGGACTCTCTCCAAGGTCATTCTTATCTATGTTGGATATCAACCCATTCAGAGATGGACCTACGATCTACTGAATTAATTTTGAGGGTTTTTAATTTCGAAAAGAATGGGATTTATAAATGTATGTTGATGGATTTTAAAATTATTTTCTCATATATGCCCGATTTGTATTTCTAGGTTAATCGCTTGATCATGATGTCTTTGAATTTGCACTCTATTTTGGATTCGAATAAATTGACTGAGTTGAACTTCTTGGACTGGCTTAGAAACTTGAGAAATGTTTTCAAGGCTGAAAAGCTTGAGTATGTCCTCAAAGCGCCTCTTCCCACCCGTCCTAGTGATGACGCAACTCCGGATCAATTGTTGGCCCATGAGAAACATGTGAGTGATTTTGAACTAGTTAGTTGCATCATACTAGCCGTGATGGTACCTGAGCTGCAGAAGCAGCATGAGAATATGGATGCTCATACCATAGTCTTTCATCTTTATGAGTTGTTTGATGAGTAAGTGAGATCCGAAAGGCTCGAAGTCTCCAATCTCCTCTTCACCTCTAAGATGCAAGAAGGTTCATCTACGGTACTGCTCAACATGCTGAAGACTGTGGAGCCTTTTGTGAAGTATGAGCAGGGGACGATGCTATTAGTTGATTCCTCGAAGAAAGGTTCTAAGAGGAAGTCAAAGGAACAACAAAAGGGGAAGAAGAAAAGGGCTAAAAAGACAGAACTAGCTCAAATGGGCACTTGCCATCATTGCGGCAAGGAGGGTCATTGGCGAAGAAACTGCAAGATTTATCTTGAGTTCGTGAAGAAGAATAAGGCGTCAGATGCCCCATCTTCTTCAGATATCTTCATTATTGATTGTCATTTTATTTCCTTAGACACTTGGGTATTGGATACCGGGTGTGGTTCACATATATGTAATAACATACATGGGCTAAGGAATAGAAGAAGACTCGTCAAGGGAGAATCAAATTTATGTGTTGGGAATGGAGCAAAGGTTGCTGCACTCGCCATCGGAATGTTTTTGTTGAAACTCCCTACATGACTTGTCTTAGAACTGGACAATTGCTTTTATGTTCCTTCATCGATAAAGAATATCATTTTTATTTCTTGTTATATAGAAATGGGTACCATTTAACTTTTAGTAATAATTATTGTTACATAACTTTGAATGACGTTCTTTATGGATCTGGGACTTTAAGCAATGGTATTTATACGTTGGACGTATCCAATGACATTTTCAATATCGAAGCGAGCAACAAGTGTGCTCGAAAAAAATAATCAATTAGACTCCAACATGTGGCATTATCGTATTGGCCATGTGAGCAAGAAATGCATGTCTGAATTACACCGATGTGGAATTCTAGAATCATTTGAATTAGATTCATACGATACATGCGAATCATACTTAAAGGGTAAGATGACTAAGTTACCTTTTACTGTAAAAGGTGAACCGGTGGGAGAGTTGCTTGGTCTAATACATGCTGATGTATGCGAACCTATGTCAACTCATGCTCTAGGAGGCTATAGCTACTTCATTACCTTCATCGATGATCACTCACGATTTGGGTATGTGTTCTTGATGAAGCACAAGTCTGAAGCCTTTGAAAGGTTCAAATAATTCAAAAGTTAAGTAGAGAAACAACTTGGCAAAAGTATTAAAATACTTCGATTTGATCTAGGTGGTAAATACTTGAGTCAAGAGTTTCTGGATTATCTAAAGGACAATGGTATATTGTCCCAATGACACCGCAATTTAATGGTGTATCTGAGAGGTGAAACCGGACCTTGCTGGACATGGTTAGGTCGATGATGAATCATGCAAATTTTCCTAAGTCCTTTTGGGGCTATGCACTTCAGATAGTTGTTTACTTGTTAAACAGAGTCCCGACCAAGGTAGTCTCAACTACTCCATATGAGATATGGAATAGTAAGAAACCTTGTTTATCTTACTTAAAGATATGGGGTTGTCCTGCTTATGTGAAGCGAACTGTGTCAGACAAATTGGATGTTAAGTCTGATAAGTGTCTATTTATTAGATACCCTAAGGAAACGAGGGGTTACCGATTCTATCATCCTGTGGAACAAAAGGTGTTTGTTTCAAGGCATGATGTGTTTCTAGAGAAAGAGTTTCTCTTGCAAGAAAATAGTGGGAGTGTTGTTGAACTTGAGGAGGTTCAAGAGACTCCAATAGACATTAATGAGATACCTGGTCAAGCACCACAACCAATAACTCATGGTGATGAGTCTTCGGTTGAACCTATTATGATACCACATCTTCGTAGATCTGATAGAACATGCAACATTCCTGAGAGATATGGATTTCTCGTAAGTGAATCGAACAACGTGTTACTCATTGATGATGAGGAGCCTGCCAGTTATGAAGAAGTTTTGAAAAGTTCAGAAAGGGACAAATGGATCGATGCCATGAAGTCAGAAATGGATTCCATGTATGAAAATTAAGTTTGGAACTTGGTTGACCCACCTAAAGGCATTAAGCCTATAGGGTGCAAGTGAGTTTTCAAGAAAAAAATCGACATGGATGGTAATGTGATTACATATAAGGCTAGATTAGTAGTGAAAGGCTATCGTCAAAAGCAAGATGTTGATTATGATGAAACCTATTCACCAGTTGCTATGCTTAAATCCATTCGGATGCTCCTGGCCATAGCGGCTCATTATGATTATGAGATATGACAGATGGATGTGAAAATGGCTTTCCTTAATGGAAACCTACTCGAGGATTTGTATATGATACAGCCTGAGGGTTTCACATCGGTTGATAAAACCAAGGTATGCAAACTTCGACGGTCCATATATGGATTGAAGCAAGCATCCAGGAGATGGAATATCCATTTTGATGAGGCAATCAAAAGGTTTGATTTCTCACAAAATCCGAACGAACCTTGTGTGTACAAGAAGGTTAGTGGGAGTGTAGTCGTGTTCCTAGTATTGTATGTTGATGACATATTACTTATAGGAAACGATATTTCTATCTTACACTCAGTTAAAATTTAGTTATCCAAGATATTCTCCATGAAAGACCTGGGAGAAGCAACCTACATCCTCGGGATTAAGATCTATAGGGATAGATCAAATAGGTTGCTTAGTCTTTCATAGTCTACATATATAGACCGAGTGTTAAAGAGGTTTAGCATGTTGGAATCCAAGAAAGGTTTCCTACCCATCAGGGATGGGATACACCTTTCGAAGTCTATGTGTCCACGCACAGAAGACGAGAGGATTTGCATGAATAAGATTCACTATGCATCCGCAATATGATCTATCATGTATGCTATGTTATGTACGAGGCCTGATGTATCGTATGCTCTGAATGTCACGAGCATATACCAGTCCGATCCAGGAATGGATCATTGGGTAGCTATTAAGACAATCCTTAAGTACTTGAGAAGAACTAAGGATGCATTCCTAATATATGGAGAGGGTGATTTGGTAATACGCGGGTATACGGATGCTAGTTTCCAGACATATAGGAATGATTCCAAGTCTCAGTTTGGGTACATATTCACCTTGAATGGAGGCGCAATAAGTTGGAAAAGGTTTCAAGCAAGACACTATAGTGGATTCTGCCACTGAGGCAGAATACATTGCAGCTTCAGAAGCAGTAAAGGAAGCGGTTTGGATCAAGAAATTTATCTCTGAACTTGATGTGGTCTCATCAACGATCCAAACATGTGCTTCATTGCTATCATCTGATCAGAGAGATCATTAGTAGGAAGGAAATACAAATCGAGAAGATTTCCACTAAAAAGAACTTAGCGGATCATTTAACTAAAGCCTTACCTAAAAGTAAGTTTGAGGGCCATGTTAGGGCCTATGGTATTGGATACCATGGCGATTGACATTAGGCCAAGTGGGAGTTTGTTAGAGATATATGAGAGGTGACCTAGGCAATCGTCTTATGGTCAATCCATTTATTTGATAAATAAATATTCACTATTTGAGTATACATATTTTCTTGTATTTGATTGGATCTTAAACTCATTTATTGGATGTCCGTAATACGATTCACAGCATGAGAGAATTTGTGATTGGATCACAACTAGTGAGTATCTCTACATGTGTAATTGTGATGTATTAAAATTATCCCTAGTCGATGAATTGATGCATACTGACACCATTGATTCTGTTGAGACTAGAACGAGTTATATGTTAGTGCAGTGGGCACCTAAGTCGAACCTAAGTTTTGATTATAGCAAATGATACAAAGTTAAGCTCATATCGTTATCTCACGAGCTGAATCAAGTGTGCAGAAAAGTGCTAAAGCTGGAGCTAAAGGCTGGCGACACCCGGAGGAAGCCGCGGTGGTCAGGCGATACTCAAGTGACTTTGGAGGGAGTCGAAGGAATCGAGTAGAAGGCCAGAAGCGAGGGCTACAAAGTAAGTATCGAGGTAAGCTCGTGCGTGTGAGCGTAAGTGAGGTCGTATCCTCCTTACGGGGATGGTCTTAAGCGTAGATCCGACCAAAGACATCCCATGGATGGTCTAGGTTGAGGTCGGATGGTCGGCGGCCATCGAAATTATGTTTTTATTAAGCTAACTTGTGATTTTAGCAAGCATCAGTCGACTTCCCACAAGAGCCACTCGACTGCCTTAAATTAGTTGACTGCTGAGTGTTGCGACTCGACTAGCGCTGCCATCAGTCGACTAATGATGACCATCAGTTGACTGATGGTCAAGTATCAGCTTCGAGGAGTCAAGCCTTATCACCTAATTCCAAGGAGCTTGGTGCCTAATTTTGATTGGCTGAAGACCCACTCGATGAGGGGCTCAAAAGCTATAAAAGAAGGGCTTCTCTAAGGGTTTTTCATCAATTCTAAAAGCCTTCAAGTGCTTCCGATATGCTATGACTCTCCGACATCCCTACGACGAAGTGCTAGAGACACGACGACTAGAGCTCAATCTTCTTCATCTATGAGTCATCGGTAAAAGTGTTTTTATAGTTTCAATTTGTACTTAAGTTCATTATCATGCTTTTATCGTAATGAGAAGAGGAAGAGTGTCCCTCTATCTCCATCCTTTTCGTGGTTTTTGTATTCGATTAACTCCTACCTCCAACGAGGAGGAGTTCATTAGTGATTTTCCCTCCGTGCGTGGTCAAAGACCACTAGGGCATTGGAGTAGTAGCCGTAGGCTACGAACCAAGTAAAAAACCCTCTTGTCTTCTTTATTTTTACATTGTTTTATTCTTTCCGCTGCGTAACTCAAGTATCGAAATGAACGAAAGTTTTTATTGCTATTCACCCCCTCTAGCGATCCGCTCGATCGAACAATTGGTATCAGAGTCGGGGGTGCTAAGATTTGGTGAAACCACCAATCTAGATTTTCTACAGATTTTTTTTTTATCTATTTATTTCATTTTTTTAAGCTCTTTCATTCGTTGAGTTTTTCTCCCGCACTACTAATCCATGACGCGAATCTTGGTACATTTTGCTCGTTTGTGTCGTTGCTAGGTTTTCTTTTTTCTCTCTTCATTTTCTTTCTCTTTTTGTGTCAATGGCCCATCTCGAGGGTTTTAGCACCGTCCGACCTCCATTTTACAACAGAGATGACTTCCGTTATTGGAAGGGTCGGATGGAGTGCTTCCTTAAGACCCAAATTGAGATGTGGATCATAATCCAAACGGGATTCACACTTCTGACTAACTAAGTGGGTGAATCTTTGGATTATGACCAATGGACCAATGCTACAAAAATACAAGTCGAAGCCGATGCCAAGGTGACTCAAATCCTCCAATGCGGCTTGTCCAAGGAGGAGCTTAATCGCGTCGGCCCCTTCATCAGTGCAAAGGATCTCTGGACAAAGCTAGTGGAGCTACATGAAGGGACCGATGAAGCCAAGGTATGTAAGCGTGATCTCCTTTTCAATAGATTGTATAATCTAAAAATGCAGGAACACTAGATTGTGACACAATTGCATGCTCGGGATTCAAGATATTGTCAACAACCTACACACAATCGGACAAAAGGTCAAAAATCACGACCTTATCGGGTACGTACTAAACTCATTACCTAGGACCACCTTGTGGGCATCCATGGTCGATGCCTACAAGGTCTCTAAGGATCTTTCAAAACTTTGATTAGATGAATTGTTTTCGGATTTCAAACTCTATGAACAGTCTAACTCAAAACCCAAGAAGGGTATAACACTTTTTGCAGAATCGAAGAAGAATACCACAAGCAAGCCACCCCCGAAGGAGGAAGAAGATGAGTCCGATTCGGAGGTCGACCCGGAATTGGAGACCGAACTAGTCAACCTAGTTCGGAGGATGGTCAAGGACCGAAAGTGAACTGTCACTCGACCCAATGAAGGTAAGACAAAAATTTCTAATGTTAGGTGTTACGAATGTAACAGGTTTGGACATATCAAGTCCGAATGTCCAAAGCTCAAGAACAAAGCACCGAAACTCAAGAAGGCACTCAACGCTACTAGGAAGAAGTGTCAGAGGAAGAAGACGACGATCACGTCTTCATGGCTAAACCAGCTGAATCGAAGATGAAGTCTGAATCGGAGCACGAGTCTAAACCCGAAGATGAATCGGACTACGAATCTCTATTCAAGACAAGCCACATATCCGCATCCGGTTCAAGAGATACACTTAAGGTAAGTCGATCTCATATTAGTACTTTTTACAGTGCGATTAAATTCTTAACTAGGAAGTCAGCTAAGTTTGAGTCCAAGGTCGAGACTCTGGTTGAGGAGGTTAAACTCCTCAAACACGAGGTCTCCCTAACCTCTTCGACTAGTCAAGTTCGAGAGGAGGACTCAACTCGGGTTGAAAAGCTCGAAGTTGAGAACTCACTCTTGAAAAGTCAAGTCGAAGATCTTAGGAACATGTTGGAAAGGTTTACTTTGGGATCCAAGAGACTTGGCCTCCTACTTGGATCGCAAAGGGCCATGTACAACAAGGTCGGACTAGGGTTTAGCTCAAATACGACCAACAAGTCGTATATGTCGATTGTAAGTCGACATAAAAAATGTGTCCAAGCATGGGTCCCTAAGACCGCTTTGATTTCAAACTTAGGATCCAACCAGTACTATGTGGAGAGACCGAACCGATTCAACAGTCCAGGGGAAGCCAGTACAAAACTTGTTTGTGCTTTAACTTAGAAATTGCATGCTTAGGTCCTTTATTTATTTTGATTTTTCTTTTTAGAATGGTTAGATAGGACTATAACTCATCAATACTTGGTAATATAGTACTAGGACACGGCGAGATGATAGTATGCTAGGAAAGCGGAGTCTCATGTATTCGAGCTAGATAAGGCGTATCTAGTTCGGTGCATTTGACCGAGCGGAACTAGCTGAAGCTACATCGTCGTATCCTAGACTAGTTAGACCAGGAAGTGGTCTTAGGTGAGTCAAGTCTCTATTTTATTGAAAATGGCTTTGTCTAAGGAAGTTGTCATTTTTTCGATCAAAGAAGGCCCCTGTGCCTCGCCACGACCTGGAAGCCATCATCTTGAAAAGGTGACTTGATGAGCTTAAGGTCAAATCCGAATCTAACGCAAGGATGACAAGTGTTCAAATCATTAAATTTAAATCAAGTAAAATTGGAAGTCATCTCACAAGAATATATAAGGTTAACATGATTGATCATGTAGACATGGGTGAGATGATTTTGGTTTAATAATTTACAACCAACCTTTAGGAATTCCAATATCCGATCCAACTACCTTGTGTGTAGGATCAATGGATGTTGGATAGTAGTTGCTCCCGACATATGACCGGGGATCAACTCAAGTTTTCGAAGCTTTGATTCAAACGACAAGGATCGATAGCCTTCGGAAACAATGACAAGCTCAAAATCATCGGGTCAGGTGATATTGAACTCAACTCAAACTTTATTATTCAAAATGTCTTATTGGTAGAAAATTTCCAATATAATTTACTTAGTGTAAGCCAATTGTGTGATAATAACTATAAGGTCATATTTCTAGAAAATAAATGCGTAATTAATACAAATGAAACCTCTAAAACAATTCTTAAAGAAACCAGAAATAACAATGTTTATACTATTAATTTAATTAACTCCTCAACCAAGTGTCTTATGACACGGCAAGAGGAATCTTGGTTGTGGCACCGACGACTCGGTCACTCGAACCCAAGACTCATCCACAAGATGAGTTAGAGTGACTTTGTCAGAGGTTTGCCTAACCTCAACAACTTGGATAATAAAATATGTAATGCATGTCAACAAGCTAAACAATCTAGGACACAACATCAACTAACTAATCAAGAACGAACCAAAAGTGTTCTTGAGCTCCTACACATGGATCTATTTGATTCACATGGAGCTAAGTTACTTAATGGGAGTCAATTCTGCTTAGTCATAATTGACGACTATTCTAGATTTACTTGGGTTAGGTTCATCAAACACAAAAGTGATACCCTAGATTAATTAATCAACCTATTTAAACTAATAGAAAATCAACAAATCTTAAAATCAAAAGACTTAGGAGTGATCATGGTGGTGAATTCCAGAATCACAGGTTTATAGAATTTTGTAACCTAAATGGATACCACCATGAGTTCTCATGCCCTAGAACCCCACTACAGAATGACCTAGTAGAACGTAAAAATAGAACTCTACAAGAAGACGCTAGGACAATGTTAAACGAGTATAACCTACCCGATAGGTTTTGGGCAGAAGCCATTAGTATGACTTGCTATGTCTAAAATAGGATCCTTATGGTAAAGAGGCACCTTAAGACTGCATTTAAATTTATCACGATAAAATACCTAACATCAAGTACTTTAGGGTATTTGGATGTAAGGTACATATCTTAAACACTAAGGATTACCTAGGGAAATTCACATCCAAAACCTCTACCAGAATCTTTTTAGGATACTCGACTACGAGTAGAGCCTATAGGGTATATAACCATGACACCCTTAGAGTCGAAGAGACTATTAATGTAGTGTTTGATGAAGGACACGAACCTACAAAACCCCTAGCAACCTCAATTAGCGAGCCGATTCATACCAGACTCAACTCTGATCTTGAGATCGAGTCTAGTATTAATCCTAACCTAAGTCAAATGAATTATTCTATCGACCAAGCGATAGGTGACTCTAACCCAAGTCAAACTAGGACTCAAACGAATCATTCTATCGACCAAGTGATAGGTGACTCTAACCCAAGTCAAACTAGGACTCAAACAAATCATCCTATCGACCAAGTGATAGGTGATCCAAGCCTAGGAGTTCGAACTAGAGATTCATACCGAAACCTTAGTCAAATCTCCTTAATTTCCAAAATTGAACTAAAAACCATTGACCAAGCTCTTCTTGATCCTGATTGGATTATTGTAATGCAAGAAGAGCTAGCTCAATTCACTAGGAACGAAGTATGAGAATTAGTACCACCACCAAAAGATAAAACAATCGTTGGAACAAGGTGGGTGTTTAGAAATAAACTTGATGATAAAGGTGAAGTAGTTAGAAATAAAGCTAGATTAGTCGCTAAAGGGTTTAGTCAAGTCGAAGGTTTAAATTACAACGAGACCTATGCCCCAGTAGCTAGATTAGAGTCCATCCGAATGTTATTAGCATATGCTGCACATCGAGGATTTAAGTTGTTTCAAATGGATGTAAAGTCAGCATTCTTGAATGGATATATTAAGGAAGAGGTTTATATAAGTCAACCCCCCGGTTTCGAAAGTCTAGATAAACCCGACCATGTCCTTAGATTAAAGAAAGCTCTCTGTGGACTCAAACAAGCTCCTCGAGCTTGGTACAAGAGGCTTTCGATTTATCATAAGTCCAAAGGATTTAACCAAGGTTTAGTCGACCCAACCCTTTGTTGGGTTTCCAGCACCGCGGCGTGTGTGTGTTCGATCACGTTTCGTAAACATGAACACATCGCAAGCAATAAAAATAATAAATCTACATTTATTACAACACACGCAACACACGCATGCATATTACAACAAGTGTAGACATAACCGTAAATTTAAATTTGCAATAAAAAGAAATTTATCTACGTTATACCTTTCGTATGACGTGTAGCGGGAACGATATCAACCAGAACGATCCTCGCTAGAATCGTCTCTATCCGTATCCACGCCGAGTTCCTCGGGATGACTTCGCTAAGCCACGAGCTTCGTCTTCGTACGGGTTACTAGTCTCGTGTTGAAGACGACGTGATCGAGAGATGATCACGATCCGAATCCAAATTCGGATCCTAATACGAGTTCTCAAAACTCGCTTCTCCGGAGAGGTATTCGTCAACCAATTGACGAATCCTTCGTCCTCCACCTCGAGGGATTACCGGAGATCGAATCCCCGGTAAGTTAGCCGCTGTCGGAGCTCTAACCGTCGTCCAAACGACGCTCCGACGAGAGGAGAAGAAGCTGTCCAGAAAACTGGACAGCTTGGTGGAGGAGTAGGCGCCGGCCAAAACAAGGAAGCCAAGTGCTCACCTTTTCACCGAGGCCTAGGAAGATCACCGGAGGGTCGCTGGAGGATCACCGGCTGAAGCTTGGACGCCGGCAAGGAGCTGGACGGCGGCACAAGGGCTGGGCGGCAATGGAGTTGGCGCCGAAAACTCCAAGGAGAGGAGGTGGGCGGCAACTAGGTTTAGGGCTCTTGGATTTTAGGATTAGGGCTTAATTATCCCTTAAGCCCTCTTTTATAGAGAACTAATTCTCTTAATGGTTAATGGATCATATCCATAAAGCCCGTTAACCCGCTCCATTAGTATAAGTTAAAATAAACCAAACCATGATGTTTTATTTTAAGTTAAAACGAACCGAACCAACTTTTGTTTCATTCGTTTAAAATAAACCAAACCCTTTGGTTTATTCTCCTCCATTGGATTAGAACCAAACCATTTTGGTTCATCCATTATGTCTTCATAAGACTCGGCCCATCCACGCTTCCATTGCGACTGAAACGATTTCATGCTCGCTTTATGTTTGGTCCAACCAAACCTAGTTTCTCTCGGCCTGAGAATCTCATTCTCAAGCTCGTTTTAAATCCTTTGGATTACGCTTGTTGTGCGTGTGACCAAATAGGTTCTCGGTTTATGTTGGCCGTCTATAATTAACCATTAATTATAGAACAATCATGAGTGGTACCTAGTAGTACATCATGATCCCCAATTAACCGAAAAGATCAACGGTTGATCCAGAACTATTTCTGAAACCCTTCAGCAGCTCGAATGATTCGTGCTCCATTCCCTTCACTCATCTTATACCCACTTGGTTCAGGACATGGTCTATTGTGTCAGTCCCCACTAGGCTGACTACGTCACACCTAGCCCAAGTATCATTTCCTCGTCCTACGGATTCTAGTTACTCCACATGTATCGAAGAGTACCTTACTCTAAACATGTAATGCTTTAGCCAAAGACTTTAGTAACAATCCGACGAGAGGCCATGGGTATACATCTCCTCGCAAGGAGTGGTGAATCCTTTATAGGCTATTCAAACACCTTCAATCACTTCGACTTATACCCAATCATCCCGGGTCCACATCTCCTTAGAGATGCTTGCTTAAGATGTCAAAGCATAAGTCTCTATGATCAAGATGACTTGAATACAACAAGTCAAAGGAACATCGCACTTAAGCCACAGTAAGAACTTCATTGACATATCTATATATGCAGAGAACCATATGAAGTCTTACGGCTGGTCACTTCAATGAACTAGTTACCATAACTAGCATCCACGATTAACTCCGGACATCACAATGTCTCCAGCCAGTGAGAATCAGCTGCTTGGATACACCAAGGAGTATACCTCGTGCTAGTCTCGACAGAATTGATGGTGTCCAAATCCATCAATTCATCGACTAGGGATAATTCCGATACATCACAATTACATATGTAGAGATACTCACTAGTTGTGATCCAATCACAAATTCTCTCATGCTGTGAATCGTATCGAGGACATTCAGTAAATGAGTTTAAGATCCAATCAAATACATAAAACATGTATACTCAAATAGTGAATCTTCATTTATCATATAAATGGTTCATACATAAGGCGATTGCCTTAGGACATCTCTCATATATTACTAACAGACTCCCACTTGGCCTAATGCCAATCGCTACGGTATCCAATACCATAAGCTCTAACATGACCCTCAAACTTACTTTGAGGTAATGCTTTAGTCAAAGGATCCGCTAAGTTCCTTTCAGTGGGAATTTTCTCGATTTGTATTTTGTTCCTACTGATGATCTCTCTGATAAGATAATAGCGGCGAAGCACATGTTTGGATCATTGATGAGACCACATCAAGTTCAGAGATGAACTTTTTGATCCAAACCGCTTCTTTTGCTGCTTCCAAAGCTGCAATGTATTCTGCCTTAGTGGCAGAATCCGCTATAGTGTCAAGCTTGGAACCATTCCAACTTATTGTGCCTCCATTCCAGGTGAATACATACCCAGACAAAGACATGGAATCATCCTTGTCTGTCTGGAGCTGGCATCCGTATACCCACGTATCACCATGTACCCTTCTCTATATATTAGGAACGCATCCTTAGTTCTTCTTAAGTACTTAAGGATCGTCTTAACAGTCACCCAATGATCCATTCCTGGATCAGACTGGTATCTGCTCGTGACACTCAGAGCATACGATACATCGGGCCTCGTACATAACATAACATACATGATAGATCCTATTGCGGATGCATAGGGAATCTTACTCATGCAAATCCTCTCGTCTTCTGTGCGCGGACACATAGACTTCGAAAGGTGTACCCTATGCCTGATGGGTAGGAAACCTTTCTTGGATTCCGACATGCTAAACCTCTTTAGCACTCGGTCTATATAGGAGACTACGAAAGACCAAGCAACCGTTTCGATCTATCTCTATAGATCTTATTCCCGAGGATGTAGGTTGCTTCTCCCAGGTCTTTCATGGAGAATGTCTTGGATAACCAAACCTTAACTGACTGTAAGATTGAAACATCGTTTCCTATAAGTAATATGTCATCAACATATAATACTAGGAACACAACTGCACTCCCACTAACCTTCTTGTACACAAAAGGTTCGTCTGGATTTTGTGAGAAATCAAACTTTTTGATGGTCTCATCAAAACGAATATTCCAGCTCCTGGATGCTTGCTTCATTCCATAAATGGACCGTCACAATTTGCATACCTTGGTTTTATCAACCGATGTAAAACCCTCAGGCTGTATCATATACACGTCCTCGAGCAGGTTTCCATTAAGGAAAGCTGTTTTCACATCCGTCTGCCATATCTCATAATCATAATGAGGCCAGGAGCATCCGAATGGATTTAAGCATAGCTACAGGCGAATAGGTTTCGTCATTATCAACACCTTGTTTTTGACGATATCCTTTCGCCACCAATCTAGCCTTATAGATAATCACATTACCATCCATGTTGGTTTTCTTCTTGAAAACCCACTTGCACCCTATAGGCTTTATCCTTTCAATTGGGTCAACCAAGTTTCAAACTTGGTTTTCATACATGGAATCCATTTCCGACTTCATGGCACCAAGCCACTTATCCCTTTCTGAACTTGTCAGCACTTCTTCATAACTAGTAGGCTCCTCATCATCAATGAGTAACACGTCGTTCGATTCACTTACGAGAAATCCATATCTCTCAGGAATATTGCGTGTTCTACCAGATCTACGAAGATGTGGTATTACAATAGGTCCAGCCGATTGCTCATCACTATGAGTTGTTGGCTGTTGTGCTTCACCAGGTATCTCATCAATGTCTATTTGAGTCTCTCGAGACTCCTCAAGCTCGACGACACTCCCACTGTTTTCTTGCAAGAGAAACTCTTTCTCTAGAAACACAGCATGTCTTGAAACAAACACCTTTTGTTCCACAGGATGATAGAATTGGTAACCCCTTGTTTCCTTAGGGTATCCAATAAATAGACATTTATCAGACTTAGCACCCAATTTGTCTGATATAGTCCGCTTCACATAAGCAGGACAACCCCATATCTTCAAGTAAGATACATAAGGTTTCTTACCATTCCATATCTCATATGGAGTAGTTTAGACTACCTTGGTAGGCATTCTGTTTAACAAGTAAACAGCTGTCTGAAGTGCATAACCCCAAAAGGACTTGGGAAGAGTCGCATGATTCATCATTGACCTGACCATGTCCAACAAGGTCCGGTTACGCCTCTCAGATACACCATTATGCTGTGGTGTATATGGCGGAGTCCATTGAGACAATATACCATTGTCTCTTAGATAATCAAGAAACTCTTGACTTAAGTATTCACCACCTCGATCCGATCGAAGTATTTTAATACTCTTATCATGTTGTTTCTCTACTTCATTTCTGAATTCTTTGAACCTTTCAAAGGCTTCAGACTTGTGTTTCATCAAGAACACATACCCAAACCGTGAGTGATCATCGGTGAAGGTAATGAAGTAGCTATAGCCTCCCAATGCTTGAGTTGACATAGGTCCACATACATCAGTATGTATTAGTCCTAGTAACTCTCCCACTCGTTCACCTTTTCCAGTAAAAGGTAACTTAGTCATCTTGCCTTTTAAGCATGATTCACATGTAACGTATGAATCCAATTCAAACGATTCCAGAATTCCACATCGGTGTAATTCGGACATGCGTTTCTTGCTTACATGGCCAAGACGACAATGCCACATATAGGAGTCTATTTGATTATCCTTTTGAGCACGCGTGTTGCTCGCTTCGATATTGAAAATGTCACTAGATACGTCCAACGTATAAACACCATTGCTTAAAGTTCTAGACCCATAAAGAACTCCATTCAAATTTATGTAACAACAATTGTTACTAAAAGTCAAATGGTACCCATTTCTATTTAAACAAGAAATAGAAATGATATTCTTTATCAACGAAGGAACATAAAAGAAACTGTCCAGTTCTAAGACAAGTCCTGCAGGGAGTTTCAACAAATACGTTCCGATGGCGAGTGCAGCAACCTTTGCTCCATTCCTAACACGTAAATTTGGCTCTCCCTTGATGAGTCTTCTTCTATTCCTTAGCCCATGTATGTCATTACATATATGTGAGCCACACCCAGTATCCAATACCCAAGTGTTTGAGGAAATAGAATGATAATCAATAACGAAGATATCTAAAGAAGATGGGGCATCCGATGCCTTATTCTTCTTCACGGACTCAAGATAAATCTTGCACTTTCTTCGCAAATGGCTCTCCTTGCCATAATGATGGCAAGTTTCCTTTTGTGCTAGTTCTACCTTCTTAGCCTTTCTCTTCATTCCCTTCTGTTGTTCCTTTGACTTCATCTTAGAACCTTTCTTCGAGAAATCAACTAATAGCACCGTCCCCTGCTCATGCTTCTCAGAAGACTCCACAGTCTTTAGCATATTGAGCAGTACCACAGATGAACCTTCTAGCATCTCAGAGGTGAAGAGGAGCTTTGAGACTTCGAACCTTTTGAATCTCACTTGCTCATCAACCAACTCACAAAGATGAAGGACTACGATATGAGCATCCATATGCTCATGCTGCTTTCGTAGCTTGGGTTCCATTGCGGATAGCATGATGCAACTCATTTGTTCAGAATCAATCACATGTTTCTGATAGGCCAACAATTGGTCCAGAGTTGCATCGTCACTAGGACGGGCGGGAAGAGGCGCTTCGAGGACATTTGCATGCTTTTCAACCTTGAGAACAATTCTCAAGCTTCTAAGCCAGTCCATGAAGCTCGGCCCAGTCAATTTATTCAAATCCAAAATGGAACGCAAATTCAAAGACATCATGATCAATCTTAGAAATACAAAATGAGCATATATGAGAAAATGATTTTAAAATGCATCAATATACATTTATATATCCCATTCATTTTTCAAATTTCAAAAACCCCAAAATCACCGAATGGGCTGATATCTATCATAGTTATGAACAACCTTGGAGAGAGTCCAACAAGCCATTCATAACTACGACGGTAGGTATCATCTATACCGATTGCATATCACGTATATGCAACTATCACAATGTGTTATCAACTAATTGAATGTTCACACATACGTCGGGTTGTTAACACATTAACAAGTATGCATCATATGCATAGCACCCAACTTCACCTCCCTTTACATCGACCTTGGAGAGAGTCCAACAAGCCGATGCTCCAGGTTAAAGCCAACCCATTAATCGGGAAATAGTTTTAATATGGTTAGAGCGCATTCAACAAATTAGCCCAGCTTGGAGAGAGTCCAACAACCAAAGCTAACGATTGACCTCTGACTCTTACCATATTAGTATTAAACTATTCCATGGTTTGAACATGTTCGGGTTCGAGCCGGGCTTGGAGAGAGTCCAACAACCCAAATAAGAAACGGAACTCTGGTTCTAACCATATTAATGGAAGGTGTAGGCTTTAATATTGTTTAAGGGTTTTTATGTCTCATCCTCTTTGCATGCAAATAACTATTATCTACATGGCATGGCATACATGACATACATCTACATGTCACGACACGCATGGCATAATGTTATGCATCTAATGCAATTACATAGCATACAATTATGTCATGTATATATTTCCTTATATGTCATAACTATTTATGGAAATAAAATATGTTTAAGATTTGATTCTCCAAATCAAATCATAATTAAATTAGGAAACAAATTTCCAAATCTAATCACATATTTTATTCATGGAATTATTTGATTAAGGAAAATCTATTTAGGAAACCAATTTCCTAAATCATTAAAACTACTTATGGAAATAAAATATTTTAAGATTTGATTTCCCAAATCAAATCATGATTAAATTAGGAAATAAATTTCCAGAATCTAATCAAATATTTTATTTATGGAAAATATCAATTTCCATAAATACTTCCAACTTTCCAAAAGTGGAAGATTTCCATAAATACTTCTAGACTTTCCAAAATTGAAAAATTTCCATAAATACTTCTAAATTTCCAAAATTAAAAAATTTCCAGAAATACATTATGACTATCGCAAAACCATTTTTACGATTATGTTGAAACACAACCTGGGCTCTTATACCATCATGGTTTCAAGACCGCAAGGTGTGTGTTCGAGATCACGCCAGAACATGAACACAGCGGAAGCAATAAAAATAATAAATCTACATTTATTACAACACACACAACACATGCATGCATATTACAACAAGTGTAGACATAACCGTAAATTTAAATTTACAATAAAAGGAAATTTATCTACGTTATACCTTTCGTATGACGTGTAGCGGGAACGGCATCAACCGGAACGATCCTCGTAGAATCGTCTCTATCCATATCCACGCCGAGTTCCTCGGGATGACTTCGCTAAGCCACGAGCTTCGTCTTCGTACGGGTTACTAGCCTCGTGTTGAAGACGATGTGATCGAGAGATGATCACGATCCGAATCCAAATTCGGATCCTAATACGAGTTCTCAAAACTCGCTTCTCCGAGAGGTATTCACAACCAATTGACGAATCCTTCGCCCTCCACTCGAGGATTACCGGAGATCGAATCCCCGGTAAGTTAGCCGCTGTCGGAGCTCTAACCGTCGTCCAAACGACGCTCCGACGAGAGGAGAAGAAGCTGTCCAGAAAACTGGACAGCTTGGTGGAGGAGTAGGCGCCGGCCAAAACAAGGAAGCCAAGTGCTCACCTTTTCACCGAGGCCTAGGAAGATCACTGGAGGATCACCGGCTGAAGCTTGGACGCCGGCAAGGAGCTGGATGGCGGCACAAGGGCTGGGCGGCAATGGAGTTGGCGCCGAAAACTCCAAGGAGAGGAGGTGGGCGGCAACTAGGTTTAGGGCTCTTGGATTTTAGGATTAGGGCTTAATTATCCCTTAAGCCCTCTTTTATAGAGAACTAATTCTCTTAATGGTTAATGGATCATATCCATAAATCCTGTTAACCCGCTCCATTAGTATAAGTTAAAATAAACCAAACCATGATGGTTTATTTTAAGTTAAAACGAACCGAACCAACTTTTGGTTCATTCGTTTAAAATAAACCAAACCCTTTGGTTTATTCTCCTCCATTAGATTAGAACCAAACCATTTTGGTTCATCCATTATGTCTTCATAAGACTCGGCCCATCCACGCTTCCATTGCGAGTGAAACGATTTCATGCTCGCTTTATGTTTGGTCCAACTAAACCTAGTTTCTCTCGGTCTGAGAATCCCATTCTCAAGCTCGTTTTAAATCCTTTGGATTACGCTCGTTGTGCGTGTGACCAAATAGATTCTCGGTTTATGTTGGCCGTCTATAATTAACCATTAATTATAGAACGATCATGAGTGGCACCTAGTAGTACATCATGATCCCCAATTAACCGAAAAGATCAAAGGTTGATCCAGAACTATTTCTGAAACCCTTCAGCAGCTCGAATGATTCGTGCCCCATTCCCTTCACTCATCTTATACCCACTTGGTTCAGGACATGGTCTATTGTGTCAGTCCCCACTAGGATGACTACGTCACACCTAGCCCAAGTATCATTTCCTCATCCTACGGATTCTAGTTAATCCACATGTATCGAAGAGTACCTTACTCTAAACATGTAATGCTTTGGCCAATGACTTTAGTAACAATCCGACGAGAGGCCATGGGTATACATCTCCTCGCAAGGAGTGGTGAATCCTTTATAGGCTATTCAAACACCTTCGATCACTTCGACTTATACCCAATCATCCCGGGTCCACATCTCCTTAGAGATGCTTGCTTAAGATGTCAAAGCATAAGTCTCTATGATCAAGATGACTTGAATACCGCAAGTCAAAGGAACATCGCACTTAAGCCACAGTAAGAACTTCATTGACATATCTATATATGCAGAGAACCATATGAAGTCTTACGGCTGGTCACTCCAATGAACTAGTTACCATAACTAGCATCCACGAATTAACTCCGGACATCACAATGTCTCCACCAAAGGATGAGATCATCCGCTTGGATACACCAAGGAGTATACCTGTGTTAGTCTCGACGTAATTGATGGTGTCCAAATCCATCAATTCATCGACTAGGGATAATTCCGATACATCACAATTACACATGTAGAGATACTCACTAGTTGTGATCCAATCACAAATTCTCTCATGCTGTGAATCGTATCGAGGACATTCAGTAAATGAGTTTAAGATCCAATCAAATACATAAAACATGTATACTCAAATAGTGAATCTTCATTTATCATATAAATGGTTCATACATAAGGCGATTGCCTTAGGACATCTCTCATATATTACTAACACCCTTTTCGTAAAAACCGTAGGTAAAGACATATTCATAGCCCAAATCTACGTAGATGATATCCTCTTCGGAACCACCAATTCGATCCTACTAAATGAATTAATTTCACTTATGGAAAGTGAATTTGAAATGAATTTAGTAGGTGAGTTGAGTTTTTCTTAGGTCTACAAATTAAACAAACTAAAGATGGAATATACTTACACCAACGCAAATATACTAGGGAATTAATTAAACACTTTGGAATGCAAGACGCTAAAATTATTAATACCCCAATGGCAACAAATGTAAATATAGGAGAAGATGTAATTAGAAATTCAATTGACTTAAAATACTATAGGAGCATGATAGGGAGCCTCCTTTACTTAACTGCGAGCCGACCTGATATCTTATTTGCAGTAAGTATGTGCGCAAGGTTCCAAACCTGTGCCAAGGAATCTCACCTAACTCTAGTTAAGTGTATCCTTAGATATCTAAAGGGTACACTTAATGTCGATATTTAGTACCCTAGATATACCGAGTTCGAACTAATCGGCTACTCCGACTCGGACTATGCCAGTAGTAAGCTCGATAGAAAGAGTATGAGTGGTTGTTGTCAACTTCTTGGCTTGAGTCTAGTGAGTTGGTACAGTAGGAAACAACACTGTGTTGCCTTATCTACCACCGAAGATGAATACATCACGATGGGTGAGTGTGTCACTCAGCTTCTTTGGATGAAGCACACTCTCCGAGATTTTAAGTTAGACTTTACAAACACTAAAATTCACGTAGATAACATTAGCTCAATTAACCTAACTAAAAATCCAATATGTCACTCTAGGACCAAACACATAGAGGTCAAACACCATTTCATTCGAGAACATGTGGCCAACTGAGTCATACAATTTGAATACGTCGAATCGAAGTCGAACTTGGCAGATCTATTTACTAAACCCCTACCCGAAGCCGAATTCAGTCTATTAAGACAAAAATTGGGCATGTGCATAGTAGAGTAGAAATTTACAAATTATATTTTCTTATTACTATTTTTTTACTTTTCATGCTCATGGAACTAGCTTAGGACATACCTTAGATATCATGTACCTATAGATTTAAGGAGCCAATACATCTCACAACACATAGGACTAATGTGTTTGTGTACTTAGCCACGTAGATGGGCATGAGATGTTAGGACCCTACTCCTGGTTCCAGATGTAGAGCTAGTGCATCGCTATGAACCACGGAGTATAATCATATATATTAACCGACTCTGATCATGACTTGTTGATCTTTTATATCAATCAAGTCAAATGAGAGTTGAACATTATATAGATGAGCTTATTTTTAGTATATTATTTTCAAAATAATATGGAACATGCTTGGACTTGGAGCTTAAACTTAATACTTATATTTTTTTTCAAAACCCCCCACTCTTTCCGATATATGGCAAAAGGGGGAGAAAAAGGCCAAAATTAAGGGATCAATATTTTTTTTGATAACTTAACTTAGTACTCCATACTAAGTTACTTATTCTCATGGCCAAAAGTTAAGTAAATGTTTACTTAACTTTAATTTTTGCAAATTTACTTAACTTAGTACTCCATACTAAGTTACTTATTCTCATGGCCAAAAGTTAAGTAAATGTTTACTTAACTTTAATTTTTCCAAATTTACTTAACTTTAATTTAAACTTTAATTTTTGCAACTTAACTTGTTAGCAAAAGGGAGATAAAGGCCAAGTTAAGAAAATTCTTAAACTTATTTTTAATACTATGACCAAATGTTAATGTTTACTTAAGAAAGGGAGAGAAGGGGCCAAGTTAAGAATTTTTCTTAACTTAATTTTTTTTTACTAAGGCCAACTTTAAGTAATTGTTAATTACTTAAACTCTTCCTAAATAGCAAACATCAAGGGGGAGGATTAAGATCTTCTTTCAAGACTCACCCTCGGTCAAAGGGGAGGTTTCCTCAAGGGGAAGTACTTGGAAGAAAGTCTCTACTACTCCTACTTAATCTTTGATTCTTCATGCATATTATTTCCTTAACTTTGTATGGGTTTGCCATAGATCAAAAAGGGGGAGATTGTTGGTGCAGTGGGCACCTAAGTCGAACCTGAGTTTTGATTATAGCAAACGATACAAAGATAAGCTCATATCATTATTTCACGAGCTGAATCAAGTGTGCAGAAAAGTGCTAAATCTGGAGCTGAAGGCTGGCGACACCTGGAGGAAGCCGCAGTGGTCGGGCGATACTCGAGTGACTTCGGAGGGAGCCGAAGGAATCGAGTAGAAGGCCGAAAGCGAGGGATACAAAGTAAGTATCGAGGTAAGCTCGTGTGTGTGAGCGTAAGTGAGGTCGTATCCTCCTTTTGGGGATGGTGTTAAGCATAGATCAGACCAATAACATCCCATGGATGGTCTAGGTTGAGGTCGGACGATCAGTCGTCAAAATTATGTTTTTATTAAGCTAACTTGTGATTTCAGCAAGCATCAGTCGACTGCCCACAAGAGCCACTCGACTGCCTTAAATCAGTCGACTGCTGAGTGTTGTGACTCGACTGGCGCTGCCATCAGTCGACTGATGGTCAAGGATCAGCTTCGAGGAGTCAAGCCTTATCACCTCATTCCAAGGAGCTTGGTGCCTAATTTTGATTTGTTAAAGACCCACTCAATGAGGGACTCAAAAGCTATAAAAGGAGGACTTCTCTAAGGGTTTTTCATCAATTCTAAAAGCCTCCAAGTGCTTCCGATACGCTACGACTTTTCGACATCCCTACGACGAAGCATTGCAGACACGACGACTAGAGCTCAATCTTCTTCATCTACGAATCATCGGTAAAAGTGTTTTTATAGTTTAAATTTGTACTTAAGTTCATTATCGTGCTTTTATCGTAACGAGAAGAGGGGGAGTGTCCCTCTATCTCGATCCTTTTCGTGGTTTTTGTATTCGATTAACTCCTACCTTCAACGAGGAGGAGTTCGTGTTGGTGCAGTAGGCACCTAAGTCGAACCTAAGTTTTGATTATAGAAAACGATACAAAGTTAAGCATATATTGTTATCTCATGAGCTAAATCAAGTGTGCAGAAAAGTCTCAACGCTGGAGCTAAAGGCTAGCGACACCCGGAGGAAGCCGCGGTGGTCGGGCGACACTCAAGAGACTTCGGAGGGAGCCGAAGGAATTGAGTGGAAGGCCGGAAGCAAAAGCAACACGTAAGTACTGAGGTAAGCTCGTGTGTGCGAGCGTAAGGTCGTATCCTCTTTACGGGGATGATCTTAAGCGTAGATCCGACCAAAGACTTCTTATAGATGGCCTAGGTCGAGATCGGATGGTCGACGACCATCGAAATTATGTTTTTCTTGAGCTAACCTTGCCTTGCGCAAGATCAGATCGCTAACTGAAGGACTCGACTGCCATCCATCAGTCGAGTGACTACGGCTAGCACTCGACTGATGCTGCCATCAGTCGACTGGTGATGGCCATCAGTCGACTGCTGGTCAAAGGATCAGCCTCGAGTAGTCAAGAGTTATCACCATTTTTCAAGGGGTTTTGTGCCCATTTGTGATTGGCTAAAGACCCATTCGATGAGGGGCTCAAAGGCTATAAAAGGAGGGCCAAACCTAGGGTTTTTCATCAATCAAAAAGCTTCCAAGTGCTTCCGATACGCTCCGACTCTCCGACATCCCTACGACGAAGCGTTGCCGAGACGACGACTAGAGTTTCAACCTCCAACCTTTAAAGTCGTCGGTAACGAAAGTTCTAAATTGTATTTCAGTTTATTTCTTTTAGTAAAGCTTTAAATCATATCAAGGAGAGGGGGAGTGTCCCTCTACCTTGAGTCTTTATCGAGTTTTGTATTCGTTTAACTCCTACCTCCAACGAGGAGGAGTTCTTTAGTAGTTTGCCCTCCGTACGTGGTCAAGGACCACTAGGGCCTTGGAGTAGTAGCCGTAGGCTACGAACCAAGTAAAAACCCTCGTGTTTTTATTTATTTATTGTTATCTTTCCTCTGCGTTTTACTCGTACTTAACGACGATTCACGAAAAGTTTTTATCGCTATTCACCCCCCCCTCTAGCGAACCGCATCGATCCAACAATTGGTATCAGAGCCGGGGGTTGCTAAGATTTGGTGAAACCACCAATCTAGCCATTTTTCACAGATTTATTTTTCTTTTATTTCTGTTTATTTCAGATTTATTTCGCTTTGTTAAATTTACTCCCGCACTACTAATCCAAGACGCGAGTCTTGGTACTTTTTGTGTGTTTTTGTCGTTGCTAGTTTTTTTTCCTTCGTCTCCTTGTGTTCTTTGTTCTAATGGCCCATCTCGAAGGGTTTAGCACCGTCCGACCTCCGTTTTACAACGGAGATGACTTCCGTTATTGGAAGGGTCGGATGGAATGCTTTCTTAAAACCCAAATCGAGATGTGGATCATAATCCAAACGGGTTTCACACTTCCGACTAATGAAGTGGGTGACTCCTTGGATTATGACCAATGGACCATTGCAACAAAAAAACAAGTCGAAGCCGACGCTAAGGCAACGCAAATTCTTCAATGCGGCCTATCCAAGGAGGAGCTAAATCGCGTCGGCCCCTTCATAAGCGCAAAAGATCTTTGGACAAAACTAGTGGAGCTACACGAAGGGACCGACGAAGCCAAGGTATGTAAGCGTGATCTTCTTTTCAATAAACTATATAACCTAAAAATGCAGGAACACGAGTCCGTGACACAACTTCACGCCCGAGTCCAGGACATCGTCAACAACCTACACGCAATCGGGCAAAAGGTCGAAAACCGCGACCTTATAAGGTATGTCCTAAACTCTTTTCCGAGGACTACCTTATGGGCATCCATGGTCGATGCCTATAAGGTCTCCAAGGACCTTTCTAAAATTAGGTTAGATGAACTCTTTTCAGATTTTGAACTTCATGAGCAGTCTAACTCGGAGCCCGAGAGGGGTATAGCCTTGTTTGCAGGATCAAAGAAGAAGAAGATCGCAAGCAAGCCACCACCAACCGAGGAGGAAGACGAGTCCGAAGAAGAAGTTGACCCGGAGTTGACTGCCGAACTAATGAACCTAGCTCGAAGGATAGCCAAGGGACGAAAGCGAACCACGACTCGACCCAACCAAGGTAAGCCTAAAAGTTCTAATATTAGGTGTTATGGGTGCAACAGGTTTGGACATATCAAGTCCGAGTGCCCCAAGCTCAACCACCAAGCACCTAAGCACAAGAAGGCCCTCAACGCGACATGGGAAGAAGCGTCATCCGAAGAAGACGAAGACCACGTCTTCATGGCGAAATCAATTGAGTCAGACACGGAGAACGAACTTGAGTCAGAACCTGAGGATGACTCGAACTACGAAGCTACCTTCAAGTCAATCCACGGATACGCATTCGGTTCAAAAGATACCCTTAAGGTGAGTCGAACCTTATTTAATACTTTATATAATACGGTTAGGTTTTTGTCTAGGAAGTTAGCTAAGTCCGAGTCCAAGGTCGAGACCTTGGTTGAGGAAGTTAAACTCCTCAAACACGAGGTCTCGCTAACCTCTTCGACTAGTCGAGTTCAAGAGAAGGACTCAACTCGGGTTGAAAAACTCGAAGTTGAGAACTCACTCTTGAAAAGTCAAGTCGAAGATCTTAGGAATACGTTGGAAAGGTTTACTTTGGGATCCAAAGGATTTGACCTCCTACTTGGATCGCAAAGGGCCGTGTACAACAAGGCCGGACTAGGGTTTAGCTCAAACACGACCAATAAGTCGTATATGTCAATCGTAAGTAGACATAAAAAATGTGTCCAAGCATGGGTCCCTAAGACCACTTTGATTTCAACTCTAGGATCCAACTCGTACTGGGTTCCCAAGGACCAAATCCACTATGTGGATAGACCGAACCGATTCAACGGTCTAGGGGGAGCCAGTACAAAACATGTTTGTGTTTTAACTTAGAAATTGCATGCTTAGATTTTTTTTTCTTTCGTGAACTCATTTAGAACACGTAAATAACCAACTAAAATCCTTCGAAAAGATTGAGCCTCGGGGAGCCTCTTTTCAAATAACCAACTAAAATCCTTCGAAAAGATTGAGCCTCGGGGAGCCTCTTTTCAAATAATCAACTAAAATCCTTCGAAAAGATTGATCCTCGGGGAGCCTCTTTTAAAAAATAACTAGTTAGACGAGGAAATAATTTTAGGTGAGTCAAGTCATCATTTTCTTGAAAATGGCTTTGTCTAAGGAAGTGGTCGATGATCCGATAAAAGAAGACCCCTGTGCCTCGCCACGACCTGGAAGCCATGATCTTGAAAAGGTAAACTTGACAAGCCTAGGGTCAAATCCAAATCTAACATTACTTAAACATAAATGCACTTAATCAACTTAATTGGAAGTCATCTAAAAAAAACACATAAGTATAACATGATTGATTATATAGACACAGGTGAGATGACCTAGGTTTAACAACTTACAACCAATTTTTTTTTTAAAAAAAAATCTAACATCCAATCCAACCACCTTGTGTGTAGGATCAATGGATGTTGGACAGCGGTTGCTCCCGACACATGACCGGGGATCAACTCAAATTCACAAAGCTTCGATTCAAACGACAAGGATCGGTAGCCTTTGGGAATAACGACAAGCTCAAAATCATCGGATCAGGTGATATCGAGCTTAACTCGAATTTTGTTATTAAAAATGTATTACTTGTAGAGAATTTTGAATATAACTTGCTTAGCGTAAGCCAATTATGTGACAATAACTATAAGGTCATATTTTTAGAAAATGAATGTGTAATTAAAACAAATAAAACAGCTAAAACAATACTAAAAAAAACTAGGACAAATAACATTTATACAGTTAACTTAATCAAATCCTCAGCCAAATGTCTTATGACACAGGAAGAGGAATCATGGTTGTGGCAGCGACAACTCGGTCACTCGCACCCAAGACTCGTCCACAAGATGAGTCAGAGTGGCTTAGTCAGAGGCTTACCCAACCTCAACAACTTGGTTAATAAAATCTGTAATGCTTGTCAACAAGGAAAACAACCTAGGACACAACACAAGTTAACTAACCAGAGCGAACCTCAAAGTGTACTTGAGCTCCTACGCATATGGATCTATTGATTCACATGGAGCCAAGTCACTCAATAAAGTCAATATTGCTTAGTCATAATTGGACGCTACTCGAGTTTACAGGTTAGGTTCATCAAACATAAAAATGATACCCTAGATCAATTAATCAATCTATTCAAATTAATCGAGAATCAAAAAGACCTTAAGGTTAAAAGACTTAGAAGCGATCATGGTGGTGAATTCGAAAATCAAAGGTTCACCGACTTCTGTAACCTAAACGGATACCACCATGAATTCTCTTGCCCTAGGACCCCTCAATAAAATGGCCTAGTGGAGCGGAAAAACCGAACTCTATAAGAAGCCGCTAGGACCATGTTGAACGAATATGACCTACCTGATAGGTTTTGGCGAGCGTAGAGTCGACATGCTATGTCCAAAATAGGATCCTTATGGTAAAAAGGCACCTTAAGACCTCATACGAGATTTATCACGATAAAGTACCCAACATCAAGTACTTTAGGGTATTTGGGTGTAAGGTACATATCCTAAATACTAAGGATTACCTAGGGAAATTTACATCCAAAACCACGACCGGAATCTTTCTAGGATACTCGACTACAAGTAGAGCTTATAGAGTATATAACCACGACACCCTTAGAGTCGAGGAAACCATTAATGTAGTGTTCGATGAAGGACATGAACCTACAAAACCCCCGGCAACCCCAATTAGCGAGCCGATTCATACTAGACCTAACTCTGATCCCGAGATCAGGTCTAGTGTTAATTCTAACCTAAGTCAACCAAGTCACTCTATTGATCAAGTGATAGATGACTCCAACCAAACTAGTGTTCAAACAAGTCACCCCATTGATCAAGCATTAGGTGACACAAACCCTGTTGGGTGGATGCTTTGGAGGCTCATTGGCTCCCATGTCCCCGGATTAAAATTTTCACTAATGAAAGGATTAATCCGGATGGGATGAGCTTCCTTAACAACACCATTTCGTCGTCGTGCTAACAACTTGAGTGGTCGCTTGAACAAACTAGTTGTTCAAGCAACACAACTCTTCTAGTTGGTTAGCCGCGGAAGAGACGACGGATGGATCGCCGGTTTTTTGTGTTTGTCTTCGGGGTCCATGATTATACAATATATATTCATACACACACATGCATAATCAAAACAAATAAGAACATGCTCAGATCTGAACATAAAGTTAAAATAACTTTATACCTCACGATCTTCTACCGTATGTCCTATCCTTCTCGTGGACGACGTGTGGACGAAGTTCCTCCACGAGTAGAAGCCTTCTAGATCGCTTTCTTCTCTACCTTGTCCGCTGCGAACAAAGAGAAGAACTCGCAAATACCTTTCCTATCTAGAACCGGCCACCAAATTAGGGAATTTGCTGCAACCGCCGGCCAAGGAGCAATGGATGATGCGCCATCCAACTTCAAGAAGAGTTGCCGCCGGCCACTTTGGAGAATAGGGAGGAGGAAGAGAACCGGCCACCAATGGGAGGAGAACCGCCGGCCAAGGAAGAAGGGAAAGACCTTAAGGTTGGGCGCCGGCCAAGTATTGATGGTGCATGTTGGGCGCCGGCAACAACTAGAAGGAAGAAGATAGTTGCCGCCCACCTTTGCTCCAAACCCTAGCCGCCCACCTCTCCAAGAGCCAAACCCTAATTCCAAAACAAATTCTTCATTAATCTTGCTGCCCAACCCTAGCCATCTATTTATAGAATAGGGCTTAAGCCTCCTTTAATCTCCACCGTCGGATCTAGGGATTTAATCTCCACCGTCGGATCTAGGGTTTTATCCCAACCGTCGGATCTAGGGTTTAATCCCAACCATCGGATCTAGGATTTCATCCCAACCGTCAGATCTAAGGTTTCATCCCAACCGTCGGATCTAGGGTTTTATCCCAACCGTCGGATCTAAGGATCTAATCCCAACCGTCGATTCTAGGATTTCATCCTAACCATCGGATCTAGGGATTTAATCCCAACCGTTGGTTCTAGGGTTTCATCCAACCATCGGATCTAGGGATTTAATCCCAACCGTTGGTTATAGGGTTTCATCCAACCATCGGATCTAGGGATTTAATCCCAACCGTTGGTTCTAGGTTTTGTTTTACATTCTTGGATCTAGACTTCACAAGGATTATATTAGGCTACGATAGGGACCATAAGGAGGAGTTGGGTCTTGGCCACCCGATGGATCGGAACCACACAAACTTGATCCATCAATGATGTTCCATTCCACTAGAGGATCATCATTGAACTACCTCACCAACCCCCATAAATCAATATGGGTTCCATATATTATTTGTACATTAATCTCCCCGTGTTTAAGATATCGAATGTCCGTCAATTAATTGATTTACTGACCATCAATTAATTAACATCTAAATCCTCGAGTAGTACCACTCAACCTTATCATCATGTTGACTAAGTCAACCAGCTGGGTTTACATGATGAACCTTATGAGCTCCTCAAGGGGACATTATCAACCTAATATATAGGACACGGTTTCCTCCTATAATCAACGACACACCATGTAAATAATATTATTTCCCAACTTACCGGGCATTTTGATTTAATCCATCTAAATCTCACCCACTGGTAAATCAAAGAAATAAATACTAAGTACATGTGCCCGTTATTATATCGGGATTAAGAGCATGTACAACATAATATTCGAGGTCCGATTCAATTATGTAGTCAGTACTAAATTGAATCACCTCTATGTCGGTCCTACTCAATACACCTAAGTGTACTAGTGTAACTCTATGTTCAAGATAAAACAATACCAAGCTACACTACAACCATGCCAATGGTTTGTCCAAAACCATCTTGGTTGTGAGCCTTTACTTATATTTTACAAGGTACTGATAACATGATCTTCTGTGCCACACTAAGCACCATGTTATCTACAATGTAAAATATTAGACAATATGCACACATATATAATGAATATATAAAATGCAAACAATGATCATGTGATTCTTATTTCAAAATAGAATGTTCATACAAAAAGAGCTAGGCTTTCAGTATACATTCCAACAATCTCCCACTTATACTAAAAGACTATGCCGTCATCACTCTGCCATACATCTGATCCCCATGTCCTCCACATGCCTATCAAACGCTTTTTCTAAAAGGGCCTTAGTGAATGGATCCGCCAGGTTATCCTCTGATGCAATCTTGGCGACAGCAACATCTCCTCGCTTTACGATCTCTCGTATGAGGTGGTACTTGTGCTCTATGTGTTTACTCGCCTTATGGGCTCGTGGTTCCTTCGAGTTTGCAACTGCACCACTATTATCACAATAAATTGTGATAGTTCTGGGCAAACCAGGAATCACATCCAAGTCCATCAAGAAGTTCCTGAGCCATACAGCTTCCTTGGCTGCCACATACTCAGCTTCCATGGTAGAGTCCGCCACGCATTTCTGCTTGACACTCCTCCATACTATGGCTCCACCTCCAAAAGTAAACACAAACCCCGAGGTAGACTTACTCTTGTCCCTATCTGATTGGAAATCCGAATCCGTGTAACCCACAGGGACTAATTGATGCAGATAAACCGATATAATCCTAGTCCTTCTCGGTACTTCAATATATGCTTTCTGTAGTCCAATGTCACTGTCTAAGATTACTCGATATCGCTAACCATGCCCACGCAAGCGGATATCCGGTCTCGTACATAGCATAGCATACATAAGGCTTCCTACTGCCGAAGCATAAGGAACCGCCTTCATGTCCTCTATCTCCTTTGATGTTTTGGGACACATCTCTTTAGATAAAGAAACTCCATGTCTAAAAGGTAGAAAACCTTTCTTGGAGTTCTGCATGCTAAAACGAGCAAGGATAGTGTCAATGTATGAAGCTTGAGACAAGCACAACATCCTTTTCTTGCGATCCCTTATAACTTTGATCCCAAGGATGTGTCCCACTTCTCCCAAGTCCTTCATATCAAACTGTTTGGACAACCATACCCTTACATCTGATAACACTTTGATATTGTTGTCAACTAACAAAATGTCATCTACGTATAGTACAAGAAACACCACTACGTTTCCGTCACATCTTTTGTATACACAAGGCTCATCCGGACTTTGAATAAATCCATATGACTGGATTACCTCATCAAAGCGGATGTTCCAAGATCTAGAAACTTGCTTCAATCCATAAATGGACCGATTAAACTTATATACAAGATGCTCTTTGCCTTTAGCAATGAATCCCTCTGGTTGGCGCATATAGATGTTCTCCTCAAGACTTCCGTTAAGGAAAGCTGTCTTGACATCCATCTGCCAAATCTCATAATCCATATGAGCAGCTATAGATAAGAGAATCCGGATAGACTTAAGCATAGCTATGAAAAAGGTCTCCTCATAATCGATACCCTCTTTACAGTATACCCTTTCATGACAAGCCTAGCTTTGAAGGTTTCAACCTTCCGTCTACTCCTCTCTTTCTCTTGTAGATCCACTTGCATCCAATGGTTTTACACCATCGGGTGGCTCTACTAGCTCCCAGACACGATTAGAATCCATAGATTCTATCTCCAATTCATCGCTCTTTGCCAAGATATCGCATCTCTATCTTGGATTGCCTCGCCATATGTCCAGGATCAGTTCATGTTCACGGGGACTAAGTCAGAAGACTCTCCCAAAAACATGAATCTCGGGTTGTCTAACAACCCCTCACTCTGACGATGTGCCTCCTGTGTATGCTCTGTGACACGCGGTGCAGTGACTTGTGGTGTCTCCTCTTGTACCGGTGGTACTGAAGTCGGGACTTCCCCTGTCATCTCCTCAAGAACAATCCTACTCGTGGGCTTGTGGTTCATCACATAGTCTTCCTCTAGAAATCTGGCATTCGTACTCATGATCACCTTCTGATCTCTAGGACTATAGAATAAACCACCCTTCGTTCCCTTAGGGTAACCAACAAACAAGCGCACTTCTGTACGAGATTCCAACTTACTAGCATCTCCCTTCAGCACATGTGCTGGACTACCCCAAATCCGAATATGTCTTAGACAAGGCTTTAGCCCAGTCCACAACTCTGTGGGAGTAGAGGGTACTGACTTAGATGGAACCAAGTTCAGAATGTGTGCTGCTGTTTCTAGAGCAAACCCCCAGAACGAATCAGGTAACTCAGAATAACACATCATCGATCTGACCATCTCCATAAGATTCCTATTCCTTCGCTCCGCCACACCATTCTGCTGGGGTGTGCCCGGTGCAGACAATTGGGATTGAATCCCAGCCTCTGATAAGTAACTCCTAAACTCTCCCAAGAGGTACTCGCCACCACGATCAGATCATAATGTCTTGATACTTTTACCTTGACGGTTCTCCACATCAGCCTTGAATTCTTTGAACTTCTCAAAGCATTCAGACTTGCGGTGCATCAAGTAAATGTATCCATACCTTGAATAATCATCTATAAAAGAGACGAAGTATTCAAAGCCACCTCTTGCCTGGATAGTCATAGGACCACACAAATCAGAATGAACCAATTCTAACACATCTTTGGCTCTATACCCCTTGGCCTTAAAAGGCCTCTTGGTCATTTTACCTTCCAAGCAAGATTCGCAGGTTGGGAGATCCTCCACCACTAATGAACCCAAAGGTCCATCAGCTATCAACCTTTGAATTCTACTTAGGTTAATATGACCAAGCCATAGATGCCAAAGATATGTTTGGTTCATTTGCGAAGGTTCTTTTCTCTTATTAGATTTAGAAGATGAGTTATTTACTTCTATTTGCATCGTGGGAGTTTTTGGTTCAATAGTATATAAATTGCCAACCAATGTACCAGAACAGATAATCTCCCTATTCCTTTTTATAACCACCTTGTCATTAAAAGAAACAGAATATCCATTCAAAAATAATTTAGAAACTGAAATTAAATTCTTTCTAAAAGTAGGTACATAAAGACAATTTCTCAAAACCAAAACTTTATTCCTATCAAAAGATAAATAAACGTCTCCCACTGCAATAGCCGCCACCTTTGATGCATTGCCCATGAAGACGGTAATCTCTCCCTCAGCTAGTCGTCGAGTTTCCTGGAACCCCTGCAAAGTATTGCAGACATGATCAGTGGCTCTTGTATCTACACACCAGGCACTGGTAGATAACACCACTAAACATGTTTCAACAACTAAATAAGAAGATATACCTTTGTTCTTTTGGCGAGGACAGTCCGCCTTCCAATGTCCAGTCTGCTTGCAAGTGAAGCACTTGCCTTTCGGTTTCTTCACTCCTGCCTGAGGCCCCACTTCCACCTTCTTCGCTCCACCTTGCTTCTTCTTCTTCTTACCTTTCGGTTTGGAGGAAGAAACCTTCTGAGCGACCATGGCTTGAGAACTCTGACAAAAAAGCCCCTCTGCCGCCTGGAGTTCTGTCAGAAGCTCCGCCAACGAATACAACCTCTTGTTCATGTTGTAGTTGAGGCGGAACTGCTCAAAACTCCTAGGCAGAGACTGGAGAATGATATCGACCTGGGTTTCCCCATCGATCTCAGCTCCAAGGACTTCCATCTCATTAAGATGAGCCATCATCTTGAGAACATGATCCCTAACGGGTGTTCCCTCGACCATGGTGGTCGTCATCAAGTTTCTCATTGACTCTGCCTTACGCCTACTCGATGTCCGAAAAGTTCCTTGAGATTGAACATCATGTCATAAGCGTGGCTATGGCACGATCGATGTTGCGACATTTGACATAGATGCCAAAATGTAACACCGCGCCATCTCATCTGCCTTAACCCATTTCTTATAATGTTCTTTCTCCTTTTCATCAGAGTCATCGGAGGGCTTAGGAGGACAGACCTTGAAGAGTACAAATTTGTACTCCTCTGCAGTTAGGACAATATCCAGGTTTCTTTTCCAATCAATGTAGTTTGGACCAGTAAGTTTGTTTTCTTTTAAAATCACAGCAAGTGGGTTGAATGCCATTTGAAAATCCTAAAAATCACAATGATCAAAATATTAGATTTCAAATATTATTGATTCCTCAAAACAATAAAATCCTGAAATCAACCAACACCTCAAAACACCGAGAATATCGCATGCCACGATAGTGTGGACGTATACGATTTCTACATTTGTAAGAGGAGGTTTTACCCATTAATTTTATTATCTTGTCAACCTTACTTTTTGACAAATAAAATTAATAGTTGGTTCCTCTTTAGCCCTACAAATAAAAGCAGTGACTCCGATGGGGAGGATACCTTTATTTGTATCTAAGTGTGCACCATTACACGATACTAAGGAAATTATTTCGGATTATGTGCCTTACCGATGGGGAAGTACACACGCTCCTAAATAATTTCCTATAACCATTATTTGACCTAGTGATCCGCAAACAAACCCATCCGATGGGGAGGAAGGCACTCAAAGCCAACGCGCAAGTTTGTTGCATCACACGTCAAATTGTAATGGAGGCCGCGGGAATTAATTAAAATATCCCTCTCCCACTTAGTAAATTGAAATCGAGGAATTTTAAACATACACAACATGCATATAAAACAAATAAGCAATAAATATGGAAAAACAGAATTTTTTCCAACTATTATGGCATTGTCCTCCAATATGCATCCCGTCGTTGCCACCTCGTCCTCCACCTTTTCCCGTCACAAGTCACCAAAGATATCCCATTTTATTTACATCCATCGATCCTATACTCCACGAAGGAGTGTACAAATAATCTAGATCGAAAGTAAACTAAAATGAGCGGCTAAACAATGCCGTATTTAATTACAAAAATTAAATACTAATCTAGCCTCGTCAACCCCGAGGATTCAAATAATAAATTTTTACACACATCCATTCACATACACACACATGGCCATAATAGTCGGATCTTATGCCTGCAACCAAACAGTTAAACTACACATATCCAACTATTATCCGGCACATATAATATATGAAAAATGCATAAAAAATTAACCGAATCCTAAACACACAAAACCGGAAACCGATGGCTCTGATACCAATTGTTGGGTGGATGCTTCGGAGGCTCATTGGCTCCCATGTCCCCGGATTAAAATTTTCACTAATGAAAGGATTAATCCGGATGGGATGAGCTTCCTTAACAACACCATTTCGTCGTCGTGCTAACAACTTGAGTCATCGCTTGAACAAACTAGTTGTTCAAGCAACACAACTCTTCTAGTTGGTTAGCTGCGGAAGAGACGACGGATGGATCGCCGGTTTTTTGTGTTTGTCTTCGGGGTCCATGATTATACAATATATATTCATAAACACACATGCATAATCAAAACAAATAAGAACATGCTCAGATCTGTACATAAAGTTAAAATAACTTTATACCTCACGATCTTCTACCGTATGTCCTATCCTTCTCGTGGGATCACGAAGTTCCTCCACGAGTAGAAGCCTTCTAGATCGCTTTCTTCTCTACCTTGTCCGCTGCGAACAAAGAGAAGAACTCGCAAATACCTTTCCTATCTAGAACCGGCCACCAAATTAGGGAATTTGGTGCAACCGCCGGCCAAGGAGCAATGGATGATGCACCGGCCAACTTCAAGAAGAGTTGCCGCCGGCCACTTTGGAGAATAGGGAGGAGGAAGAGAACCGGCCACCAATGGGAGGAGAATTGCCGGCCAAGGAAGAAGGGAAAGACCTTAAGGTTGGGCACCGGCCAAGTATTGATGGTGCAAGTTGGGCGCCGGCAACAACTAGAAGGAAGAAGATATTTGCCGCCCACCTTTGCTCCAAACCCTAGCCGCCCACCTCTCCAAGAGCCAAACCCTAATTCCAAAACCAATTCTTGATTAATCTTGCCGCCCAACCCTAGCCATCTATTTATAGAATAGGGCTTAAGCCTCCTTTAATCTCCACCGTTGGATCTAGGGATTTAATCTCCACCGTCGGATCTAGGGTTTTATCCCAACCGTCGGATCTAGGGTTTAATCCCAACCATCGGATCTAGGATTTCATCCCAACCGTCGGATCTAAGGTTTCATCCCAACCGTCAGATCTAGGGTTTTATCCCAACCGTCGGATCTAAGGATCTAATCCCAACCGTCGATTCTAGGATTTCATCCTAACCATCGGATCTAGGGATTTAATCCCAACCGTTGGTTCTAGGGTTTCATCCAACCATCGGATCTAGGGATTTAATCCCAACCGTTGGTTCTAGGGTTTCATCCAACCATCGGATCTAGGGATTTAATCCCAACCGTTGGTTCTAGGTTTTGTTTTACATTCTTGGATCTAGACTTCACAAGGATTATATTAGGCTACGATAGGGACCATAAGGAGGAGTTGGGTCTTGGCCACCCGATGGATCGGAACCACACAAACTTGATCCATCAATGATATTCCATTCCACTAGAGGATCATCATTGAACTACCTCACCAACCCCCATAAATCAATATGGGCTCCATATATTATTTGTACATTAATCTCCTCATGTTTAAGATATCGAATGTCCGTCAATTAATTGATTTACTGACCATCAATTAATTAACATCTAAATCCTCGAGTAGTACCACTCAGCCTTATCATCATGTTGACTAAGTCAACCAGCTGGGTTTACATGATGAACCTTATGAGCTCCTCAAGGGGACATTATCAACCTAATATATAGGACACGGTTTCCTCCTATAATCAACGGCACACCATGTAAATAATATTATTTCCCAACTTACCGGGCATATTGATTTAATCCATCTAAATCTCACCCACTGGTAAATCGAAGAAATAAATACTAAGTACATGTGCCCGTTATTATATCGGGATTAAGAGCATGTACAACATAATATCCGAGGTCCGATTCAATTATGTAGTCAGTACTAAATTGAATCACCTCTATGTCGGTCCTACTCAATACACCTAAGTGTACTAGTGTAACTCTATGTTCAAGATAAAACAATACCAAGTTACACTACAACCATGCCAATGGTTTGTCCAAAACCATCTTGGTTGTGAGCCTTTACTTATATTTTACAAGGTACTGATAACATGATCTTCTGTGCCACACCAAGCACCATGTTATCTACAATGTAAAATATTAGACAATATGCACACATATATAATGAATATTTAAAATGCAAACAATGATCATGTGATTCTTATTTCAAAATAGAATGTTCATACAAAAAGAGCTAGGCTTTCAGTATACATTCCAACAAACCCAACCCAATCTAGGATTCAAACTAACCACCCTATCGATCAAGTGATAGGAGATCCTAATCTAGGAGTTCGAACTAGAGCATCCTATAGGAACCTTAGTCAAATTTCCTTAATTTCAAAGATAGAACCCAAATCAATTGAACAAGCTCTTCTTGATCCCGATTGGATTATTGCAATGCAAGAAGAGCTAGCCCAATTTACTAGGAATGAAGTGTGGGAGTTAGTACCACCACCTAAAGACAAAATGATAATTGGAACAAGGTGGGTGTTTCGAAATAAGCTTGATGATAAAGGTGAAGTAGTTAGAAACAAGGCTAGGTTAGTCGCCAAAGGGTTTAGCCAAGTCGAAGGCTTAGATTACGACGAAACCTATGCCCCAGTAGCTAGACTCGAATCCATTCGAATGTTGCTAGCTTATGCCGCACATCGAGGATTTAAGCTGTTTCAAATGGATGTTAAGTCGGCATTCCTAAATGGATACATTAAAGAAGATGTTTATGTCAGCCAACCCCCCGGATTCGAAAATCTAGATAAACCCGACCATGTTCTAAAACTTAAGAAAGCTCTCTATGGACTTAAACAAGCTCCTCGAGCTTGGTACAAGAGACTTTCAATCCATCTTAAGTCAAAAGGGTTTAACCAAGGCTTAGTTGACCCAACTCTCTTTGTAAAAACCTTAGGTAAAGAAATATTCATAGCTCAAATTTATGTAGACGATATAATTTTTGGAACCTCTAACTCAACCTTACTAAACGAGTTCGTTTCACTCATGGAAAGTGAGTTCGAAATGAACTTGGTAGGCGAGTTAAGTTTCTTTTTAGGTCTACAAATTAAACAAACTAAGGATGGTATATACCTATATCAACAAAAATACACTAAGGAGTTAATTAAAAGATTTGGAATGCAAGACACTAAGGTAATAAACACCCCAATGGCGATAAATGTTAACATAGGAGAAGACCTAGAAAGTAAGTCCATTGACTTAAAATACTATAGGAGCGTAATAGGGAGTCTCCTATACTTAAGCTGAGTCGACCCGACATCCTATTCGCAGTAAGTATGTGCGCCAGGTTTCAAACCTGTGCTAAGGAGTCACACCTAACCCTAGTTAAGCGTATCCTTAGATATCTTAAGGGTACACTTAACGTTGGTATTTGGTACCCTAGATCTACGGAGTTCGAACTAATCGGCTACTCCGATTCGGATTATGCCGGTAGTAAGCTCGATAGAAAGAGCACGAGTGGTTGTTGTCAACTTCTCGGCTTGAGTCTAGTGAGTTAGTGCGAGGAAACAACAGTGTTGCTTTATCTACCACCGAAGCCGAATACATCGCGATGGGTGAGTGTGTCACGCAGCTTCTTTGGATGAAGCACACTCTCCGCGACTTTAAGTTAGACTTTACGAATACTAAACTTCACGTAGATAACATTAGTTCAATTAATCTTACAAAGAATCCAATATGTCACTCTAGGACGAAACATATAGAGGTCAAACACCATTTCATTCGAGAACATGTGGCCAACGGAGCCATACACCTCGAATACGTCGAATCGAAGTCTAACTTGGCAGATCTATTTACTAAACCCCTACCCGAAGCCGAATTTAGTCTATTAAGACGAAAATTGGGCATGTGCGTAATAGAATAGGTACATGCAAATTATATGTTCTTACTACTATTTCTTTAATTTCATTTTTATGGAACTAGCATAGGACATACCTTAGATATCATCCACCTATATATTTAAGGAGCCAGTACATCTCACAACACATAGGACTAATGTGTTTGTGTACTTAGCCACGTAGATGGGCGTGAGATGTTAGGACCTTACTCCTGGTTCCAGATGTAGAGCTAGTGCATCGCTATGAACCACGGAGTATAATCATACATACTAACCGACTCTGACCAGGACTGGTTGATCTTACATATCAATCAAGCCAAATATGAGTCACACATTTTATAGATGAGCTTATTTTCAGTATATTATTTTTTTTATATATAAAAAAAAATGGGGAACATGCTTGGACTTTAAATTTAACACTTTTTGTTTTCCACACACCCCTTACTCTTTTCGATATACGGCAAAAGGGGGAGAAAAAGGCCAAAGTTAAGGGGTCAGCCAAAGTTAAGGGGTCAAAATTTTTTTTGATAACTTAACTTTTACTTCATATTTAAACCAAAAGTTAAAACTTAGTTAACTTTTACCAAAAGGCCAAAGAATTCTTAAACTTATTTGTGTCGTCTATGTTTTACTTAAACTTATTTTAAAACTTTATGTCGTTAATGTTTTACTTAAGGGGGAGAAAGGGCTTAACTAAAACGTTTTACTAAGGCCAACTTTAAGTAATGTTAATTACTTAAAGCAACCCTCAAGGGGGAGGATTAAGGTCTTTCTTCAAGACTCACCCTCGGTCAAGGGGGAGGTTTCCTCAAGGGGGAGTACTTGAAGAAAATCCTTACTACTCCAACTTAATCTTCATATTTTTGTTTCTCATGCACATTATTACTCTTCATGCTTGCTATTTACTTAACTTTGTATGTGGGTTTGCCATAAATCAAAAAGGGGGAGATTGTTGGTGCAGTAGGCACCTAAGTCGAACCTAAGTTTTGATTATAGCAAACGATATAAAGTTAAGCATATATTGTTATCTCATGAGCTAAATCAAGTGTGCAGAAAAGTCTCAACGCTGGAGCTAAAGGCTAGCGACACCCGGAGGAAGCCGCGGTGGTCGTGCGACACTCAAGAGACTTCGGAGGGAGCCGAAGGAATTGAGTGGAAGGCCGGAAGCAAAAGCAACACGTAAGTACTGAGGTAAGCTCGTGTGTGCGAGCGTAGGTAAGGTCGTATCCTCTTTACGGGGATGATCTTAAGCGTAGATCCGACCAAAGACTTCTTATAGATGGCCTAGGTCGAGATCGGATGGTCGACGACCATCGAAATTATGTTTTTCTTGAGCTAACCTTGCCTTGCAGCCAACATCAGTCGACTGCCAACCTGAAGGACTCGACTGCCGTCCATCAGTCGAGTGACTACCGCTTGCACTCGATGATCGCCATCGATCAGGGTGATGGCCATCTCGGCTCGTGAGGATCATCCTCGAGTAGTCAAGAGTTATCACCATTTTTCAAGGGGTTTTGTGCCCATTTGTGATTGGCTAAAGACCCATTCGATGAGGGGCTCAAAGGCTATAAAAGGAGGGCCAAACCTAGGGTTTTTCATCAATCAAAAAGCTTCCAAGTGCTTCCGATATGCTCCGACTCTCCGACATCCCTACGACGAAGCGCTGCCGAGACGACGACTAGAGCTTCAACCTCCAACCTTTAAAGTCGTCGGTAACGAAAGTTCTAAATTGTATTTCAGTTTATTTCTTTTAGTAAATCTTTAAATCATATCAAGGAGAGGGGGAGTGTCCCTCTACCTTGAGTCTTTATCGAGTTTTGTATTCGTTTAACTCCTACCTCCAACGAGGAGTTCTTTAGTAGTTTGCCCTCCGTACGTGGTCAAGGACCACTAGGGCCTTGGAGTAGTAGCCGTAGGCTATGAACCAAGTAAAAACCCTCGTGTTTTTATTTATTTATTATTATCTTTCCGCTGCGTTTTACTCGTACCTTAATGAACGATTACGAAAAAGTTTTTATGGCTATTCACCCCCCCCTCTAGCGAACCGCATCGATCCAACAGTTCGTTAGTGATTTGCCCTCCGTGCATGGTCAAGGACCACTAGGGCCTTGAGGTCAAGATCCAATCAAGCAATCAAGGGGAGTAGCGCTAATGGCTGACAAAGGAAAGAAGAAGAAGGAGACTCCACCCTCCTCATCGCATGAAGAATCTTCCTCATCAATGAATAGCAATGAAGAGACTTATATGGTAAGGAAGGTAAGACATGCATTGAAAAATTTTAAGTTTAACAAATCTAATGATAGGAGGAGAAGAAGAAAGGTGATATGCTATAATTGCCAAGGAGAGGGACACATAAGGGATGATTGTGTTCTCTTGAACAAAGCAAAGGAAGACAAGAAGAAGGACAAGAAGAGAGAAGGGAAGAAGAAAGAAGAAAAGAAATCAAAAGAAAAAGGGAAGGCAAAAAAAGCAAAATCTAAAGGCAACATGGGATGATCCATCCTCATCGGAGGAAGAAATTTTCACACACCTAGCACTCATGGGGATAGATGACATAGCATCCACCTCCTCTGAAAGAGAAGAAGTAAGCACAAGTGAGGAGGATAGCTCAAGTGTAGGGGGAGCACCCTCATCAGATTTAGAACAAGAGGATTGGGTAAGTGAGGTAACGAATCTCCCTCCCAAAAAGATTATTTCCTTGATTTTTAGTTTGACTAAGGACTTATTTAGAATGAAAAATAAAAACAAATGCATGCAAAATGAAATTAAGGATCTAGAAGAAAAACTTGAAAAAGTATGTTCACATGTAAATGACTCTTCTTCTAGTGTTAATGATGCATGCTTAGAAGAAAATAGGGCCTTAAGGGAAAAGGTAGATTATTTAATTAAGGCTCTTGAGAAATTCACAATTGTTTCCAACACCTTGAATATGATCATTGGGAGACAAAGAGCTAGTTTCAATATGAAGGGCTTAGGTTATAAGGGAACCAAGAATGAAAAAGCCTATCATTGTTTAATTGCTAGGGGTCAATCTAAAACAACAATGACAGCTAGGAAATGGATCCCTAAGGAGTACTTGGTGAACCCCATTGGAAAGAATTTATATTGGGTTCCCAAGTCAATCCTCAAGGGTTAGAGAAACCTAGGATAGTCAACCATAGTTGGACTTATTTTATATCATGTTAAATGGTTGACTTATGTTGAAGTTGGGTAGTATTTGATTTATCATGAGCATGTTATGTTAGGTGATAATGATATGAATCATGATTTGTGATACTTGTTTTTATTATCATGATAATATGTGACTTATGATTTGAATGATAATACTTGTGTTATGATCATGATGGATGATATACTTATTTTATGATAATACTTAACCTTGGTAGAAATTGCATGAAATTGATGGTTAAGTATAAGAATTTAAGTACATCTCACATTCACCATAAGGCTAACTTGATTGAAAACATAGCAATGGGTAAGATGTTAGTATGATACAATTGATTCACTAATGCTTATGACATTTAGATGGGTCATTCAAAGTATCATAACATAGCAATCATAGACCAACTATGTGTAGAGGAAACGGTGACCGCTAGAGGGGGGGTGAATAGCGTCGTGCTCGTAAGTTGATGGAACTCATTCGCGCTTGTCTTTACAATCTTCGTTAGCGCAGCAGAAATATAAATAAAGCAATAATGAAATAGACAAACACGCAAATACAACTATGTAACGTGGTTCGGAACCGAATGGTTCCTACTCCACGGATTGGGCTCGTAAGAGCCCTAGCAATTCCAATCACACACCACTACTAAATAAACTCTTTCTCGGAACAATTCGGAGGCGGAGAAACCTCTTACAAATAGTCTTACAGCAGTAAAAAATAGATACAAACAATTACAATAATGAAATACAATGCAAGTAAAGAAAACTACTTTACAATTGCTCTTTTGAATGCTTGATCTTTGGTTGCTTGAAATGCACTTGGAGACCCTGATTTGCAGCAGCAAATCACCCCAAAAGCCCTAAAAAAATGCTGCTCCAAACCTCCTCCACGAGCTCCATTTAAAGTTGATGTCTGGGCTGGAAAATGTCTATCAGTCGATTGATCGGGACCATCAGTCAACTGATGACACTGTTGCTGTGAGACAATGGTGTAATCCACGCTGGAAATATCCAACGGATAGGATATCAATCGACTGATCATGTCCATCAGTTGACTGATCGAGCCTTCACTCGACTGCTAACCCCAGCAGTCGAGTTAGACTCCATTCTGTGCCCAATTCTCGGCCACCAGTCGACTGATCACACGATCAATCGACTGATCGAGCCAGCAGTCGACTGCCCACCTCTCGCAGTCGACTGCTGGGACACTTTCCGTAGTCAAACCCTAGTTGACTCACACCAGTTGACTGCCATATGTCACCAGTCAACTGGCACACCTCAAACATAAGGTTTTAACCCAAGTATAGTGCCCCCATACTTGCTAGACCACCCTTAGCATAGACCTAAGCCTTTTAGCCATCTCTGTCAGCCTCGCGCCTCTCGGATCCCTCCAAGTCATCCATGACTTGTTCATCCATTGCACTAGCCTTCAGGTGCTTCCATCGGCTATGTCATGTTAATGGTGTATACACCGCCAAGGTACATTGGACTTACGCTGCCAAGACTCCGCTTAGACTTTACGCCACCAACCATTGGACTTATGCTGCCAAGACTCCCGCTTGGACTTCTCAAATGCCAAGACTCAGCTTGGACTTTCCCTTGCCAACACATGTTGGACTTTCCATGCCAAGACCCATGCTTGGACTTTTCCTTGCCAACTCATGTTGGACTTTCCCTTGTCAAGACCCATGCTTGGACTTTATGTGCCAAAAACTCAAGACTTGGACTTTTCCTTGCCAACCCATGTTGGACTTTCCCTTGCCAAGACCCATGCTTGGACTTTACATGCCAAGTACTCAAGACTTGGACTTTACATGCCAAGACCCATGCTTGGACTTCTCATGCCAAGTGCTCAAGACTTGGACTTTCCATGCCAAGACCCATGCTTGGATTTCTCATGCCAAGTACTCAAGACTTGGACTTTCCCATGACAATCATATTGTCATATGTTTTTGTCGAACATCAAAACATCTCTCGAGTCAAACTCGAGTTCTGTTCAATCGTGACCTGGGCCGATTGCACCAACAATCTCCCTCTTTTTGATGTTTGATAAAAACCAAACAAACCATTGAGTTAGACCATTTTCTCAAACCAATCATCCCCATCAATTTTCCCAATTGATGTCATTCTCCCAATAAGTTCTCCCCCTTTTTGACCAACATAAAAAAGGTTCTCTCCAAGGAGGTCAATGTCTCATGTTCCAATGAGATCTTACAATCTCCCTCTTGGTCCAAAAATACCTAGGATGCCTACCATCTTCCTAGTGATAAGTCTCATATCACTCAAGAGAGGCAATCCTATACACTCTCCCAATTTTAAAATTGAGTATCTCAAAATCCCATTTTTCCTCCTCATGAGGAAAAATACCATCCATCATCCCATGATGGATACCTCCCCCTAAAGGCTTGCTCCCCCTTGACCATTGCACCAACAATGTCCTTAGGAAGTCCCTAAGCCAATAGGAACTCTAAACCATCAAAAATAAGGTTAGAAATTCAACATTGAACTTTTCGACACCTTAAATTTGATACATCACCCTAACAACTCTCCTTATCCATATCCAATGGATTTTCACCCTTTCTAATGCTTCCCAAAGCATATACTAGGGTTATGAGTGGTTAGAGTACTCTAACATAGCTGAAAATGGGATAAACAATCCTTGTTTTCTCGAAATCAGCTATGACAGTCGAGTCCTTCAGAAATCAGTCGACTGCCGTGCCCATCAGTCGACTGTCGTGCCCATCAGTCGACTGCCACTAAGAGCAGTCGACTGATAATTGAAATTTCTGAATTTCAGTTATCACAAATGGATTTTAGAAATTCATAAATAATTATATGTAATTCAAAAAATTGTGAAAATTCATACGTATACTACTTATGACCAATACAATGGGTGAAAAATATTTGAAAACTATTTTACTCATAAAATAGTGAAATTAACACAAAGTTCAAAATCATTGAAATTTTCAATGCTTTGGCCCTACTTTGTATCAACTTCATCAATGGTGATTGCTATCAAAAGATAGACTTCCCCAAGGTTTTCTAAAATGATTTTAAAATATTTTTGAAAACCTATATTGGATCATGTTCCTTGGGCTCAATGTAAATGACTTGTGCAAAAGCTTTCCTAATGATCCACCAATGATATAGATGAGTTTTAGTTCATCTAGATGCAAAAACTATGCACCTTGAACTTAACTCATATCCTAGCATCTTACATGTATCTAGGGTGTATAAATACACATAAATGTCAATGTGATGTGAGATGTTGTTTTTGTTCTCCTAATCTAGGGTTTCATGCATTTTTCTAAGGCAACCCTACTTGATTCCCTTATAAATGGGACTCCAAGTCATGCCATTGTCCTTAACTCAATTTTAATCAAATTAGATGCGTGTATGATCATGGCATAAATGATAACATAATTAAGCATGGCCAATGATCATGATGTCATGGAATATGATTAAATCTAAATACACATGACATTTAACCCTATTCCTAAACATGATCATGACATATTAAATGATTAAAAATAAATATGATGTCATGGCATGTTATATGACAAACAAGGCATGACAAATAAAAATGTATAGGTATAATAATAACCCAAATTTTAATATTAATTGTCATTTGATATAATTAAGTATATTTTGCCATATTATCACTTTTCTCCCTAGTGTGCCAAAAATCCAAAATGGTACACTATGACCTCTAAACCTAAATTGTGCCAATTTAATTGATTTTTCATAATTCCAAAAATATATTGGCACATCCTAAAATCTTTTAGGATTATAGATCAAATCTATTTCCAAGGTATCCATAACCTTGAAAATATCCTAAAGTGCCACCTTTACCATGGTTGGTTAACTACCCATCCATTTAAAGTTGGCACACCTAAACCCATCTAGCGTGAATCGATCACGCTTTTAGGAACCCAAAATCTATTTGAGCTCCTAGGGTTTACTAGGTATTCCTTAGGGATAACCTCCCTAGATACCTTCCTAATGACCCTTCTAGGCTTGTTAGCCTTGGTCATTTGGGTCTTGCCATGGTTAACTCTAGGGGTGACTCCCCTTGTAACCTTCTTAGTGGCCACCCTAGGTTTCTTAGAAACCCTAGCCACTAGGAACACACCTTGGTTAACCTTAGGGATGACTTCCCTAGTAACCTTGGTCTTCTTAGACCTAGTTTGTGTTCCATAATCAAATGGAATACTATGATAAGCCACCTTAGGCTTAGGTTTGTGACCCAAACCTTTTTTGCCCTTGGTTGACTTTTGTCTCTTAGGCCCTATGTGTTGACTTTGACTTCTAGACCCTATGGTTTGACCATTTGACCTTTGCATTTGATTTGTCATTTTTGCAAGGGTCTTTTCAAGTTTCTCAAGCCTTGACCTCAAGGCTTGGTTTTCCAATTCTAGTTGCCCAATTTTCGATTTTTCATTTGGTCTTTGGGCATTGTTTTTCCTAGGCATATGCCTAGTTTATTTAGAGTTTAAGCCTAGGTGCTCTTGTACCTTTCTAATTGTCTCCCTAGGTAGAATTGGTCTAGAATTATTTGACCTAGATTTGTCTTTAGATAAATTTGTTTTAGGGACATTAGTCCCAAATTTCTTCTTATTATTGAAATGAATATTCTTAGCTCCTAGGCAAAAATATTTATTGTTCCTAGCATGCTTTTCATGATAAATAGCAAGTGAATTAAAATTCCTAACATGCTTTTGTCTATTAACTAAAGAAGGAGCATTATTTAATTTTACCTTAGGGATTGCTTTAGAAGCTCCCCCTACATGTGATGCCCCCTCTCGAGTCTTCTTGCTCCCCCTAGGGCATTGACTCCTATAGTGCCCCTTTTGATGGCATTTGAAACACATCACATGCTCCTTGCTCTTCTTGGTGGGGACACCGACATCCTTTGACTTTTCTTGACTCTTAGGCGCCGGTGGAGTTTTCCTTACTCTTTTCGGACACTTACTCTTGTAGTGTCCAGATTCCCTACACTGAAAAAAAATTATATGATTTTTGTTTAAACCTAAATTGCTTGAGTTACCTGGGTATTTGTGGTGGTCGGAATGGATTCTTCATCTCTCTTGGAGGTGGATGGCTCCTCTTGAGGTTGCTCCGGTGTGGATGATCTCTCCTCCCCCTCAAACCTTGAAGTGGAGGCTTCTTCCACTTTTTCCTCTTCTTCTACCGATTCGGAGGTTGACTCCCTATCAACTTTTGAATCCTCACTCGCTTGTGAGGATGAGGATTCATCATCGGCCTCCTTTTCTTAAACCGGTGATGGGTCTTCATGGAGCTTGGCCAATTCCTTCCAAAGCTCCTTGGCATCCATGCAATCACCTAGGCTACACAAGAAGTCATTAGGAATTAAATCAAAAGTAAATTTGAATACCTTCTTGTTTTTCTCGAATTGTTGGAGTTGCTCCTTACTCTATCTTTTCTTTTTGAGGAAGCCACCTTTTGGTCCTCTTGGATATTCAAATCCTTCCATTAAGATGGACCACTCCTCAAAATCTCTCATCATGATAAAATCTTCAATTCATCTCTTCCAAGAATTGAAGCCTTCTCATCCATATAGGGAGTAAGGCACCGGTGTGTTGATGTCCCAACCTAGTTGTTCTTCCAACTCCTTCTTCACCCTCTAGCGCCTTTGTCTTTGCTCTCGGCTGTTAGTCCGTAGAAGAGCTCCTAGCTCTGATACCAATTGTAGAGGAAACGGTGACTGCTAGAGGGGGGGTGAATAGTGTCATGCTTGTAAGTTGATGGAATTCGTTCGCGCTTGCCTCTATAATCTTCGTTAGCATAGCGGAAATAGAAATAAAGCAATAACGAAATAGATAAGCACACAAACACAACTATGTAACATGGTTCAGAACCGAATGGTTCCTACTCCATGGATTAGGCTCATAAGAGCCCTAGCGATGCCAATCACACACCATTACTAAATAAACTCCTTCTCAAAACAATTCGGAGGAGGAGAAATCTCTTACAAATAGTCTTACAACAGTAAGAAACAGATACAAACAATTACAATAATGAAATACAATGCAAGTAAAGAAAACTACTTTACAATTGCTCTTTTGAATGCTTGATCTTTGGTTGCTTGAAATGCACTTGGAGACCTTGATTTGCAGTAGAAAATTGCCCCAAAAGCCCTCAAAAAATGTTGCTCCAAACCTCTTCCACGAGCTCCATTTAAAGCTGCTGCCTAGGCTAGAGAATGACTATCAGTCGACTAATGACACTGTTGTTGCGAGACAACGATGTAATCCATGCTGGAAAAATTCAACGGATAGGACATCAGTCGAATGATCATGTCCATCAGTCGACTGATCGAGCCTTCACTCGACTTCTAACCTCAGCAGTCGAGTTAGACTCCATTATGTGCCGCGCGGCCGATCGCAGACACTTCGTCGGTAGTCAAACCCTAGTTGACTCACACCAATCGACTGTCATATGATACCAGTCGACTGGCACATCTCAAACATGAGGTTTTAACCCAAGTATGGTGCCCCCATACTTGCTAGACCACCCTTATCCTAGACCTAAGCCTTCTAGCCACCTCCGTCAGCCTCATGCCTCTCGGATCCCTCCAAGTCATCCATGACTTGTTCATCCATTGCACTAGCCTTTAGGTGCTTCCATTGGCTATGTCATGCTAACGGTGTCTACACCGTTAAGGCACATTGGACTTACGCTGCCAAGACTCCGCTTGGACTTTACGTCGCCAACCATTGAACTTATGCTGCCAAGACTCTCGCTTGGAATTTACGCCGCAAATATCAAACCCCTTGGACTTCTCAAATGCCAAGACTCAGCTTGGACTTTCCCTTGCCAACACATGTTGGACTTTCCATGCCAAGACCCATGCTTGGACTTTTCCTTGCCAACCCATGTTGAACTGCCAAGACCCATGCTTGGACTTTACATGCTAAGAACTCAAGACTTGGACTGTTCCGTGTCAACCCATGTTGGACTTTCCTTTGCCAAGACCCATGCTTGGACTTTACATGCCAAGTACTCAAGACTTGGACTTTACATGCCAAGACCCATGCTTGGACTTCTCATGCCAAGTACTCAAGACTTGGACTTTCCCATGACAATCGCATTGTCATATGTTTTTGTCGAACATCAAAACATCTCTCGAGTCAAACTCGAGTCCTGGTCAATCGTGACCTGGGTCGATTGCACCAACACTTTGGGGAAAAAAATGTTTTGTCAATCGATATATTGCCCATAGATCATAGTTGGATATTTTAAATGTTTTAAAACCATTTCTTGTTTTATAAACTATGAGTTTATGTTTTAAAACAACTCAAGGAAAAACTAGGTCTTAAAGTTGATACAAAATTGAGACATTTTATAACTTTTGAGTTTTGTCTAATTTTTGAAAATAGAATATTTTTTCATGAAAAATCATTTTTCCTTGATAAAGGGACTCATAAGAAATGTGTTCTCCAAATTTCATTATTTTTTGAATTTTTTCGAATTTTCAATGCATTTCTGAACTTGGGTTTGGAAATCAGAAAAGGTTGAAATCAGGTGATGTTGGTAGTTTGAACCATGATCGATGGACTGTAAACGTGAACAGTAACTTGCTTTGTGTGGTTTTCAACATGTTTTGGTGATTTTCTTCCATTAAGACTTTGATGACATGTTATATGACATATGTTTAATGTTTTTGATAGTGTCAAAGGGGGAGAAATGTGAGAGTTTAAGTTAATCATGCTAGGAGGGAAATTAGCATGTGTTAAGGGGGAGTTGCATGTATTAAGGGGGAGTGTTTGATACTCATATTTGTTTTACATGCTTTCCTTCTTTATGTATTTGGTTAATATTTTACCTAACTTAAACATGGTCGTCATACATCAAAAAGGGGGAGATTGTTAGGGCAATCAACCCGAGTATGGTTTGGTTTTGATGTGTGTGGAAAAGGTTTAAGTTAGGATGTTTATGTTGATTTGATATGTGTGTTTAAGTTATCCAGGACTTAGTAAATCACACATGAGTTAACTTAATGATAGTATTTGTGGGTTCACCATCTCATGGCTCGGATCCTTGAGTCGGTGAAGGATGACATTGCGGAAGCCGTGAGCTTGGTGCATCCGAGGGACCGTCGGACGAGGAGCATTGGAGTGAAGCCAAAGGAAGCATACTTCAGGGCAAGACGTGAAGGATGACATTGCGGAAGCCATGCACTTGGTGCATCTGAAGGACGTGGCTAGACGAAGAGATCTTCGAGGCGAGGTACTTCATGAGAGATGAGAGTGAGCGAATGTAACCCGAGATGGGGTAGCTCATAGGTGAACTTGGCTGAATGGCTAAGTCAAGCATCAGATGCTCAAACAAGTTTTAGTCGATGTTTGAGGTTTTATCCGACATCAGTTGACTACTATAGATAACAGTCGAATACTTTGAGTCGATGACACTCGACTGGTGTTCGACTGGTAGGTTTCTGGCCCAGCAATCGACTGCCAAGGGTCGACTGCTGAAGGTGGTCGCGGGCACAAAACCTCCTGTAGCCGACTGATCAGTCGGCTACGCATGCAGCAGTCAACTATTGATAGTAGCAGTCGACTGCCAAGGCTACCGTTGGACTACAACGGTCACTATCTGACGTGGTCATAGACCGATGGAACGGTGGCAGTCAACTGGTGACATGCAATAGTCATCTACTGCATGCCCAATGCGAACAAAGTCCTCTTCTCTATAAAAAGAGGGCTTGCTTGGCTTTAGGAGGCTAATGCTTCATTCCTAAGTGCTCCTCAAGTGCCCTAAACGTCCCAAACCTCCTCTTCCTTGTTCTCATCTAAATCATATTGTAAGAGGGAGGATTTTGTAAGAAGGTTTACCTCTACCTTGCTTTGGCTAAAGGAGAGACTAGTGATTGGATTTGAAGGAGTGATTCGCCATATGAATCGTCCGTGGATTAGTGGCAAGGTTCGTGAACCACGTTACATAATTGTGTTAGCATTGCTTTAATCTTTATTTTGTTTTATCTCTTAATTATCTTTAGTTTTATTATTCCGCTGTGCTAACAATTTGTATAGACGATTAAGACGAACGAGTCCATCATACAAGAAAAGTTGTCGTGGGTGGAAATGGTTAGGTGCCCATTTGAGATCGAGTTAGGTTACTAGGGAAACACCTACCAATTTCTCTCAATACCGAGCACACCTTTGAGACTTTATGCTAACTCTAGGGAACGAACCTCGCTTAGGGCAGATAAGTGCATAAAAGCCGAAAACCTTAGGAAAGTTATAGGATGATGACTTAACTCAACATGGAATGTGAATCCCTTATGGAATTTTCTTGGCACATGCATGAAAAGCTAATCTAGTGAACTTTTAGAACATATCTATTTGCTTTGATTGAAAGTACCACTTGATAGGTTTAAGTAAACATGCTAAGTATGGGAACAATACTTATAAAATCCATGGCACTGAGGTTTGCTTGGGGACAAGCAAAGATCTAAGTCTAAAGGATTTTGATGTGTGCAAATCATATAGGATTTTAGGAGTAGTTTTAGCACACTTCTCATGGCGTTTTATACTTGTTTTGTGCTTATTTCCTTTATTTTGCACTTATTTACTACTTTCTAGTTAGGGGATTTGCTTTTGTTGCTTTTGCATGTAGGGAGGCACTTTTGAGTTAAAATGGCTAAGTAAATGGAGCTCAAGGAAGACAAGCATGCTTTGGCCATGTTCCCAAAGACATGGGCATGCATTGGACCAAAAGGCAACGTTTGCTTGAAGCTCTAGAGAAAGAGACAGTCGGTCGTGTTAGATTTGTTGGTGCAATCGACCTAGGTCACGATTGACCAGACTTGAGTAGGGTTTTGATGTTTAACATTGATGTCTGACAATGTGTTGGGGAGATTGTTGGTGCAATCGACCCAAGTCATGTTTGATGTTTGATGATGGTTTGACCATTGTCATGGGAAAAGTCCAAGTCATGGGTACTTGGCATGTAAAGTCCAAGCTTGAGTCTTGGCATTTGGAAAGTCCAACATTAGGTTTGCATGGAAAGTCTAAGGGTGTAATATTGGCCACGTAAGTCCAAGGGTGTAGTCTTGGAAGTGAAAGTCCAAGCCATGGGTACTTGGCATTTGGGAAGTCTAAGGGGTGATATTGGCGGTATAAAGCCCAAGGGTGGAGTCTTGGCAGCATAAGTCCAATGGTTGGCGGTGTAAAGTCCAAACGAGAGTCTTGCTAGCATAAGCCCAATGTGCCTTGGTGGTGTAGACCACGTTAGCATGACAATAGCTAATGGAAGCACCTAAAGGCTAATATATAAATGAACAAGTCATGGATGACTTGGAGGGATCCGATAGGCATGAGACTGACAGAGGTGGCTAGAAGACTTAGGTCCAGGCTAAGGGTGGTCTAGCAAGTATGGGGGCACCATACTTTGGGTTAAACCTCATGGTTGAGGTTGTCAATGATCGTGAGGTTATGGACACCGATCGATGGGAGTCGATCGGGTGTTTGATCACAGAAATAGTCTAACGATCATTGCCAACATTGGGCGAATCGATCGATGGTAGCAGTTGACTAATCTGGAGATTAGTCGACTGATGGTCGAGTATTCGAGGATAGAAAGTTTCCGAATCGACTGTTAGGGTTTGACAGTCGAGTGATGACTTGATCAGTCGACTGATGGGCATGATCAGTCGACTGATGGCCTATCCATTGGAACTTATCCAACATGGCTCATGCCATTGTGAGACAACGGCTACAGGAGCAATCGACTGCTATGCGAAATCCAACCTGAATTCTGGTTATAAAAGCATCTCGTGGAGAGGATTTTTGGCAAGGCTTCTTGAGGCGATTTGGAGGGGATTTGCTTCTGCAATCCAGACCTTCAAGGCTACTCTTCAAGCAACCAAAAGGTAGCAATCAAAGTTCTCTTGTAAAGTATTTTTCTTTACTTGTATTGTATTTCATACTTGTATTTGCTTGCATTTGTTGTGTTACTTTGTGTAATCGCTTGTACGAGGTTTCTACACCTTCGACGTGTTGTCGAGAAGGAGTATTAGTGATTAGTGGTGTTGATTGCATCGCTAGAGCTCATTCGAGCTCAATCCGTGGAGTAGGAACCGTACGGTTTCGAACCACATTATATTTGTGTGTTGTGGTTATGTTTGTCATCTTTCATTATTGTATTTCATATTTCTGCTGCACTAACAAGTTTTGTTGAGACGAACACGATCAATTCCATTGAAATGATGAATCACTATTCACCCCCTCTAGCGGGCGCACAGGTCCTAACAAGTGGTATTAGAGCTTGGAGCTCTTCTATGGACTAACACCCGTGAGAAAAAGTGCTAGAGGGGAAGATGGAATTTCAAGAGAATTTGGGATGGGACATCAATACCCTAATTCCGTACACCTTTTATGGATAAGAAGGCTTCAATCAATGGAAGGCGAGGATTGAAGACTTCATGATGATGATGGACTTAGATGATTGGGCCACTTTGATGGAAGGGTTCATATTTCCAAGAGGGCCTAAGGGAGGGTTCCTCAAAATGAAGAAGTGGATTGAAGAACAACTCCGAGGATTCGAGAGGAGTAATAAGGTAATCAAGTTTTTGAGTGATTTAATTCCTAACGATGTTGTGTCCAAATTAGGAGAATACAAGGATGCAAATTAGGCCAAGCTCCATGAAGAACCATAATCGGCTCAAATTGACGAAGAAATCGAAGAAGCAAGTTCATCCTCACAAGAAAGTGAGGATTCGGAGGTCGCGGAATGTTCGACATCTGAGGAGGAAGAGGAGGTAGAAGAAGTAGGAGAAACCTCCACCTCTAGGATTGAGGGGAAGGAGAGACCATCTACGCTGGAGCCGGAACAAAATCAAGAAGTCGCTTCAACCTCCGAAAGAAGTGAAGAATCAACTCCGGCACCGACCACCATTCTAGGTAACTCAAGCACATCATTTTAAAATAAAATTCATATATGTGTTTTGAGTGTAGGGAGTATGTGCATTACAAGAGTGAGTTCCCTAAGAAGGTCAAGAAAAGTCAACCGACACCAAAATTCCAAGAAAAGTCAAATGAAGCCGGAGCCTCGATAATTAAAAGCAAGGAGCACGTGGTGTGCTTCAAATGCAACCAAAAGGGTCATTATAGAAGTCAATGCCCTAGGAAGAAGAAAGGGCAAGAAGGAGCATCACATGTAGGGGGAGCTTCTAAAGCAAACCCTAAGGTAAATTTAATTAATGCTCATTCTTTAAGTAATAAGAAAAGACATGCTAGAAGTAATTTCTCTATGTTTCATAAAGAGCATGCTAGAAATAATAGGTTTTATTGTTTAGGAGCGAAACATGTCAACCTTAGGAATAAAGAGAAATTTGGGACTAATGTCCCTAAAAGTATTCTACCTAAGGCAAGTATTAGAAAAATTGAAGATCATTTAGGCTTTACTCCAAAGAAATCTAGACATATGCCTAGGAAGGGAAAAAATGATCAAAGAAACCATGGGTCCACCAAAATTGAAAAATTAGAAGTTGAAAATCAAGCCTTGAGGTCAAGGCTTGAGAAGTTGGAGAAGACCCTTAGAATTATGCAAAATCAAATACAAGGGTCAAATGATCAAAAATCTAGGTCAAAGAGTCAAAATATAGGGTTTAGAAAGCAAGGTCCAACCAAGGGCAAGAAAGGTTTGGGTCACAAACTTAAGCCCAAGGAGACCTATCATAATGTTCCATTCGATTATGGAACTCATGTTAGGTCTAGGAAAACCAAGGTCAATAGGGAAGTCATCCCTAAGGTTGACCAAGGTAAATGCCTAGTGGCTAGGGTTTCAAGGAAACCTAGGGAATCCACTAAGAAGGTCAAAGGGAGAGTTACCTTTAGAGTTGACCAAGGCTTCAAAGCCTAGGAGGGTCATTAGGAGGGTATCTAGGGAAGTTATCCCTAAGGAATACCTAGTAAACCCAATGAGCTCCGATAGGTATTGGGTTCCTATGAGCATGATCGATTCACGCTAAATGGGTTAGGTTGTGACAACTTTAAATGGATAGGTAGTTTACCTAACCATAGTAAAGGTGACACTTTAGATCATTTCCAAGGTTATGGGTATCTTGGAAATAAGTTTGATTTAATATCCTAAAGAATTTTAGGATGTACCAATATCATTTAAGAAGCTTAATAATTTGATCAAATTGGCACAATTAGGTATAGGAGTCATGGTGTGCCATTATGGGGTTTTGCACACTTGGGGGATCAATGTATCAAGAAAATTGTCATAAGGTTTAGAAATGACATTTGAGATTAACACTCAAACACTATATACCTTGATATCACATACTTGTCAAGCTTCATGTGTCTTACCATATGGTTACATGGAAAGTATGTTTATGATGTATTGTATCTCACAAAATATTTGATTCACCTTGATTGTGTATTTCAACACTTAGAAAGGGTGAGATGTTAAGAATTAAAACTATTGGATGTTAATGCTTGTGAAAATGGAATAAAATACCAAAATATATTAATAAATATGCAAACACAGGTATAACACTAATATATTCGATATCCATGCATAAACACGTTAAAATGGAACAAAATTAAGGAAAGAAATCAAAGTTCGCTTAATTTTTGAACTGAAAATCAGATATCAATCGACTGATTCAGAAATTCAGTCGACTGATAACACTATAGCACGACACTGCGAGTTCAGCAGTCGAGTGCTGCTCCCAACACTCGAATGATTGTTCATCAGTCGACTGACGATCCACAATAGTCGACTGATGTTACTGTTGCTCGAGGCAGATGAGACAACATTTGAGTACCTAGCCCAACAGTCGAGTGCTGGTCACATCAGTCGACTGACGCCCCATAACAATCGACTGATGATACTATAGCTCGACACAGAAAGTTCAGCAGTTGAGTGCCGAGCCAAGCAGTCGACTGCTGACTTGGTGAACCGCTCATTGAACCGTGATCAACCGACTGATAAGTCATATCAGTCGACTGACATCACGATTTTATAAGGCTGAACTGCTAGGGTTCGGCTTCTTAACGCCTTCTTCACCCAAGCATTTCTTCTCCGATCATTCCCAAAACCCTCCGACCGTCCTTCTCGTGCCCACGCCGATGACTCAAAGGCCTAGGTTTGAAATCTAACCTTATTCTTCGTATTTTGGTCCTTCTATCACGCTAATGGTGCCATCTCACGACTTCCATTCTCCTCCACCGCGAGTTAGGGTTCTGGCGAGACATTTTTTGGCGTTCCTTCGACGTCTTCTCCAGCGTATCGGCTGCTTCTCAAGTTTAGATCCAAATGGCACAAAAGTATACTTACTATACCCTAAACCCTATCTTTTTACTTATACCATAGTTTGATTTAACTGTGTTTTTGGTGTCATTACATTGCATTGCATTACATTCATCATAATCATGTAGAAAACAACGTAGGAGTGAGTCTGATGAGGTGGGTCTCTCTCGTACCAACCGATGTCAGTTAGGTACTTAGACGAGCGATTCTTTTGATCATACTATGGAGATGTCATTCATATTCTATGACATTACTAGTTGATGAAGGTCATTCTTTGCACGCAATTCATAAATGATGATCTTCTCAAGGAGTTTTACCTCAATTTGAGGAAAGCCGATGATAGCTCAAAGTACACCACTCGCGTTGCAAAATGCAACCTAGAGTTCACTCCTGCGATTTTGCAGGAGTTCCTAGAGTGTCGGGCATCTGATGACTCTTTTGTCTTTTACCCTGCTTTTGAAGCCCCTCTTCCTGCTCCGTTTGACCATATATCATTAGAGTCCATGCATGAGCACTTCTTTCTTCGTCCTCGTCAACTAGCTCAAAACCTATTTCCAATCAATGACTTAAATGCACCTGACAATGTTCTTTACAAAGTCATTGTTGGGTGTATTCTTCCTATAGTGACTTGGGGTCAGGCCAAGATCCGACCTCCCCATCTTTTCCTTATGTATGCCATGCGTCACCTTTTGGACATAAACATTGCATTGAACATATTCCATTGCATTGTCCATTTTGTGACCCTTGTACAAGGGAAGGTGCATATGCCTTTTGGACACATTATTACTACATGGTTAGAGTCCATCGGCATCAACATATCCAGGGGATCACTGAGGCCTTTATTAGACGCATACGACCGCATCACGATGCGAAACTTTACACTAGCTGGGATGCAAACTGGACCTGGACGGATGGAGTGGATGGCTCGGCCTCAGCCCATAGAGCATGAGGAGCCAGCTATAGAGCCTAGAGAGCCCGTGATAGAGCATGAGAGGCCAGCTGCTAAGGAGGATGATCATATGACAGCAGATGCATCGAAAGAGGGTCTCTTAGAGTAGATTGCAAATCTAGAGGCCAGTTTTGCAAAGTACTAGGGGGTGGTTGACTCGAAGTTGGAGGAGCTCGGAGCGATCTTCCACCGTCGAGTCGGGCCAGAGGCTTAGTAGGATAGAGCAGTGTCAGATCAATTTTTTCGAGATGATGCGGACTTGGACGCTGAGCCAGCAACCTCCACCTCCTCCACCATCTACAGGAGATGATCCTAGTTAGGCACACATTTTGTATTTTGTTTTCGTAGTAAGGTCGAGAGCATTTTGGACATCTATTTTGCTTGTAAAATCTAAATTTATGTTTGAATGAAGTATTTTGTTTGTGCAAAACCATGTGTCTTTGTCTGGTTATGTGTGTGTTGATTTATTTGTATAATTCATTTTGCCATGTCATGACATCATATCTCCTTTTATGATATAAAATGTCATGCTATTGCTTAGGGTTGATTTTTATGTCATGTTCATGTTTTAAAGTATATTCATATGCCATGACATTATGATCATTGGACATGATTATTTATGTTATCATTTATGCCATGATCATTCATGCATTAATAAAATTGATTTAAGGACAATGATATGATTTGAAGTCCCATGATAAGGGAATCAAATAGAGTTTCCTAGAAAAAGCATGAAGCCATAGTAACCCTAATTCCACATCTCACAATCACATTGACTTGTGTGTGTTTTATACACCCTAAATACATGTGAGATGTTAGGAAAATAAGTTATGTTCAAGGTGCATAGATGTTGCATCTAGATGAACTTAAACTTATTTCAATCATAAATATGGATCATGAGGAAAGCTAATGTACAAGTTATATACATCTAGCCAATAGTCCATGGTTTAAAATAGGTTTTCAAAATCATTTTAAAATCCTTTTAAAAAACTTTGGTGAAGTCTATCTTTTGATAACAATCGCCATTGAAGAAGTTGATACAAAGTATATCAAAAACATTAAAGTTTTAATGGTTTTTGAACTTTGTATCAATCTCCTATTTTAATGGGTATTTTATTTTCAAACTATTTTTCATCCATTATATTCCATGTAAGTAATGTGCATATGAAATTTTAAAATTTTTGAAATACATATATTTACTTACGCATTTTCAAATTTCGTTTCTGAAAACCTGATTTCTGAAAATCAGGGATTAGTCGACTGATGATGATTTCAATCGACTGTTATATAGAAGAGTCGACTGATAGGTTGATTTCGGGTAAACAAGGATGTTTACCCCATGTTTCAACCATGTTAGGTTCCCTAATTGCTCCTAACCCTAGCATATGCTTTGGAAAACAATAGAAAGGGTGAAAATCCATTGGATATGGATTAGGAGAGTTGTTTAGGGTGTGTATCAATTTAAGGTATGTGAAAGTTAAATGTTGAACTTTTAATCTTATTTTTGATGGTTTAGTGTTCCTATTGGCTTAGGGACTTTCCAAGGACATTGTTGGTGCAATGGACAAGGGGGAGCAAGCCTTTAGGGGGAGGTATCCATCATCGGATGATGGATGTGTTTCTTCCTCACAAGGGGGGGGGGGGGGGGGGGAATTGGGGAGTTTGTAGGATTGCTTCTCTTTAGTGATATGAGACTTATCACTAGGAAGAGTGAAGGCATCCTAGGTGTTTTTGGGCAAAGGGGGAGATTATAAGATCTCATTGGGATGTGAGACATTGACCTCCTTGGGGAGAACCTTTTTGATGTATGCTAAAAAGGGGGAGAAAGTGAAACTACTAATTTGGGATAATTGGTAAAGAGATTTGAGTTAGGGTTTAGGCCTAACTCAAAGGTGTTTGGTTTTTGTCAAACATCAAAAAGGGAGAGATTTTTAGTGCAATCAGCCCAGGTCACGATTGACCAGACTCGAGTTTGACTCGAGTAGTGTTTTGATGTTTGACATTGATGTCTGTATTGGATCGATTTTAGTGCTAGAGGGGGGGGGGGTGAATAGCGCAAATGAAAACTTTACGGAATCGTTCGATTAAAGAAAATGTACGCAGCGGAAAAGTAAATAACAAACTTTGTTTTTACTTGGTTCACAACCTTCGGTTGCTAATCTAAGGCCCTAGTGATCTGGGACCACGTACGGAGGGCAATTCACTAAAACAATCTCCTCCTTGTTGGAGGTAGGAGGCAACGCAATACAAAAACTCGAAAGATTAAGGTAGAGGGACACTCCCCCTCTCCTTATTACGATATAAAGCTTCGAGAAACTAAAATGAATACAATATAAGGTTTGAATAAAAAATATACCGACGAGGAAAAGAAAGAGACTAAAGCTTGATCATCGGAGTAGTAGAGCTTCGTCGTAAAGATGTCAAAGAGTCGAGGCATTGTGGAGGCTATTTGGAGAGCTTTTGATGATGGAAATAGGGTGGATAACTCCTACTTTTATAGCCTTGGAAACCCTAGACGTTCAGTTCTTCAACCAATGAGAGTAAGCCTTCTAGCCCTTGAGAAAAGGAGATAAGCTTTGACTCTCCTCGAAGCTGATCCTTGACCAACAGTCGACTGCTACACTTACCAGTCGACTGCTAGATGGATCAGTCTATTGATGCAAGCCCTCAGTCGACTGATGGCAGGTTTTCCAGCTGCAATGAGGAGTTAGCTCGAAAATGTAGTTAATATAAGTGAACTTGATGGTCATTTACCATCTGATCTTGACTTAGACTATCCATGAGAAGTCTTGAGTTAGATCATCGCCTAAGGGCGTCCCCGTATAGAGGACACGACTTTACTTGCACTTACTCACACGAACTTACCTCAGTTTTTACCTTTGAAACTTTGCTTCTGGTCTTCACCCGAGTTCTTCGGCTTACTCCGAAGTCCTCTCGGTGTCGCCCGATCACCATGGTTCCCTCCGAGTGTCGCTGACCTTCAGCTTTAGCTTAACAATTTTGCACACTTGATTCAACTCATGAGACAACAAAATGAGCTTAACTTTGTATCATTTTCTATAATCAAAACCCAGGTTTGACTTAGGTGCCTACTGCACCAACAATCTCCTCCTTTTTTATCTATAGCAAACCCAGACACAAAGTTAAGTAAATGATTTGAAGTGCATTAAATGAATGACAAGCATAAGACATGAATGAGTTTTAAGTGCATGAATGACAAGAGTAAAACATGAAGAAATGAGTATGCTTAAATTAGCAAGTTAATTAGTAGTAAGAAAAACCTTTTTCAAGTGCTCCCCCTTGAGGAATCCTCCCCCTTGACCGAGGGTGAGTACTTGAAAAAGAATCTTGACCCTCCCCCTTGATGTGTGCTACTTTAAAAGGAACTTAAGTAATCAAAATTACTTAATATTGGCCTTAGTGTTTAAAATAGATTTTAAGTTAAGGTACCCAAAAAAATTAATCCCTTAACTTTGGCCTTTTCTCCCCCTTTTGCCATAAATCGGAAAGAGCGGCGGAATTGAAAAACATAGTTTGAAAACTAAGTTTTAATCCAAGCATGTTCCAAATAAATATTGAAAATAATTTGAACATAAGCTCATCTATTGGATGTTCAACTCTTATCTGACTCGATTGATATGAAAGATCAACAAGTCCCAGCTAGAGTTGGTTAATTTATGTAATTATACTCTGTGGTCCATGTAGATGCACTGAATCTACATCTGGAACAAAGAGTAAGGTCCTAACATCTCACACCCATCTACGTGGCTAAGTACACAAACACATTAGTCCTATGTATTGTGAGATGTAATGGCTCCTTAAATCTATAGGTGCATGATATCTAGGGTAAACCCTAAGCTAGTTCCATTAACATGAAATAGTAAATGATAGAGTATATAATATAATAAGAAAAATACAAATCCTACTCTATTACACACATGCCCAATTTTCATCTAAGTAGTGGCTTGGTAAAAAGATCGGCTAGGTTAGACTTGGATTCCACATATTCGAGTTGAATGATTCCGTTAGATACATGTTCTCGAATGAAGTGTGTTTAACTTCTATATGTTTTGTCCTAGAGTGGCATATGGGATTCTTGGTTAAGTTGATTGAGCTAATATTACGTATATGAGTTTTAATATTGTTAAAGTTTAGGTTAAAGTCTTGGAGAGTGTGCTTCATCCAAATAAGCTGAGCTACACACTCACCCATTGCGATGTATTTAACTTCGGTGGTAGACAAGGCAACGTAGTGTTGCTTCCTACTGCACCAACTCACTGGACTCGAGCCGAGAAGTTGACAACAACCACTCGTGCTCTTTCTATCGAGTTTACTATCGGCATAGTTCGAGTCGGAGTAGCCGATTAGTTCGAACTCGGTAGTGATAGGAATTGCTTCGGAGGCTCATTGGCTCCCATGTCCCCGGATTAAAATTTTCACTAATGAAAAAACTAATCCGGATGGGATGAGTTTCCTAAGCACAACCAATTCGTCGTCGTGCTAACAACTTGAGTGATCGCTTGAACAAACTAGTTGTTCAAGCAACCCAACTCTACTAGTTGGTTAGCCGCGGAAGAGACGACGGACGGATCGTCGGTTTTTGTGTTTGTCTTCGGGGTCCATGATTATACAAATACATACAAATGCAAACTAGTATAATCAACACACACTAACATAAAGATCAGAACATGCAAAGATAAAAAAAAGTTATAAACCTTTTATACCTCTCGATCTTCTGCCGTATGTCCTATCCTCCTCATGGACGTCGTGTGGGCGAAGATCCTCCACGAGTAGAAGCCTCCTAGATCACATTCTTCCTTTCCTTGCTCTATCCGAACAAAGAGAAGAACCAAACAAAAACTCCTTCTCCTATCTAGAACCGGCCACCAAGCCAAGGAGCTTGATATAACTGCCGGCCAAGGAGTAACTTCTTGAGCGCCGGCCAACCTTGAAGAAGAGTTGCCGCCGACCACCAAAGAGAAATCAAGAGGGCGCCGGCCAAGAGCTTCAAGGATGAAACCTAGCCCTTGTTTCAACCGGCCAAGGAGAAAAGGATGAAGGGAAGAGCTCCGGCAAAGGATGAGAAGAGGAAGAGGGGCGCCGGCCAAAACCCTAGGGAGAACAAAGCTTTGCCGCCCACTTCTAGCCGCCCAAAACCCTAACTTCTCTAAGGTTTGTTGCCGCCCACTTTTAGATAGGCAAAACCCTAATCTCCCAAGCATTAGTTTCCGCCCAAGCCTAAGCCCTCTATTTTTAGAGTTGGGCTTAAGCCTCCTTTAATCTCCACCGTCGGATCTAGGGATTTAATCTCCACTGTCGGATCTAGGGTTTCATCCCAACCGTCGGATCTAGGGTTTCATCCCCACCGTCGGATCTAGGGTTTCATCCCAACCGTCAGATCTAGGGTTTCATCCCAACCGTCGGTTCTAGAGTTTTGTTTTCCATCCTTGGATCTAGACTTCATGAGGATTATATTAGGCTACGATAGAGACCATGAGGAGGAGTTGGATCTTGGCCACCCGATGGATCGGAACCACACAAACTTGATCCATCAATGATATTCCATTCCACTAGAGGATCATCATTGAATTACCTCACCAACCCCCATAAATCAATATGGGCTCCATATATTATTTGTACATCCATCTCCCCGTGTTTAAGATATCGAATGTCCGTCAATTAATTTATTTACTGACCATCAATTAATTAACATCTAATTCCTCGAGTAGTACCACTCAACCTTATCATCATGTTGACTAAGTCAACCAGCTGGGTTTACATGATGAACCTTATGTTGGGTTTCCGGCACCGCGGCGTGTGTGTGTTCGATCATGTTTCGTAAACATGAGCACAGCGGAAGCAATTAACAATAATAAATCTATATTTATTACAACACACACAACACACGCATGCATTTACAACAAGTGTAGACATAACCGTAAATTAAAATTTGCAATAAAAGGAAATTAAACTACGTTATATCTTTCGTATGACGTGTAGCGGGAACGGCATCAACCGGAACGATCCTCGTAAGAATCGTCTCTATCCGTATCCACGCCGAGCTCCTCGGGATGACTTCACTAAGTCACGAGCTTCATCTTCGTACGGGTTACTAGCCTCGTGTTGAAGACGACGTGATCGAGAGATGATCACGATCCGAATCCAAATTCGGATCCTAAAACGAGTTCTCAAAACTCGCTTCTCCGGAGAGGTATTCGTCAACCGTTTGACGAATCGTTCGTCCTCCACCTCAGAGGATTACCGGAGATCAAATCCCCGGTAAGTTAGCCGCTGTCGGAGCACTAACCGTCGTCCAAACGACGCTCCGACGAGAGAGAGAAGCTGTCCAGAAAACTGGACAGCTTGGTGGAGGAGTAGGCGCCGCCAAAACAAGGAGAGAAAAGGCTCACCTTGATGCCGAACCTATAGGAGATCACCGGAGGGTCACGGAGGGTCGCGGAGGTTCACGGCTGGAGCTTGGGCCGGCAAGGAGCTGAAGCGCCACCACAGCTGGGCGGCAACAATGTGTTGGCGGCAACAACAACATGTTGGGCGGCTAGGGTTTGGATTTGTTTTAGGGTTAGGATTTAAGCCCTATTTTATAGAGAACTAATTCTCTTAATGGTTAATGGATCATATCCATAAAGCCCGTTAACCCGCTCCATTAAGATAAGTTAAAATAAACCAAACCATGATGGTTTATTTTAAGTTAAAACGAACCAACCAACCTTTGGTTCATTCATTTAATATAAACCAAACCCTTTGGTTTATTCTTATCCATTGGATTAGAACCAAACCATTTTGGTCCATCCATTATGTCTTCATAAGACACGGCCCATCCACGCTCCATTGCATCAAACAATTTCATGCTCGCTTATGTTTGGTCCAACCAAACATAGTTTCTCTGGTCCGAGAATCCCATTCTCAAGCTCGCTTTAAATCCTTTGGATTACACTCGTTGTCGTGTGACCAAATAGGTTCTCGGTTTATGTTGGCCGTCTATAATTAACCATTAATTATAGAACGATCATGAGTGGCACCTAGTAGTACATCATGATCCCCAATTAACCGAAAAGATCAACGGTTGATCCGTAACTATTTCGAAACCCTTCAAGAGCTCGAATGAATCGTGCCCCATTCCCTTCACTCATCTTATACCCACTTGGTTCAGGACATGGTCTATTGTGTCACCCCACTAGGTCGACTCACGCACACCTAGCCCAAGTATCATTTCCTCGTCCCTACGATTCTAGTTACTCCACATGTATCGAAGAGTACTTTACTCTAAACATGTAATGCTTTGGCCAAAGACTTTAGTAACAATGACGAGAGGCCATGGGTATACATCTCCTCGCAAGGAGTGGTGAATCCTTTATAGGCTATTCAAACACCTTCGATCACTCGACTTATACCCAATCATCTCGGTCCACATCTCCTGAGATGTTTGTTTAAGATGTCAAAGCATAAGTCTCCATGATCAAGATGACTTGAATACCGCAAGTCAAAGGAACATCGCACTTAAGCCACAGTAAGAACTTCATTGACATATATATGCAGAGAACCATATGAAGTCTTACGGCTGGTCACTCCAATGAACTAGTTACCATAACTAGCATCCACGATTAACTCCGGACATCACTATGTCTCCAGCCAGTGAGAATCAGCTGCTTGGATACACCAAGGAGTATACCTCGTGCTAGTCTCGACAGAATTGATGGTGTCCCAATCCATTAATTCATCGACTAGGGATAATTCCAATACATCACAATTACACATGTAGAGATACTCACTAGTTGTGATCCAATCACAAATTCTCTCATGCTATGAATCGTATTGGGGACATTCAGTAAATGAGTTTAAGATCTAATCAAATACATGAAAACATGTATACTCAAATAGTGAATCTTCATTTATCATATAAATTATTCAAACATAAGGCGATTGCCTTAGGACATCTCTCATATATTACTAACAAACTCCCACTTGACCTAATGCCAATCGCTACGGTATCAAATACCATAAGCTCTAACATGACCCTCAAACTTACTTTGAGGTAATGCATTAGTTAAAGGATCCGCTAAATTCCTTTCAGTGAGAATCTTCTCGATTTGTATTTCTTTCCTATTTATGATCTCTCTGATCAAATAATAGCGGCGAAGTACATGTTTGGATCATTGATGAGACCACATCAAGTTAAGACATGAACTTCTTGATCCAAACCGCTTCCTTTGCTTCTTCCAAAGCTACAATGTATTCTGCCTTAGTGGCAGAATCCGCTATAGTGTCAAGCTTGGAACCTTTCCAACTTATTGCGCCTCCATTCCAGGTGAATACATACCCAGACAAAGACATGGAATCATCCTTGTCTGTCTGGAGCTGGCATCCGTATACCCACGTATCACCATGTACCCTTCTCCATATATTAGGAACGTATCCTTAGTTCTTCTTAAGTACTTAAGGATCGTCTTAACAGTCACCCAATGATCCATTCCTGGATCAGACTGGTATCTGCTCGTGACACTCAGAGCATACGATACATCGGGCCTCGTACATAACATAGCATACATGATAGATCCTATTGCGGATGCATAGAGAATCTTACTCATGCAAATCCTCTCGTCTTCTGTGCGCGGACACATAGACTTCGAAAGGTGTACCCCATGCCTGATGGGCAGATAACCTTTCTTGGATTCCGACATGCTAAACCTCTTTAGCACTCGGTCTATATATGTAGACTGCGAAAGACCAAGCAACTGTTTCGATCTATCTCTATAGATCTTAATCCCAAGGATGTAGGTTGCTTCTCCCAGGTCTTTCATGGAGAATGTCTTGGATAACCAAACCTTAACTGACTGTAAGATTGACACATCGTTTCCTATAAGTAATATGTCATCGACATACAATACTAGGAACACGACTGCACTCCCACTAACCTTCTTGTACACACAAGGTTCGTCTGGATTTTGTGAGAAATCAAACTTTTTTATCGTCTCATCAAAACGGATATTCCAGCTCCTGGATGCTTGCTTCAATCCATAAATGGATCATCGCAACTTGCATACCTTGGTTTTATCAACCGATGTGAAACCCTCAGGCTGTATCATATACACGTCCTCGAGCAAGTTTCCATTAAGGAAAGCTGTTTTCACATCCATCTGCCATATCTCATAATCATAATGAGCTGCTATGGCCAGGAGCATCCGAATGGATTTAAGCATAGCTACAAGCGAATAGGTTTCGTCATAATCAACACATTGCTTTTGACGATATCCTTTCGCCACCAATCTAGCCTTATAGGTAATCACATTACCATCCATGTCGGTTTTCTTCTTGAAAACCCACTTGCACCCTATAGGCTTTATGCCTTCAGGTGGGTCAACCAAGTTCCAAACTTGGTTTTCGTACATGGAATCCATTTCCGACTTCATGGCACCAAGCCACTTATCCCTTTCTGAACTTGTCAGCACTTCTTCATAACTGGTAGGCTCCTCATCATCAATGAGTAACACGTCGTTCGATTCACTTACGAGAAATCCATATCTCTCGTGAATATTGCGTGTTCTACCGGATCTACGAAGATGTGGTGTTAAATAGGTCCAAATGATTGCTCATCACTATGAGTTGCTGCTTGTGCTTCACCGTGTATCTCATTAATGTCTATTTGAGTCTCTCGAGCCTCCTCAAGCTCGACGACACTCCACTTGTTTTCTTGCAAGAGAAACTCTTTCTCTAGAAACACAAAGATGCCTTGAAACAAACACCTTTTGTTCCACAGATGATAGAATTGGTAACCCCTTGTTTCCTTAGGGTATCCAATAAATAGACATTTATCGACTTAGCATCCAATTTAGTCTGATACAGTCCGCTTCACATAAGCAGGACAACCCCATATCTTCAAGTAAGATACATGAGGTTTCTTACCATTCCATATCTCATATGGAGTAGTTGAGACTACCTTGGTAGGCATTCTATTTAACAAGTAAACAGCTGTCTGAAGTGCATAACCCCAAAAGGACTTGAGAAGAGTTGCATGATTCATCATTGACCTGACCATGTCCAACAAGGTCCGGTTACGCCTCTCAGATACACCATTATGCTGTGGTGTATAGGGCGGAGTCCATTGAGACAATATGCCATTGTCTCTTAGATAATCAAGAAACTCTTGACTTAAGTATTCACCACCTCGATCCGATCGAAGTATTATAATACTCTTGTCATGTTGTTTCTCCACTTCATTTCTGAATTCTTTGAACCTTTCAAAGGCTTCAGACTTGTGTTTCATCAAGAACACATACCCAAACCGTGAGTGATCATCGGTGAAGGTAATGAAGTAGCTATAGCCTCCTAATGCTTGAGTTGACATAGGTCCACATACATCAGTATGTACTAAACCTAGTAACTCTCCCACTCGTTCACCTTTTCCAGTAAAAGGTAACTTAGTCATCTTGCCTTTTAAGCATGATTCGCATGTATCGTATGAATCCAATTCAAACGATTCCAGAATTCCACATCGGTGTAATTCGGACATGCGTTTCTTACTTATATGGCCAAGACGACAATGCCACATATAGGAGTCTATTTGATTATCCTTTCGAGCACTAGTGTTGCTCGCTTCGATATTGAAATCGTCACTGGATACGTCCAACGTATAAACACCATTGCTTAAAGTTCCAATCCCATAAAGAACTCCATTCAAAGTTATGTAACAACAATTGTTACTAAAAGTCAAATGGAACCCATTTCTATTTAGACAAGAAATAGAAATGATGTTCTTTATCAACGAAGGAACATACAAGCAATTGTCCAGTTCTAAGACAAGTCCTACAGGGAGTTCCAACAAATACGTTCCGATGGCGAGTGCAGCAACCGTTGCTCCATTCCCAACACGTAAATTTGACTCTCCTCGAGTGAGTCTTCTTCTATTCCTTAGCCCATGTATGTCATTACATATATGTGAGCCACACCCAGTATCAAATACCCAAGTGTCTGAGGAAATAGAATGACAATCAATAAAGAAGATTTCTGAAGAAGATGGGGCATCCGATGCCTTATCCTTCTTCACGAACTCAAGATAAATCTTGCACTTTCTTCACAAATGGCTCTCCTTGCCATAATGATGGCAAGTATACTATTGTGCTAGTTCTACATTCTAAGCCTTTATCTACTTTCCCTTCTCAGCTTCCTTTGACTTCCTCTTAGAACCTTTCTTCGAGGAATCAACTAACAAAGACCGCCCCTCGCCATGCTTCTCAGAAGACTCCACAGTCTTCAGCATATTGAGCAGTACCACAGATGAACCTCCTAGCATCTCGGAGGTGAAGAGGAGCTTTGAGACTTCGAACCTTTCGAATCTCACTTGCTCATCAACCAACTCACAAAGATGAAGGACTACGATATGAGCATCCATATGCTCATGCTGCTTTCGTAGCTTGGGTTCCATCGTGGCTAGCATGATGCAACTCATTTGTTCAGAATCACTCACATGTTTCTGATAGGCCAACAATTGGTCCAGAGTTGCATTGTCACTAGGATGGGCGGGAAGAGGCGCTTCGAGGACATACGCAAGCTTTTCCACCTTGAGAACAATTCTCAAGTTTCTAAGCTAGTCCAAGAAGTTCGGCCCAGTCAATTTATTTGAATCCAAAATGGAACGCAAATTCAAACACATCATGATCAATATATTAACTTAGAAATACAAAACGAGCATATATGAGAAAGATGATTTTAAAATGCATCAATATACATTTATAAATCCCATTCATTTTTCGAATTTCAAAAACCCCAAAATCACTTCGGGAGATTGTAGGTCCATCTCCGAATGGGCTGATATCCATCATAGTTATGAACAACCTTGGAGAGAGTCCAACAAGCCATTCATAACTACGACGGTAGGTATCAATTATACCGATTGCATATCACGTATATGCAACTATCACAATGTGCTATCAACTAATTGAATGTTCACACATACATCGGGTTGTTAACACATTAACAAGTATGCATCATATGCATAGCACCCAACTTCACCTCCCTTTACATCGACTTGGGAGAGAGTCCAACAAGCCGATGCTCCAGGTTAAAGTCAACCCATTAATCAGGACATAGTTTTAATATGGTTAGAGCGCATTCAACCAATTAGCCCAGCTTGGAGAGAGTCCAACAACCAAAGCTAACGATTGACCTCTGACTCTTACCATATTAGTATTAAACTATTCCATGGTTTGAACATATTCAGGTTCGAGCCGGGCTTGGAGAGAGTCCAACAACCCAAACAAGAAACAGAACTCTGGTTCTAACCATATTAATGGAAGGTGTAGGCTTTAATATTGATTAAGGGTTTTTATGTCTCATCCTCTTTGCATGCAAATAACTATTATCTACATGGCATGGCATACATGGCATACATCTACATGTCACGACACGCATGGCATAATGTCATGCATCTAATGCAATTACATGGCATACAATTATGTCATGTCTATATTTCCTTATATGTCATAACTATTTATGGAAATAAAATATGTTTAAGATTTGATTCTCCAAATCAAATCATAATTAAATTAGGAAACAAATTTCCAAATCTAATCACATATTTTATTCATGGAATTATTTGATTAAGGAAAATCTATTTAGGAAACCAATTTCCTAAATCATTAAAACTATTTATGGAAATAAAATATTTTAAGATTTGATTTCCCAAATCAAATCATGATTAAATTAGGAAACAAATTTCCAGAATCTAATCAAATATTTTATTTATGGAAAATATCAATTTCCATAAATACTTCCAACTTTCCAAAAGTGGAAGATTTCCATAAATACTTCTAGACTTTCCAAAATTGAAAAATTTCCATAAATACTTCTAAATTTCCAAAATTTAGAAAATTTCCAGAAATACATTATGACTATCGCAAAACCATTTTACGATTATGTCGAAACACAACCTGGGCTCTGATACCACTGTTGGGTTTCCGGCACCGCGGCGTGTGTGTGTTCGATCATGTTTCGTAAACATGAGCACAGCGGAAGCAATTAACAATAATAAATCTATATTTATTACAACACACACAACACACGCATGCATTTACAACAAGTGTAGACATAACCGTAAATTAAAATTTGCAATAAAAGGAAATTAAACTACGTTATACCTTTCGTATGACGTGTAGCGGGAACGGCATCAACCGGAACGATCCTCGTAAGAATCGTCTCTATCCGTATCCACGCCGAGCTCCTCGGGATGACTTCACTAAGTCACGAGCTTCGTCTTCGTACGGGTTACTAGCCTCGTGTTGAAGACGACGTGATCGAGAGATGATCACGATCCGAATCCAAATTCGGATCCTAAAACGAGTTCTCAAAACTCGCTTCTCCGGAGAGGTATTCGTCAACCGTTTGACGAATCCTTCGTCCTCCACCTCAGAGGATTACCGGAGATCAAATCCCCGGTATGTTAGCCGCTGTCGGAGCACTAACCGTCGTCCAAACGACGCTCCGACGAGAGGAGGAGAAGCTGTCCAGAAAACTGGACAGCTTGGTGGAGGAGTAGGCGCCGGCCAAAACAAGGAGAGAAAAGGGTCACCTTGATGCCGAACCTATAGGAGATCACCGGAGGGTCACCGGAGGGTCGCCGGAGGTTCACCAGCTGGAGCTTGGACGCCGGCAAGGAGCTGGACGGCGCCACCACAAGCTGGGCGGCAACAATGTGTTGGGCGGCAACAACATGTTGGGCGGCTAGGGTTTGGATTTGTTTTAGGGGTAGGATTTAAGCCCTATTTTATAGAGAACTAATTCTCTTAATGGTTAATGGATCATATCCATAAAGCCCGTTAACCCGCTCCATTAAGATAAGTTAAAATAAACCAAACCATGATGGTTTATTTTAAGTTAAAACGAACCGAACCAACCTTTGGTTCATTCATTTAATATAAACCAAACCCTTTGGTTTATTCTTATCCATTGGATTAGAACCAAACCATTTTGGTCCATCCATTATGTCTTCATAAGACACGGCCCATCCATGCTTCCATTGCGACTGAAACAATTTCATGCTCGCTTTATGTTTGGTCCAACCAAACATAGTTTCTCTCGGTCTGAGAATCCCATTCTCAAGCTCGTTTTAAATCCTTTGGATTACACTCGTTGTGCGTGTGACCAAATAGGATCTCGGTTTATGTTGGCCGTCTATAATTAACCATTAATTATAGAACGATCATGAGTGGCACCTAGTAGTACATCATGATCCCCAATTAACCGAAAAGATCAACGGTTGATCCAGAACTATTTCTGAAACCCTTCAGTAGCTCGAATGAATCGTGCCCCATTCCCTTCACTCATCTTATACCCACTTGGTTCAGGACATGGTCTATTGTGTCAGTCCCCACTAGGCTGACTACGTCACACCTAGCCCAAGTATCATTTCCTCGTCCTACGGATTCTAGTTACTCCACATGTATCGAAGAGTACTTTACTCTAAACCTGTAATGCTTTGGCCAAAGACTTTAGTAACAATCCGACGAGAGGCCATGGGTATACATCTCCTCGCAAGGAGTGGTGAATCCTTTATAGGCTATTCAAACACCTTCGATCACTTCGACTTATACCCAATCATCTCGGGTCCACATCTCCTCGGAGATGTTTGCTTAAGATGTCAAAGCATAAGTCTCCATGATCAAGATGACTTGAATACCGCAAGTCAAAGGAACATCGCACTTAAGCCACAGTAAGAACTTCATTGACATATATATGCAGAGAACCATATGAAGTCTTACGACTGGTCACTCCAATAAACTAGTTACCATAACTAGCATCCACGATTAACTCCGGACATCACAATGTCTCCAGCCAGTGAGAATCAGCTGCTTGGATACACCAAGGAGTATACCTCGTGCTAGTCTCGACAGAATTGATGGTGTCCAAATCCATCAATTCATCGACTAGGGATAATTCCGATACATCACAATTACACATGTAGAGATACTCACTAGTTGTGATCCAATCACAAATTCTCTCATGCTGTGAATCGTATCATGGACATTCAGTAAATGAGTTTAAGATCCAATCAAATACATTAAACATGTATACTCAAATAGTGAATCTTCATTTATCATATAAATGGTTCATACATAAGGCGATTGCCTTAGGACATCTCTCATATATTACTAACACCTTATGAGCTCCTCAAGGGGACATCATCAACCTAATATATAGGACACGGTTTCCTCCTATAATCAACGGCACACCATGTAAATAATATCATTTCCCAACTTACCGGGCATATTGATTTAATCCATCTAAATCTCACCCTTTGGTAAATCAAAGAAATAAGTACTAAGTACATGTGCCCATTATTATATCGGGATTAAGAGCATGTACAATATAATATCCGAGGTCCGATTCAATTATGTAGTTAGCAATGAATTGAATCACCTCTATGTCGGTCCTGCTCAATACACCTAAGTGTACTAGTGTAACTCTATGTTCAAGACAAAACAATACCAAGCTACACTACAACCATGCCAATGGTTTGTCCAAAATCATCTTGGTTGTGAGCCTCTACTTATATTCTACAAAAAACTGATAACATGATCTTCTGTGCCACACAAAGCACCATGTTATCTACAATGTAAAATATTATACAATATGCACACATATAATAAATATAAACTGCAAACAATGATCATGTGATTCTTATTTCAAAAATAAAAATGTTCATACAAAAAGAGCTAGGCTTTCCGTATACATTCCAACAATCTCCCACTTATACTAAAAGACTATGCTATCATCACACTACCATACATCTGATCCCCATGTCCTCCACATGCCTATCAAACGCTTTCGCTGGAAGGGCCTTAGTGAATGGATCCGCCAGGTTATCCTCTGATGCAATATTGGCGACAGCTACTTCTCCTCGCTTTACGATCTCTCGTATCAGGTGGTACTTGCGCTCTATGTGTTTACTCGCCTTATAGGCTCGTGGTTCTTTCGAGTTTGCAACTGCACCACTGTTATAACAATAAATTGTGATAGTTCTGGGCAAACCAGGAATCACATCCAAGTCCATCAAGAAGTTCCTGAGCCATACATCTTCCTTGGCTGCCTCGAGACTGCCACATACTCAGCTTCCATGGTAGAGTCCGCCACGCATTTCTGCTTGACACTCCTCCATACTATGGCTCCACCTCCAAAAGTAAACACAAACTCCGAGGTAGACTTACTGTTATCCCTATCTGATTGGAAATCAGAATCTATGTAACCCACAGGGACTAATTGATCTGCCCGGTAAACCAGCATATAATCCCTAGTCCTTCTCAGGTACTTTAATATATGATTTACCGCAGTCCAATGTCCCTGTCCAGGATTACTCTGATATCTGCTAACCATGCCCACGACAAAGCAGATATCTGGTCTCGTACATAGCATAGCATACATGAGGCTTTCTACTACCGAAGCATAAGGAACCGCCTTCATCTCCTCTATCTCCTTTGATGTTTTGGGACACATCTCTTTAGATAAAGGAACTCCATGCCTAAAAGGTATAAAACCTTTCTTGGAGTTCTGCATGCTAAAACGAGCTAGGACCGTGTCTATGTATGAAGCTTGAGATAAGCACAACATCCTTTTCTTGCGATCCCTTATAACTTTGATCCCAAGGATGTGTCCCACTTCTCCCAAGTCCTTCATGTCAAACTGTTTGGACAACCATACCCTTACGTCTAATAACACTTTGATATTGTTGCCAACTAACAAAATGTCATCTACGTATAGTACAAGAAATACCACTACATTTCCGTCACATCTCTTGTATACACAAGGCTCATCCGGACTTTGAATAAATCCATATGACTGGATTACCTCATCAAAGCGGATGTTCCAAGATCTAAAAGCTTGCTTCAATCCATAAATGGACCTATTAAGCTTACACACAAGATGCTCTTTGCCCTTTGCAATGAATCCCTCTGGTTGCTTCATATAGATGTTTTCCTCAAGACTTCCGTTAAGGAAAGCTATCTTGACATCCATATGCCAAATCTCATAATCCATATGAGCAGCTATAGATAAGAGAATCCGGATAGACTTAAGCATAGCTACCGGTGAAAAGGTCTCCTCATAATCGATACCCTCTTTCTGAGTATACTCTTTCGTAACAAGCCTAGCTTTGAAGGTCTCAACCTTCCCATCTACTCCTCTCTTTCTCTTGTAGATCCACTTGCATCCAATGGCTTTCACACCATCGGGTGGTTCTACTAGCTCCCAGACATGATTAGAATCCATAGATTCTATCTCTGAATTCATCGCTCTTTGCCAAGATACCGCATCTCTATCTTGGAGTGCCTCGTCATACGTCCAGGGATCAGGTTCATGTTCGCCAGGGACCAAATCTGATGATTCTCCCAAGAACATGAATCTATCAAGCTGTCTAACAACCCTCCCACTACGACGAGGTGCCTTCTGTGTATGCTCTGTGACACGCGGTGTAGTGACTTGTGATATCTCCTCTTGTACCGGTGGTACTGAAGTCGGGACTTCCCCTGTCAACTCCTCAAGAACAATCCTACTCGTGGGCTTGTGGCTCATCACATAGTCTTCCTCTAGAAATCTGGCATTCGTACTCTCGATCACCTTCTGATCTCTAGGACTATAGAACAAACCACCCTTCGTTCCCTTAGGGTAGCCAACAAACAATCATACTTCTGTACGAGATTCCAACTTACCAGCATCTCCCTTCAGCACATGTGCTGGACTACCCCAAATCCGAATATGTCTTAGACTAGGCTTTCGCCCAGTCCACAATTCTGTGGGAGTAGAGGGTACTGACTTAGATGGAACCAAGTTCAGAATGTGTGCTGTTGTTTTCAGAGCAAACCCCCAGAACGAATCAGGTAACTCAGAATAACTCATCATCGATCTAACCATCTCCATAAGAGTCCTATTCCTTCGCTCCGCCACACCATTCTGCTAGGGTGTGCCAGGTGTAGACAATTGGAATTGAATCCCTGCCTTTGATAAGTAACTCCTTAACTCTCCCAAGAGGTACTCGCCACCACGATCAGATCGTAGTGTCTTGATACTTTTACCTTGACGGTTCTCCACATCAGCCTTGAATTCTTTGAACCTGTCAAAGCATTCAGACTTGCGGCGCATCAAGTAAATGTATCCATATCTTGAATAATCGTCTATAAAAGAGACAAAATATTCAAAACCACCTCTATCTTGGATAGACATAGGACCGCACAAATCAGAATAAACCAATTCTAACACATCTTTGGCTCTATACCCCTTGGCCTTGAAAGGCCTCTTGGTCATTTTACCTTCCAAGCAAGATTCGCAGGTTGGGAGATCCTCCACCACTAATGAACCCAAAGGTCCATCAGCTATCAACCTTTGAATTCTACTCAGGATAATATGACCAAGCCTTAGATGCCAAAGATATGTCTGGTTCATTTTCGAAGGTTTTTTTCTCTTATTAGACTTAGAAGATGAGTTATTTACTTCTATATGCATCGTGGGAGTTTTCGGTTCAAGAGTATACAAATTGCCAACCAATGTACCAGAACAGATAATCTCCCTATTCCTTTTTATAACCACTTTGTCATTAAAAGAAACAGAATATCCATCCATAAATAATTTAGAAACTGAAATTAGATTCTTTCTAAAAGTAGGTATATAAAGACAATTTCTCAAAACCAAAACTTTATTCCTATCAAAAGATAAATAAACGTCTCCCACTGCAATAGCCGCCACCTTTAAAGCTTTGCCCATGAAGACGGTAATCTCTCCCTTAGCTAGTCGTCGGGTTTCCTGGAACCCCTGCAAAGTATTGCAGACATGATCAGTGGCTCCTGTATCTACACACCAGGCCTTGGTAGATAACACCGCTAAACATGTTTCAACAACTAAACAAGAAGATATACCTTTGTTCTTTCGGCGAGGACAGTCCGCCTTCCAATGTCCAGTCTGCTTGCAAGTGAAGCACTTGCCGTTCGGCTTCTTCACTCCTGCCTGAGGTCCTACTGCCACTTTCTTTGCTCCACCTTGCTTCTTCTTCTTCTTACCTTTCGGTTTAGAAGAAGAAACCTTCTGAGCAACCATGGCTTGAGCGCTTTGATGAAAAAACCCCTCTGCCGCCTAGAGTTCTGTCAGAAGCTCCGCCAACGAATACAACCTCTTGTTCATGTTGTAGTTGAGGCGGAATCGCCAAAACTCCTAAGGCAGAGAGAATGATATCTCAGGGTTTCCATCGATCTCACTCGAGGACTTCCATCTCATTAAGATGAGCCATAGTTAAGATTTTCACTAATGAAAACTAATTCGGATGGGATGAGTTTCCAAAGCACAACCAATTCGTTGTCGTGCTAACGACTTGAGCGATCGCTTGAACAAACTAGTTGTTCAAGCAACACAACTCTTCTAGTCGGTTAGCCGCGGAAGAGACGACGGACGGATCGCCGGTTTTTGTGTTTCTTATCGGGGTCCATGATTATACAAATACATGCAAATGTAAACTAGTATAATCAACATATACTAACATAAAGAACATAAGCTAGCATATCAATAAGAACATGTAAAGAACAATAATAAAAGTTGTAAAACTTTTATACCTCTTGATCTTCTATCGTATGTCCTAACCTCCTTGTAGACTTCGTGTGGGCGAAGATCCTCCATAAGTTGAAGCTTCCTAGGTCTTCTTCAATCCAAAGAAAGAAGAACTCTCTTTCCCTTCTTGCTTGAGCCAACCACCAATCCACAAAGGATTGATGCCGCCGGCCCCAAGAATAGAGAGAATAATATGGAAACAACCAGGAACCGAACTAGGACAAACCCTAGCTTCTAGTGCCGGCCAAGATGGAGTGAAGAGGAGAAAAGGAATATGTTGGGCGCCAAGGTATAGGGAAAAGAGAAGTAGCCGGCCACACCCTAGGAAGAAGAAGAGCACTTCCCTATAGTTGCCGCCACCTTGCAACCAAGCTTTCAAACCCTAGCCAAACCTAACCTTTCTTCCGATTTCTTGCCACCAACCATGGTGGAGAGAAGAGATCTAGGAGCTAGCCACCTTCAAGGAAGAAGAAGAGATCTTCCACAAGTTGCCGCCCAACCTTCTTTCCTAACCTTGGCCGCCTATCCAAAGGAGCCAAACCCTAATTAGGGTTTCCTCCTTAGGGTTGCTTGCCGGCCAAGCAAGGCTTGGAAAAACCCTAATCTCCTTAGCATCCATCATCCAACCAAAAAACTTCCTTGCTGCCCAACCCAATCTCCCATATATATAGAGTTAGGTTTAGGCCTTGGTTTAATCTCCACCGTCGGTTCTAGGGATTTAATCTCAACCGTCGGATCTAGAGATAAGTTTTCCATCATTTGATCTAGACTTCATAAGGTTTATATTAGGCTACGATAGGGACCATGAGGAGGAGTTGGGTTTTGTCCACCTGATAGATCGGAACCACACAAACTTGATCCATCAATGATGTTCTATTCCACTAGAGGATCATCATTGAACTACCTCACCAACCCCCATAAATTAATATGGGCTCCATATATTATTTGTACATCCATCTCCCCATGTTTAAGATATTGAATGTCCGTCAATTAATTGATTTACTGACCATCAATTAATTAACATCTAACTCCTCGTGTAGTACCACTCAACCTTATCATCATGTTGACTAAGTCAACCTGCAGGGTTTACATGATGAACCTTATGAGCTCCTCAAGGGGACATCATCAACCTAATATATAAGACACAGTTTCCTCCTATAATCAACGACACACCATGTAAATAATATTATTTCCCAACCTACCGGGCATATTGATTTAATCCATAGAAATCTCACCCTTTGGTAAATCAAAGAAATAAATACTAAGTACATGTGCCCGTTATTATATCAGGATTAAGAGCATGTACAACATAATATCCGAGGTCCGATTCAATTATGCAGTCAGCAATAAATTGAATCACCTCTATGTCGGTCCTGCTCAATACACCTAAGTGTACTAGTGTAACTCTATGTTCAAGATAAAACAATACCAAGCTACACTACAACCATGCCAATGGTTTGTCCAAAACCATCTTGGTTGTGAGCCTCTACTTATACTCTATAAGGGACTGATAACATGATCTTCTGTGCCACACCCAAGCACCATGTTATCAACAATGTAAAATATTAGACAATTTTGCATAATCATAAAAATATGCAAACAATGATCATGTGATTCTTATTTCAAAATAAAGATGTTCATACAAAAGAGCTAGGCTTTCAGTATAGATCCCAACAATCTCCCACTTATACTAAAAGACTATGCTGTCATAATACTACCATACATCTGATTCCCCTTCCCTCCACATTCCTATCAAAGCTCTTGCTAGAAGGGCCTTAGTGAAAGGGTCTTACCAGGTCATCCTCTGATGCAATCTAGGCGACAGCAACTTCTACCTCCTTTACGATTTCTCGTATCAGGTGGTCCTTGCACTCTATGTGTTTACTAGCCTTATGGGCTCGTGGTTTCTTCGAGTTTGCAACTACACCATTATTATCACAATTAATTGTGATAGTTTTGGGCAAACCAGGAATCATATCCAAGTCCATCAGGAAGTTCCTGAGCCACACAGCTTCTTTGGCTGCCTCATAGGCTGCCACATACTCAGCTTTCATGGTGGAGTCCTCCACGCATTTCTGCTGGGTACTCCTCCATACAATGGCTCCACCTCCTAAAGTAAACACAAAACCTAAGGTAGACTTACTGTTATCCCTATCTGATTGGAAATCGTAATCCATGCAACTCACAGGGAGTAATTGGTCTGCCCGGTAAACTAGCATATAATCCCTAGTCCTTCTCAGGCACTACAATATATGCTTTTACCGTAGTCCAATGTCCCTGTCCTGGATTACTCTGATATCTGCTAACCATGCCCACGGCAAAGCAGATATCTTGTCTCGTATATAGCATACATGAGGCTTCCTACTGCCGAAGCATAAGGAACCGCCTTCAGCTCCTTTATCACCTCAGATGATCTAGGACACATCTGTTTAGATAAAGGTACTCCATGCCAGAAAGGTAGAAAACCTTTCATAGAGTTCTGCATGCTAAAACGATCAAGATTGTGTCTATGTATGAAGCTTGGGATTAGCACACTAACCTTGATCCCAAGGATGTGTCCCACTTCTCCCAAGTCCTTCAAAACTGTTTGGACAACTATACCCTTACGTCTGATAACACTCTGATATTGTTGCCAACTACCAAAATGTCATCTACGTATAGTACAAGAAATACCACTACGTTTCCGTCACATCTCTTGTATACACAAGACTCATCCGTACTTTGAATAAATCCATAAGTCTGGATTTACCTCATCAAAGTGGATGTTCCAAGACCTCGAAGCTTGCTTCAATCCATAAATGGACCGATTAAGCTTACATACAAGATGCTCTTTGCCCTTAGCAATGAATACCTCTGGTTGCTTCATATAGATGTTTTTCTCAAGACTTCCATTAAGGAAAGTTGTCTTGACATCCATCTGCCACACCTCATAATCCATATGAGCTGCAATTCATAAGAGCTCCCAGACCTGACTTGAATCCATAGATTCAATCTCAGTATTCATTGCACTTTGCCAAGATGCTGTATTTATATCTTGGATTGCCTTGTCGTATGTCTAGGGATCAGGTTCATGTTTGCTAGGGACCAAATCAGAAGATTCGTCAAAAACATGAATCTAAGAGGTTGTCTAACAACCCTCCCACTACGACGAGGTATCATCTGTGTATCCTTTGTGACACGCGGTGCAGTGACATGTGGTATATCCTCATATACCGGTGGTACTAAAGAAGTGACTTCCCTTTTAACTCCTCCAGAACAATTTTACTCTTGGGCTTGTGGCTTATCACATAGTCTTCCTCTAGAAATTTGGCGTTCGTGTTAACAATAACTCTCTGATCTCTAGGACTATAAAACAAGTCAGAATAACTCATCATCGATCTAATCATCTCCATAAGAGTCCTATTCCTTCGCTCTGCTACACCGATTACAGGGTGTGCAGTGCGATCAATTGGGATTGAATCCCAACCTCTGATAAGTAGTTCCTAAACTCTCCCAAGAGGTTCTCACCACCACGATCAGATCGTAGTGTCACCCATATCTTGAATAATTGTCTATAAAAGAGAAGAAATATTCAAGACCACCTCTTGCCTAGATAGTCATAGGACCACACAAATCAGAATGAACCATTTCTAACACATCTTTGGCTCTATACCCCTTGGCCTTAAAAAGGCCTCTTGGTCATCTTACCCTCCAAGCAAGATTCGTAGGTTGGGAGATCCTCCACCACTAATGAACCCAAAGGTCCATCAGCTATCAACCTTTGAATTCTGCTTAGGTTAATGTGACCAAGCCTAAGAAGCCAAAGATATGTTTGGTTCATCTTCGAAGGTTCTTTTCTCTTATTGGAATTAGAAGATGAGTTATTAACTACAATTTGCATCGTGGGAGGTTTTGGTTCAAATTTCCTATCAATGTACCTGAATAGATATTCTCCCTATTCCTTTTTATAACAACTCTGTCATTAAAAGAAATAGAATATCCATCCATAATAATTTAGAAACTGAAACTAAATTCTTTCTAAATAAAGGTACATAAAGGGAATTTTCCATAACCAAAGTTTTATTATTTTCAAGAGATAAATAAAACTTCTCCCACTACAATAGCCGCCACCATCATGGCATTTCCCAAGTAAATGGTAATCTCTCCTTTAGCTAGTCATCGGGTTTCCTGGAACCCCTGCAAATTGTTGCAGACATGATTAGCGGCTCCCGTATCTACTCACCAGGTGCCGGTAGATATCACCGCTAATCATGTTTCAATGACTAGTCCAAAAGATATACCTTTGTTTTGTTTTGAATTGGGACAGTCCTTCTTCCAATGTCCATCCTGCTTGCAAGTGAAGTACTTGCCTTACGGCTTCTTCACTCTTCCCTGAGATCTTCCGACCATCTTTGCTTCACCTTGTTTCTTCTTCTTCTTGCCTTTCGGCTTAGAAGTAGAAACCCTTTTGAGCAATGATGGCTTGAGGACACTCTTTGAAGATTGCATACTTGTACTCCTTAGCAGATAAGACAATATCTAGAATCTTTTCCAATCAATATTATTTGGATACAGTAAGTTTATTTCCTTTAGTCTCACAGTAAGTGGACTGAAAGTCAATTTTGAAAGTCCTAAGAATCACATAACTCATTACTTTAGATTTCAAAAAATTATTGATTCCTCAAACAATAAAATTTCAAAATCAACCAACACCTCAAAACACCGAGAATATCGCATGCCACGCAGTGTGGACGTATACGAATTCTTCATTTGTAAGAGGAGGTTTTACCCATTAATTTTATTATCTTGTCAACCTTACTTTTTGACAAATAAAATTAATAGTTGGTTCCTCCTTGGCCCTACAAATAAAAGCAGTGACTCCGATGGGGAGGATACTTTATATTTGCATCTAAGTGTGCACCATTACACGATACCAAGGGAATTATTTCGGATTATGTGCCTTACCGCTGTGGAAGTACACACGCTCCTAGATAATTTCCTATAACCATTATTTGACCTAGTGCTCCGCAAACAAACTCATCCGCAGGGAGGAAGGCACTCAGAGCCGACACACAAGTTTGTTGCATCACACGTCAAATTGTAATGGAGGCCGCGGGAATTAATTAAAATATCCCTCTCCCACTTAGTAAATTGAAAATGAGGAATTTTCAAGCACACATAACATGCTTATTATTACTGTAGATTTCAATAAAAATTATTGATTCCTAAAACAATAAAATTTTGAAATCAACCAACACCTCAAACACCGAGAATATCGCATGCCACGATAGTGTTGACGTATATGAATTCTACATTTGTAAGAGGAGGTTTAACCCATTAATTTTATTATCTTGTCAACCTTACATTTGACAAATAAAATTAATAGTTGGTTCCTCTTTGGCCCTACAAATAAAACTACTTTTTATTTGCATCTAAGTGTGCACCATTACACGGTACTAAGGGAATTATTTTGGATTATGTGCCTTACCGCTGTGGAAGTACACACGCTCCTAGATAATTTTCTATAACCATTATTTGACCTAGTGATCCGCAAACAAACTCATCCGCAGGGAGGAAGGCACTCAGAGCCGACACGCAAGTTTGTTGCATCACACGTCAAATTGTAATGAAGGCTGTGGGAATTAATTAAAATATCCCTCTCCCACTTAGTAAATTGAAAATGAGGAATTTTCAAGCACACACAACATGCATATAAAACAAATCAGCAATAAATATGGAAAAATCAGAATTTTTCCAACTATTATGGCATTGTTCTTCAATATAACGCTTCTTCCAATATCAGAACCATTTTTTCACACATTTTTTCCAACTTAAAGAAATTTGTAATAAATAGGAATATTTATTATTTTTATTGCTTCCGCTGTGCTCATGTTTACGAAACATGATCGAACACACACACGCCGCGGTGCCGGAAACCCAACAGAAACACCTACCAATTTCTCTCAATACCAAGCACGCCTTTGAGACATTATGCTAGATCTAGGGAACGACCCTCGCTTTGGGCAGGTAAGTGCCTAAGAGCCGGAAACCTTAGGAAAGCTATGGGGTGACAACTTAACTCACCATGGAATGGGCATCCCCTAAGAATGGTTCGCTTAGCACGAGCACGAGGAGCTAACTTAGTGAACTTCTAGAACATATTTGTTTTTCTTTGATTACAAATACCACCTGATAAATTTAGTTAACATGCTAATTATGGAACAATATCTTTTTAAAATTTCATGGCACTGAGGTTTGCTTGAGGATAAGCAAAGATTTAAGTATGGGGGAAGTGATGTGAGCAAAACATATAGGATTTTAGGAGTAGTTTTCGCTCACATCTCATTGCATTTTGTTTTAGTTTCATGCATATGTTACTCTATTTTTGCACACATTTCCTATTTTCTGGTTCGGAGGTCTGCTCGTTGTACTTTTGTGTGCAGGTTAGGTTTTTGGGTGAAAAAGATACATTTTCGGAGCAAAAGAATGACATTTCGCAGCTAGACGCAGAGTGGGACACGGTCAGGGCGTGTGGATTCAAATGGTCGTGTCCAATGGGAAAGATCAGCACCCTAGGGCCGCACATGGCCGTGTGGCGACCCGAGAGATTTGCGCGACTAAGGCTTTTTCTGGATTTTGCAGTGGTCCGAGGCGATGTCTATATAAGGATGGCTCCGCCCAAACCCTAGGAGGAGGCATGAGGCTAGGATGGCATGTAGAAGCCCTAAAAAGCTTCAGTAACTCACAACGGGGAGGAGGAACGCCGCCGAAGGTACATACCTTGCAATTCAACGCCAGAGAGAAGATCACGGAAGCATTGTTTATCTTTATTTCTGCATTTTATTCCTTATGTATTCAAACTTAGACATGCTTTGTGATTCTTCCTTCGTATACATGGAGTAGTACTTTCGATTCTAGGATTAGGGAGTAGCTTGTGTACATAAACAATGTTGGTTCATGTTAAATTCTGCCCATGAGTTTGATTTGACAATTGGTAGTTGCTCTTTACTATATCTATGCGTGTTTGGCTTTCATTCCGCTGTGCTTAGGCGATACGAGGGGTGAAAGCCCTCGCAATCTAAAATTTAAGAGATTTGATTAAGGAACCTAGGAGTAAACTTGATGTCCTGCAACTGCGGGGAGAAGGGTGCGGTGGAATCGGAAACGGTCCACCGTAGGGATTGATTTGGCATCCTCGTACCGTCTATCCCATCCTTTTAGGCGGAGATAGCTCCCAGTAGATGCGGCGGCTCTGCGGGAGAGTGTATGATGTCCCTTCCACAAAACCGTAGGTAAACGTCTAGACAATGCCAATTGACAACATTGTTCTGTGATACACAAGCGAAATCGAAGTCCTAGATGTTGGGGATCGTTGGAACGCTAGAGGGGGGGTGAATAGCGTCGAGCTAGTGGGTGATGGAATTCTTTCGCGTGTTCGTCTACAAACTTCGTTAGCACAGCAGAATTTAGATAATAATAACAATAACAAAATAGACAATCACACAAGAACACAAGAATATAACGTGGTTCGGAACCGAACGGTTCCTACTCTACGGATCGAGCTCTAAAGAGCTCTAGCGACGCCAATGCAATCACTAATCACAACTACTCCTTCTCGACATAAATTGGAGGCGGAGAAACCCCATACAAACTATTCTTACAACAATAAGAAATAGATACAAGAAATTACAACAATGAAATACAATGCAAGTAAAGAAAACTACTTTACAATTGCTCTTTGAATGCTTGATCGCTTGGTTGCTTGAAATTAACTTGGAGACCCTGATTTGCAGCAGCAAATCACCCCAAATGCCCTCAAGAACCGCTTGCTTTTTCCTCCTTCATGAGCTCCATTTAAAGCTTCTACCTATGCTGGAAAACACTGATCAGTCGATTTCTCGGGACCATCAGTCGACTGATGCCACTGTTGTCATGAGACAATGGCTACATCCATGCTGGAAAGATCCAACGGATCACCATCAGTCGACTGATTATCACCATCAGTCGACTGATCAAGCCATCACTCGACTGCTGACCGCAGTGGTCGAGTGAGACTCCATTCTGTGCTCCAAAACCCGAGCACCAGTCGACTGATTACAAGATCAATCGATTGCTCATCCAATCAGTCGACTGACCTTCTCTGTCAGTCGACTGCTATAACAATTCCCACAGTCAAATCCTAGTTAACTCTCACTAGTCGACTGCCATATGACACTAGTTGACTGACACACCTCAAACATGAGGTTTTAGCCCAAGTATGGTTCCCCCATACTTGCTAGACCACCCTTAGCCTAGACCTAAGCCTTCTAGCCACCTCCATCATCCTCACGCCTCTCGGATCCCTCCAAGTCATCCATGACTTGTTCATCCATCGCGCTAGCCTTCAGGTGCTTCCGTCGGCTATGTCATACTAACGGTGTCTACACCGCCAAGGCACATTGGACTTACGACGCCAAGACTCCGCTTGGACTTTATGCCGCCAACCATTGGACTTATGCTGCCAAGACTCCCGCTTGGACTTTACGCCGATAATATCAAACCCCTTGGACTTCTCAAATGCCAAGACTCAAGCTTGGACTTTCCCTTGCCAATCCGTGTTGGACTTTCCATGCCAAGACCTATGCTTGGACTTTTCCTTGACAAGACCCATGCTTGGACTTTACATGCCATGTACTTAAGACTTGGACATTCCAAATGCCAAGTGTCCCACTTGGACTTTCCCAAATGCCAAGTGTCCCACTTGGACTTTCCATGTCAAGTACAAAAGACTTGGACTTTCCCATGACAATCAGATTGTCATATGTTTTTGTCGAACATCAAAACATCTCTCGAGTCAAGCTCGAGTTCTGGTCAATCATGACCTGGGTCGATTGCACCAACAATCTCCCCCTTTTTGATGTTTGACAAAAACCAAACAAACCATTGAGTTAGACCATCTAACTCAAACCAATCATCCCCATCAATTTTCCCAATTGATGTCATTCTTCAAATAAATTCTCCCCCAAAACATTCTCCTCCTTTTTGACTAACATCAAAAAGGTTCTCTCCAAGGAGGTCAATGTCTCATGTCCCAATGAGAACTTACAATCTCCCCCTTGGTCCAATAATACCTAAGATGCCTACCATCTTCCTAGTGATAAGTCTCATATCACTCAAGAGAGGCAATCCTATACACTCTCCCAATTTCCAAATTGGGTATCTCAAAATCCCACTTTCCTCCTCAAGAGGAAAAAATTCCATCCATCATCCCATTATGGATACCTCCCCCTAAAGGCTTGCTCCCCCTTGACCATTGCACCACGGTATTACTTCGTTCAGTTACGTATTGCTAGGAACTCTAAACCATCAAAATAAGGTTCAAAGTTCAAACATGAACTCCACCACACCTTACATTGATGGAAAACCCTAAACAACTCTCTAATCATTATCGATGGATTTTCACCCTTTAAAATGCTTCCCAAAGCATATCCTAGGGTTAGAAGTGGTTAGGGACCTTAACCGTAGCTGAACACGTGCTAAACAACCTTATTTTCCCGAAATCAGCATTAACAGTCGACTCTCACTACACGATCATTGCCACTCATCGATGACCGCCACCATAGTCGACTGATAACTGAAATATCAGAATTTCAATTATCAGAAACAAAATTCGGAAAATCATAAATAATTATATGTAATTCGAAAAATCATGAAATTTCAAAGGTATAATACTTATGACCAATACAATGGGTGAAAAATGATAGAAAAATATTTTACCCATAAAATAATGAGTTTGATACAAAATTCAAAAGTGAATAAAAACTTCAAAATTTTATCTCACTTTGTATCAATCTCATCAATGGTGATTGCTATCAAAAGATAGATTTCACCAAGGTTTTTCAAAAGGATTTTAAAATATTTTCAAAACCTTATTTTGAATCATATTCCTTGGGCTCAATATACATGACTTGTACACCTGCTTTCCCAATGATCCACCCAATGAAATTAGATGAGTTTTAGTTTATCTAGATGCAAAAACTATGCACCTTGAACTTAACTCATATCCTAATATCTCACATGTATCTAGGGTGTATAAATACACATAAATATCAATGTAATGTGAGATGTGAGTTTTGTTCTCCTAATCTAGGATTTCATGCATTTTCCTAAGGCAACCCTACTTGATTCCCTTATAAATGGGACTCCAAGTCATATCATTGTCCTTAAATCAATTTTAATCAAATTAAATGCATGGGGTGTTGGGTTTCTGGCACCGCGGCGAGTGTGTGTTCGAACATGTTTCGTAAACATGTGGACAGCGGAAGAAATAAAAATAATAAATCTACATTTATTACAACACACACATCACACACATGCATAGTACAACATGTGTAGACATAACCGTAAATTTAAATTTTGCAATAAAAGGAAATTTAACTACGTATACCTTACGTATCACGTGTAGCGGGAAAGACATCAACCGAAATGATCCTTGCTAGAATCGTCTCTATCCGTATCCACGTCGAGTATCTTCGGGATGACTTCACCAAGTCATGAGCTTCGTCTTTGTACGGGTTACTAGCCTCGTGTTGAAGACGATGTGATCAAGAGAAGATCACGATCCGAATCCAAATTCGGATCCAAAAATGAGTCCTCAAAACTCGCTTCTCCGGAGAGGTATTCGTCAACCGTTTGACGAATCCTTCGTCCTCAACCTATGAGGATTACAGGAGATCGAATCCCCATCAAGGCTACTGCTGTCGGAGCTCCAAACGTCATCCAAATGACGCTCCGACGAGAGGGAAACAAGCTGTTTAGAAAACTGGACAGCTTTGGTGGAGGAGTAAGGGTCGGCCAAAAAGGGTAGGATGAAGCTCACCTTGATGCCGAACCCAAAGGAGATCACCGGAGAGTTGCCGGAGGATCACCGGCCGAAGCTTGGATGCCGGCAACAATTTGGACGGTGGCACAAGGGGGTGGACGGTGACAATGGAGGTTGGCGCCGACTTCTCCAAGGAGAGGAGGGGGGCGGCAACAATTAGGTCAAGGGCTTTTGGATTAGGGCTTAACAAACCCTTAAGCCCTCTTTTATAGAGAACTAATTCTCATAATGGTTATCAGATCATAACCATAAGGCCCGTTAACCCGCTCCATTAATTTAAGTTAAAATAAACCAAACCATGATGATTTATTTTAAGTTAAAACGAACCGAACCAACTTTTGTTCATTCGTTTAAAAAAAACCAAACCCTTTGGTTTATTCTCCTCCATTGGATTAGAACCAAACCATTTTGGTTCATCCATTATGTCTTCATAAGACACGACCCATCCACGCTTCCATTGCGACTGAAACGATTTCATGCTCGCTTCTTGTTTGGTCCAACCAAACCTAATTTCTCTCGGTCTGAGAATCTCATTCTCAAGCTCGTTTTAAATCCTTCAGATTACGCTCGTTGTGTGTGTGACCAAATAGGTTATCGGTTTATGTTGGCCGTCTATAATTAACCATTAATTATAGAACGATCATGAGTGGCACCTAGTAGTACATCATGATCCTCAATTAACCGAAAAGATCAACGGTTGATCCAGAACTATTTCTGAAACCCTTCAGCAGCTCGAATGAATCGTGCCCCATTCCCTTCACTCATCTTATACCCACTCGGTTCAGGACATGGTCTATAGTGTCCGTCCCCACTAGGCTGACTACGTCACATCTAGCCCAAGTATCATTTCCTCGTCTTACGGATTCTAGTTACTGCACATGTATCGAAGAGTACCTTACTCTAAATATGTAATGCTTTGGCCAAAGACTTTAGTAACAATCCGACAAGAGGCCATGGGTATACATCTCCTCGCAAGGAGTGGTGAATCCTTTATAGGCTATTCAAACACCTTCGATCACTTCGACTTATACCCAATCATCCCGGGTCCACATCTCCTCAGAGATGCTTGCTTAAGATTGTTGGGATGTATACTGAAAGCCTAGCTCTTTTGTATGAACATCTTTATTTTGAAATAAGAATCACATGATCATTGTTTGCACGTTATATTTATATGTATGCATATTGTCTAATATTTTACATTGTAGATAACATGGTACCTGGGTGCGGCACAGAAGATCATGTTATCAGTCCCTTGTAGAATATAAGTAGAGGCTCACAACCAAGATGGTTTTGGACAAACCATTGGCATGGTTGTAGTGTAGCTTGGTATTGTTTTATCTTGAACATAGAGTTACACTAGTACACTTAGGTGTATTGAGCAGATCGACATAGAGGTGATTCAATTTATTCTTGAGCATAATTGAATCGGACCTCGGATATTATGTTGTACATGCTCTTAATCCCGATATAATAATGGGCACATGTACTTAATATTTATTTCTTTGATTTACCAGAGGGTGAGATTTCTATGGATTAAATCAATATGCCCGGTAAATTGGGAAATGATATTATTTACATGGTGTGCCGTTGATTATAGGAGGAATTCGTGTCCTATGTATTAGGTTGATGATGTCCCCTTGAGGAGCTCATAAGGTTCATCATGTAAACCCTGCAGGTTGACTTAGTCAACATGATGATAAGGTTGAGTGGTACTACTCGAGGAGTTAGATGTTAATTAATTGATGGACATTCGATATCTTAAACACGGGGAGATGGATGTACAAATAATATATGGAGCCCATATTAATTTATGGGGGTTGGTGAGGTAGTTCGATGATGATCCTCTAGTGGAATGGAACATCATTGATGGATCAAGTTTGTGTGGTTCCGATCCATCGGGTGGCCAAGACCCAACTCCTCCTCATGGTCCCTATCGTAGCCTAATATAAACCTCATGAACTCTAGATCAAATGATGGAAATTAAATCTCTAGATCCGACGGTTGGGATTAAATCCCTAGAACCGACGGTTGAGATTAAATCTCTAAATCCGACGGTTGAGATTAAAACCCTAGAACCGACGGTGGAGATTAAAGGGGAGGGAAAGGAAAGGGGAGGGAAAGGAAAGGAAAGGGAGAGGAAAGGTTGGATAAGGTGGGCGGCAAGTTTAAAAGATTGATAAAATTTTTTTCCTAATTCTATGCCACCTTGGGCGGCAAGATTAGAATTAGTTAAAAAAAAAAAATTAAGATTAGAATTGGTGAAATTTTTTTTTCCCTATGCCACCATGGGCGGCAAGATTATAGGAAGAAAAAATTTACTAATTCCTTGCTACCCTTGGGCGGCAAGAAAATTGGGAATTAGTTCCTATATTTTTGGCTACCTCATCAATAACCAACTTTCTCCTAAGTTCTATAAATAGGGGCTTAGGCTTGGGGGAAAAAATAGAAGTTTTGGATGATGGAAATTAGGGTTTAGCCTCTCTTTGCTTGGGCGGCAAGTAACCCTAAGGAGGAAACCCTAATTAGGGTTTGGCTCCTTGGGTTGGGCGGCCAAGGTTTTGAAGGAGAGTGGGCGGCAACTTGTGGAAGAGTTCTTCTTCTTCCTAGGGTAAGTGGCCGGTTCTAGATCTCCTCCTTCCACCTTGGTTGGGCGGCAACAAGGAGGAGGATTGTTTTTCCTTTCTTTTCTCCAAGTGTTGGCCAGCGCCCATACCCTTGGTGTTTCTCTTTCGGTTGGCTTCCATACTCCATTCCATCTTCTCTTTGAAGAAACCCTAGATTTTTCCTTTCCTTGGTTGGGCGGCTAGGTTATGGAGGGGAAAGTGGGCGGCAACTATAGGAGAGGATATCTTCTTCTTCTTCCTAGGGTGTTGTCGGCTCCTAGATCTTTTCCCTCTACCTTGGCCAACCTATTCCTCTCATCCTCTTCTTGTTCTCTTTGGACCGGTGGCAAGCATCATGCTTGGAGCTTGATGGTTGGTCCTAGATAAGAGATGAGTTTTGTTTCCATTTTGTTCTCTCTATTCTTGGGGTCGGCGGCATCAATCCTTTGTGGATTGGTGGTTGACTCAAGCAAGAAGGGAAAGAGAGTTCTTCTTTCTTTGGATTGAAGAAGATCTAGGATGCTTCAACTTGTGGAGGATCTTCGCCCACACGAAGTCTACAAGGAGGTTAGGACATACGATAGAAGATCAAGAGGTATAAAAGTTTTATAACTTTTATTATTGTTCTTTGCATGTTCTTATCGATATGCTAGCTTAAGTTCTTTATGTTAGTATATGTTGATTACACTAGTTTACATTTGTATGTATTTGTATAATCATGGACCCCGATAAGAAACACAAAAACCGGCGATCCGTCCGTCGTCTCTTCCACGACTAATCGACTAGAAGAGTTTGATTACTTGAACAACTAGTTTGTTCAAGCGATCGCTCGAGTCGTTGGCACGACGACGAATTGGTTGTGCTTAGGAAACTCATCCCATCCGGATTAGTTTTCATTAGTGAAAATTTTAATCCGGGGACATGGGAGCCTATGAGCATTCTGAGAAATAGCATGATTGCCAACAAATGGTATCAGAGCCACGGTTTCGGGTTTTGTGTGTTTTGGATTCGGTTACTTTCATGCACATATCATATATTTTGTATACCGGATAATAGTAGGATGTGCGTAGGCTAATTTTTGGTTGCAAGCATAAGATCCGACTATTATGGCTATATATGTGTATGATTGTATATTATTTGAATCCTCGGGGTTGACGAGGCTAGATTAGTATTTAATTTTTGTAATTAAATACGACATTGTTTAGCCACTCTTTATTTTATTTTACTTTCGATCTAAATTTCATGTACACTCCCTCGTGGAGTATAGGATCGATGGATGTAAAATAAAATAGGTTTTATTCTCGGCTCGGATCTCCGGATGGCTCGTACATGGCATAGGAGGAGCGGACGAGGTGGCGGCACGACGGGATGCGTATTGGAGAACAATGTCATAATAGTTGGAAAAAATTCTGTTTTTTTCAAATTTATTGCTGATTTGTTTTATAAGCATGTTGTGTGTGCTTGAAAATTCCTCATTTTCAATTTACTAAGTGGGAGAGGGATATTTTAATTAATTCCCGCGGCCTCCATTACAATTTGACGTGTGATGCAACAAACTTGCGTGTCGGCTCTGAGTGCCTTCCTCCCTGCGGATGAGTTTGTTTGCGGATCACTAGGTCAAATAATGGTTATAGGAAATTATCTAGGAGCGTGTGTACTTCCACAGCGGTAAGGCACATAATCCGAAATAATTCCCTTAGTACCGTGTAATGGTGCACACTTAGATGCAAATAAAAAAGTAGTTTTATTTGTAGGGCCGAAGAGAAACCAACTATTAATTTTATTTGTCAAAAGTAAGGTTGACAAGATAATAAAATTAATGGGTTAAACCTCCTCTTACAAATGTAGAATTTGTATACATCCACATAGTGTGGCATGCGATATTCTCGGTGTTTGAGGTGTTGGTGGATTTCAAAATTTTATCGTTTGAGGAATCAATAATTTTTATTGAAATCTACAGTAATAATAAGCATGTTGTGTGTTCTTGAAAATTCCTCATTTTCAATTTACTAAGTGGGAGAGGGATATTTTAATTAATTCCCGCGGCCTCCATTACAATTTGACGTGTGATGCAACAAACTTACGTGTCGGCTCTGAGTGCCTTCCTTCCTGTGGATGAGTTTGTTTGCGGATCACTAGGTCAAATAATGGTTATAGGAAATTATCTAGGAGCATGTGTACTTCCACAGCGGTAAGGCACATAATCCGAAATAATTCCCTTAGTATCGTGTAATGGTGCACACTTAGATGCAAATAAAAAGTATCCTCCCCATCAGTCCTTTGCTTTTATTTGTAGGGCCAAGAGGAACCAACTATTAATTTTATTTGTCAAAAAGTAAGGTTGACAAGATAATAAAATTAATGGGTAAAACCTCCTCTTACAAATGTAGAATTCGTATACGTCCACACTATCGTGGCATGCGATATTCTCGGGGGTTGAGGTGTTGGTAGATTTCAAAATTTTATGGTTTGAGGACTCAATAATTTTTTGAAATCTAAAGTAATGATCTATGTGATTCTTAGGATTTTCAAAATTGACTTTGATCCACTTCTTGTGATACTAAAGGAAATAAACTTACTGTACCTAAATAATGTTGATTGGAAAAGATTCAAGATATTATCTTATCTGCTAAGGAGTACAAGTATGCACTCTTCAAAGAGTGTCCTCAAGCCATCATTGCTCAAAAGGGTTTCTACTTCTAAGCCGAAAGGCAAGAAGAAGGAGAAACAAGGTGGAGCAAATGTGGTGGGAGGATCTCAGGGAGGAGTGAAGAAGCCGAAAGGCAAGTACTTCACTTACAAGCAGGATGCACATTGGAAGGAGGACTGTCCCAATCCAAAACAGAACAAAAGTATATCTTTTGGTCTAGTCGTTGTAACATGGTTAGCAGTGTTATCTACCGGCACCTGGTGTGTAGATACGAGAGCCACTAATCATGTCTGCAATACTTTGCAGGGGTTCCAGGAAACCCGACGACTAGCTAAAGGGGATATTACCATTTACTTGGGCAATGCCATGAAGATGGCGGCTATTACAGTGGAAGATGTTTTATTTATCTTTTGAGAAAATAAAGGTTTTTGGTTCTTAAGAATTTCCTTTATGTACCCTTATTTAGAAAGAATGGATTTCGATTTCTAAATAGTTTTTGGATGGATAATCTATTTCTTTTCATGACAGATTTGTTATAAAAGGAATAGGGACATTATCTATTCAGGTACATAGATAGGAAATTTATAACTTGAACCACAAGCTCCCACAATGCAAATAGAAGTTAATAACTCATCTTCTAATTCCAATAAGAGAAAAGAACCTTCGAAGATGAACCAAACATATCTTTGGCTTCTTAGGCTTGGTCACATTAACCTAAGCAGAATTCAAAGGTTGATAGCTGATGGACCTTTGGGTTCATTAGTGGTGGAGGATCTCCCAACCTACGAATCTTGCTTGGAGGGTAAGATGACCAAGAGGCCTTTCAAGGCCAAGGGGTATAGATCCAAAGATGTGTTGGAATTGGTTCATTCTGATTCGTATGGTCCTATGTCTATCCAGGCAAGAGGTAGTTTTGAATATTTTGTCTAGACAATTATTCAAGATGACACTACGATCTGATCGTATTGGTGAATACCTCTTGGGAGAGTTTAGGAACTACTTATCAGAGGTTGGGATTCAATCCCAATTGACTGCACCTAGCACACCCAGTGAGCGATTGTAGCGATCTGAAGGAAAGGACTCTTATGGAGATGGTTAGATCGATGATGAGTTATTCGACTTGTTTTGTAGTCCTAGAGATCGAGGGTGATGATCGAACACGAATGCCAGATTTCTAGAGGAAGACTATGTGATAAGTCACAAGCCCAAGAGTAAAATTGTTCAGGAGGAGTTAAAAGGGAAGTCACTTCTTTAGTACCACCGGTACAAGAGGATATACCACAAGTCACTGCACCGCGTGTCACAAAGGATACACAGATGATACCTCGTCGTAGTGGGAGGGTTGTTAGACAACCTCTTAGATTCATGTTTTTGGACAAATCTTCTGATTTGGTCCCTAGCAAACATGAACCTCATCCCTAGACATACGACGAGGCAATCCAAGATATAAATACAACATCTTTGCAAAGTGCAATGAATAATGAGATTGAATCTATGGATTCAAGACAGGTCTGGGAGCTCTTATGCATAGCAACTCATATGGATTATGAGGTGTGACAGATGGATGTCAAGACAACATTCCTTAGTGGAAGTCTTGAGGAATCCATCTACATGAAGCGACCAGAGGGATTCATTGCTAAGGGCAAAGAGCGTATTGTATATAAGCTTAATCGGTCCGTTAATGGACTGAAGCAAGCTTTGAAGTCTTGGGACATCCGCTTTGAGGAAGTAAATCCAGTCTTATGGATTTATTCAAAGTCCGGATGAGTCTTGTGTATACAAGAGATGTGACGGAAACGTAGTGGTATTTTTGTACTATACGTAGATGACATTTTGGTGGTTGGCGACAACATCGAAGTGTTATCAGACGTAAGGGTATGGTCGTCCAAACAGTATGATATGAAGGACTTGGGAGAAGTGGGTCACAACCTTGGGGATCAAAGTTGTTGTGCTTATCCCAAGCTTCATACATAGACATGGTTTTGGATCGTTTTAGCATACAAAACTCCAAGAAGGGTTTTCTACCCTTCAGGCATGGAGTTCCTTTATCTAGCGATGATGTGTCCTAGATCATCCGAGGAGATAGAGGAGATATAAGGCGATTCCTTATGCTTGGTAGGAAGCCTAATGTATGCTATGGAGACCGGATATATCCGCCTTGCCATAGGCATGGTCGCAGATATCGAGTAATCCAGGACATTGGGCTGCGGTAAAGCATATATTGTAGTGCACGAGAAGGACTAGGGATTATATGCTAGTTTCAAGACCAATTACTCCTGTGGGTTACAGATTCTAATTTCAATCGATAGGGATAATAGTAAGTCTACCTCAGGGTTTGTGTTTACTTTGGGAGGTGGAGCCATTGTATGGAGGAGTGCCCAGCAGAAATGCGTGGCGGACTCCACCATGGAAAGTATGTAGTATGGCGACCTATGAGGCAAAGAAGAAGTGGTGAGAAACTTCGATGGACTTGGATGTGATTCTGGTTTGCCCAGAACTATCACAATTAATTGTGATAATAATGGTGCAGTTGCAAACTCGAAGGAACCACGAGCCCATAAGGCTAGTAAACACATAAAGTACAAGTACCACCTGATACGAGAAATCGTAAAGGAGGTAGAAGTTGCTATCGCCTAGCATGCATCAGAGGATGACCTGGTAGACCCTTTCACTAAGGCCCTTCTAGCGAGAGCTTTGATAGGCATGTGGAGGGAAGGGGAATCAGATGTATGGCAGTATGAGGAAGACATAGTCTTTTAGTATAAGTGGGAGATTGTTGGGATGTATCGAAAGCCTAGCTCTTTTGTATGAACATCTTTATTTTGAAATAAGAATCACATGATCATTGTTTGCGTTATATTTATATGTGTGCATATTGTCTAATATTTTACATTGTAGATAACATGGTGCACTGGGTGCGCAAGATCATGTTATCGATCCTTGTAGAATATAAGTAGAGGCTCACAACCAAGATGGTTTTGGACAAACCATTGGCATGGTTGTAGTGTAGCTTGGTATTGTTTTATCTTGAACATAGAGTTACACTAGTACACTTAGGTGTATTGGCAGACCGACATAGAGGTGATTCAATTTATTCTTGTGCATAATTGAATCGGACCTCGGATATTATGTTGTACATGCTCTTAATCCCGATATAATAACATGTACTTAATATTTATTTCTTTGATTTACGGAGGTGAGATTTCTATGGATTAAATCAATATGCCTAAGTTGGGAAATGATATTATTTACATGGTGTGTCGTTGATTATAGGAGGAATCCGTGTCCTATGTATTAGGTTGATGATGTCCCCTTGAGGAGCTCATAAGGTTCATCATGTAAACCCTGCAGGTTGACTTAGTCAACATGATGATAAGGTTGAGTGGTACTACTCGAGGAGTTAGATGTTAATTAATTGATGGTCAGTAAATCAATTAATTGACATTCGATATCTTAAACACGGGAGATGGATGTACAAATAATATATGGAGCCCATATTAATTTATGGGGGTTGGTGAGGTAGTTCGATGATGATCCTCTAGTGGAATGGAACATCATTGATGGATCAAGTTTGTGTGGTTCCGATCCATCGGGTGGCCAAGACCCAACTCCTCCTCATGGTCCCTATCGTAGCCTAATATAAACCTCATGAACTCTAGATCAAATGATGGAAATTAAATCTCTAGATCCGACGGTTGGGATTAAATCCCTAGAACCGACGGTTGAGATTAAATCTCTAAATCCGACGGTTGAGATTAAAACCCTAGAACCGACGGTGGAGATTAAAGGGGAGGGAAAGGAAAGGGGAGGGAAAGGAAAGGAAAGGGAGAGGAAAGGTTGGATAAGGTGGGCGGCAAGTTTAAAAGATTGATAAATTTTTTTCCTAATTCTATGCCACCTTGCAAGATTAGAATTAGTTAAAAAAAAATTAAGATTAGAATTGGTGAAATTTTTCCTATGCCACCTTGCAAGATTATAGGAAGAAAAAATTTACTAATTCCTTGCTACCCTTGGGCGGCAAGAAAATTGGGAATTAGTTCCTATATTTTTGGCTACCTCATCAATAACCAACTTTCTCCTAAGTTCTATAAATAGGGGCTTAGGCTTGGGGGAAAAAAATAGAAGTTTTGGATGATGGAAATTAGGGTTTAGCCTCTCTTTGCTTCGGAGGCAAGTAACCCTAAGGAGGAAACCCTAATTAGGGTTTGGCTCCTTGGGTTGGGCGGCCAAGGTTTGGAAGGAGAGTGGGCGGCAACTTGTGGAAGAGTTCTTCTTCTTCCTAGGGTAAGTGGCCGGTTCTAGATCTCCTCCTTCCACCTTGGTTGGGCAGCAACAAGGAGGAGGATTGTTTTTCCTTTCTTTTCTCCAAGTGTTGGCCAGCGCCCATACCCTTGGTGTTTCTCTTTCGGTTGGCTTCCATACTCCATTCCATCTTCTCTTTGAAGAAACCCTAGATTTTTCCTTTCCTTGGTTGGGCGGCTAGGTTATGGAGGGGAAAGTGGGCGGCAACTATAGGAGAGGATATCTTCTTCTTCTTCCTAGGGTGTTGTCAGCTCCTAGATCTTTTCCCTCTACCTTGGTCGGTGCTCAACCTATTCCTCTCATCCTCTTCTTGTTCTCTTTGGACCGGCGGCAAGCATCATGCTTGGAGCTTGATGGTTGGTCCTAGATAAGAGATGAGTTTTGTTTCCATTTTGTTCTCTCTATTCTTGGGGTCGGCGGCATCAATCCTTTGTAGATTGGTGGTTGGCTCAAGCAAGAAGGGAAAGAGAGTTCTTCTTTCTTTGGATTGAAGAAGATCTAGGATGCTTCAACTTGTGGAGGATCTTCGCCCACACGAAGTCTACAAGGAGGTTAGGACATACGATAGAAGATCAAGAGGTATAAAAGTTTTATAACTTTTATTATTGTTCTTTGCATGTTCTTATCGATATGCTAGCTTAAGTTCTTTATGTTAGTATATGTTGATTACACTAGTTTACATTTGTATGTATTTGTATAATCATGGACCCCGATAAGAAACACAAAAACCGGCGATCCGTCCGTCGTCTCTTCCGCGGCTAATCGACTAGAAGAGTTTGGTTGCTTGAACAACTAGTTTGTTCAAGCGATCGCTCGAGTCGTTGGCACGACGACGAATTGGTTGTGCTTAGGAAACTCATCCCATCCGGATTAGTTTTCATTAGTGAAAATTTTAAACCGGGGACATGGGAGCCTATGAGCATTCCGAGAAATAGCATGATTGCCAACAAAGATGTCAAAGCATAAGTCTTTATGATCAAGATGAATTGAATACCGCAAGTCAAAAGAACATCACACTCAAGCTACAGTAAGAACTTCATTGACATATCTATATATGTAGAGAACCATATGAAGTCTTATGGTTGGTCACTTCAATGAACTAGTTACCATAACTAGCATCCACGATTAACTCCAGACATCACAATGTCTCCAGCCAGTGAGAATCAACTGCTTGGATAAACCAAGGAGTATACCTCGTGCTAGTCTCGACAGAATTGATGGTGTCCAAATCCATCAATTCATCTACTAGGGATAATTTTGATACATCACAATTACACATGTAGAGATACTCACTAGTTGTGATCCAATCACAAATTCTCTCATGCTGTGAGTCGTATCGCGGACACTCAGTAAATGAGTTTAAGATCCAATCAAATACATAAAACCATGTATACTCAAATAGTGAATCTTCTTTATCATATAAATGGTTCATACATAAGGTGATTTTCTTAGGACATCTCTCATATATTACTAACAGACTGTCACTTGGCCTAATGCCAATCGCTACGGTATCCAATACCATAAACTGTAACATGACCCTCAAACTTACTTTGAGGTAATGCCTTAGTCAAAGGATCCGCTAAGTTCCTTTCAGTGGGGATTTTCTCGATTTGTATTTCTTTCCTACTGATGATCTCTCTGATAAGATGATAGCGACGAAGCACATGTTTGGATCGTTGATGAGACCTTGGCTCTTTCGCCTGTGCAATTGCTCCATTATTGTCGCAGTAGACCGGTATTGCTTCAACAATGGCTAGAATCACACCAAGTTCATAAATGAACTTCTTGATCCAAACCTCTTCCTTTCTTTGCTCGCGCAATGTATTCGCCTCGATGGTAGAATCCGCTCTGATATCTTGTTTGGAACTTTTCCAACTCACTGCGCCCATTCAAGGTGAACACGATCCGATCGAGACACGAATCATCCTTGTCTGTCTAGAAGCTGGCATCCGTATACCCGCGTATCACCATGTCCCCTTCTCCATATATTAGGAACACATCCTTAGTTCTTCTTAAGTACTTAAGGATCATCTTAACAACCACCCAATGATCCATTCCTGGATCAGACTGGTATCTGCTCGTGACACTCAGAGCATACGATACATCGAGCCTCGTACATAACATAGCATACATGATAGATCCTATTGCGGATGCATAGGGAATCTTACTCATGCAAATCCTCTTGTCTTCTCTGCGCGGACACATAGACTTCGAAAGGTGTACCCCATGTCTGATGGGTAGGAAACCTTTCTTGGATTCCGACATGCTAAACCTCTTTAGAACTCGGTCTATATATGTAGACTGCGAAAGACAAAGCAACCGTTTCGATCTATCTCTATAGATCTTAATCTCGAGGATGTAGGTTGCTTCTCCCAGGTCTTTCATGGAGAATGTCTTGGATAACCAAACCTTAACTGACTGTAAGATTGAAACATCATTTCATATAAGTAATATGTCATCGACATACAATACTAGGAACACGACTGCACTCCCACTAACCTTCTTGTACACACAAGGTTCGTCTGGATTTTGTGAGAAATCAAACTTTTGATTGTCTCATCAAAATGGATATTCCAGCTCCTGGATGCTTGCTTCAATCCATATATGGACCGTCGCAATTTGCATACCTGGGTTTTATCAACCGATGTGAAACCCTCAGGCTGTATCATATATACGTCTTTGAGCAGGTTTCCATTAAGGAAAGTTATTTTCACATCCATCTGCCATATCTCATAATCATAATGAGCCGCTATGGCCAGGAGCATCCGAATGGATTTAAGCATAGCTACAGGCGAATAGGTTTCATCATAATCAACACCTTGTTTTTGACGATATCCTTTCGCCACTAATCTAGCTTTATAGGTAATCACATTACCATCCATGTCTGTTTTCTTCTTGAAAACCCACTTGCACCCAATAGGCTTGATGCCTTCAGGTGGGGCAACCAAGTTCCAAACTTGGTTTTCATACATGGAATCCATTTCCGACTTCATGGCATCAAGCCATTTATCCCTTTCTGAACTTGTCAGCACTTCTTCATAACTGGTAGGCTCCTCATCATCAATGAGTAACACGTCGTTCGATTCACTTACGAGAAATCCATATCTCTTAGGAATGTTGCGTGTTCTACCAAATCTACGAAGATGTGGTGTTACAGTAGGTCCAGCCGATTGCTCATCACTATGAGTTATTGGTTGTTGTGCTTCACCAGGTATCTCATCAATGTCTATTTGAGTCTCTCGAGCCTTCTCAAGCTCGACGACACTCCCACTGTTTTCTTGCAAGAGAAACTCTTTCTCTAGAAACACAGCATGCCTTGAAACAAACACCTTTTGTTCCACAGAATGATAGAACTGGTATCCCCTTGTTTCCTTAGGGTATCCAATAAATAGACATTTATCAGACTTAGCATCCAATTTGTCTGATACAGTCCGCTTCACATAAGCAAGACAAACCCATATCTTCAAGTAAGATACATGAGGTTTCTTACCATTCCATATCTCATATGGAGTAGTAGAGACTACCTTGGTTGACATTCTGTTTAACAAGTAAATACCTGTCTGAAGTGCATAGCCCCAAAAGGACTTGGGAAGATTCGCATGATTCATCATTGACCTGACCATGTCCAACAAGGTCCGGTTACGCCTCTCAGATACACCATTATGCTGTGGTGTATATGGCGGAGTCCATTGAGACAATATGCCATTGTCTCTTAGATAATCAAGAAACTCTTGACTTAAGTATTCACCACCTCGATCCGATCGAAGTATTTTAATACTCTTGTCATGTTGTTTCTCTACTTCATTTGAATTCTTTGAACCTTTCAAAGGCTTGGACTTGTGTTTCATCAAGAACACATACCCAAACCGTGAGTGATCATCGGTGAAGGTAATGAAGTAGCTATAGCCTCCTAAAGCTTGAGTTGACATAGGTCCACATACATCAGTATGTATTAGACCTAGTAACTCTCCCACTCGTTCACCTTTTCCAGTAAAAGGAAACTTAGTCATCTTGCCTTTTAAGCTTGATTCGCATGTATCGTATGAATCCAATTCAAACGATTCCAGAATTCCACATCGGTATAATTCGGACATGCATTTTTTGCTTACATGGCCAAGATGACAATGCCACATGTAGGAGTCTAATTGATCATCCTTTCGAGCACGCTTGTTGCTCGTTTCGATATTGAAAATGTCACTGGATACGTTCAAGGTATAAATGCCATTGCTCAAAGTTCCAGTTCCATAAAGTACACCATTCAAAGTTATATAACAACAATTATTACTAAATGTTAAATGGAAACCATTTCTATTTAAGCAGGAAATAGAAACAATGTTCTTTATTAGAGAAGGAACACAATAACAATTGTCCAGTTCCAAGACTAGTCCACTAGGGAGCTTCAGCAAATAAGTTCCGATGGCGACCGCAGCAACCTTTGCTCCATTGCCAACTCGCAAATTTGACTCCCCTCTGATGAGTCTTCTTCTATTCCTTAGCCCCTGTATGTCATTACATATATGTGAGCAACACCCAGTATCAAATACCCAAGTGTCTAAGGAAATAGAATAACAATCAATAACGAAGATACCTGAAGAGGATGGGGCATCAGATGCCTTCTTCTTCTTCATGGACTCAAGATAAATCTTGCAGTTTCTTCGCCAGTGGCCTTCCTTGCCACAATGATGGCAAGTGCCCTTTTGTGCTGGTTCTGCCTTCTTTGCCTTCTTGTTCTTTCCTTTCTTCTATTCTTTTGCCTTCCTCTTAGAACCTTTCTTTGAGGAATCAACTAACAGAACAACCTTCTCCTCATGCTTCACAGAAGGCTCCATAGTCTTCAGCATATTGAGGAGCTCAGGAATAGTGGATTCTAATTTATTCATCCAATAGTTCATCACAAAATGTGAGAAACTCTTGGGCAAACAATGCAGAATTAAGTCAATACTTAATTCATGATCCATCACAAACCCGAGGGTGGCTAGCCGCTCGATGTACCCATTCATCTTTAGCACAAACTGTACTACAGATGAACCTTCTTGCATCTTCGTGGTGAAGAGGAGCCTAGAGACTTCGAACCTTTTGGATCTCGCTTGCTCATCAAACAACTCATGAAGATGGAAGACCATGGTATTAGCATCCATATGCTCATGCTGCTTTTGCAGCTCAGGTACCATCGCCGCTAGCATGATGCAACTCGCCAGCTCAGAATCTGCCACATGCTTCTGATAGACCAACATTTGGTCTGGAGTTGCATCGTCCTTAGGACGGTTGGGAAGAGGCTCTTCAAGGACATATGCTAGCTTTTCCGCCTTGAGAACAATTCTCAGGTTTCTAAGCCAGTCCAGGAAGTTAGGCCCAGTCAATTTGTTTGAATCCAAAATAGTGCGCAAATTCAAAGACGTCATGATCAATCGATTGACCTAGAAATACAAAACGAGCATATATGAGAAAATGATTTTAAAATGCATCAATATACATTTATAAATCCCATTCATTTTTCGAATTTCAAAAACCCCAAAATCACTTCGGGAGATCGTAGGTCCATCTCCGAATGGGCTGATATCCATCATAGATATAAACAACCTTGGAGAGAGTCCAACAAGCCATTCATAACTACGACGGTAGGTATCAACTATACCGATTGCATATCACGTATATGCAACTATCACAATGTGCTATCAACTAATTGAATGTTCACACATACATCGGGTTGTTAACACATTAACAAGTATGCATCATATGCATAACACCCAACTTCACCTCCCTTTACATCGACCTTGGAGAGAGTCCAACAAGCCGATGCTCCGGGTTAAAGCCAACCCATTAATCGAGAAATAGTTTTAATATGGTTAGAGCGCATTCAACCAATTAGCCCGGCTTGGAGAGAGTCCAACAACCAACGCTAACGATTGACCTCTGACTCTTACCATATTAGTATTAAACTATTCCATGGTTTGAACATGTTCGGGTTCGAGCCGGGCTTGGAGAAAGTCCAACATCCCGAACAAGAAACGGAACTCTGGTTCTAACCATATTAATGGAAGGTGTAGGCTTTAATATTTAGTTAGGGTTTTTTATGTCTCATCCTCTTTGCATGCAAATAACTATTATCTACATGGCATGGCATACATCTACATGTCACGACACGCATGGCATAATGATATGCATCTAATGCAATTACATGACATACAATTATGTCATGTACAATATTTCCTTATATGTCATAACTATTTATGGAAATAAAATATGTTTAAGATTTGATTCTCCAAATCAAATCATGATTAAATTAGGAAACAAATTTCCAAATCTAATCACATATTTTATTTGTGGAAATAGTAGATTAAGGAAAGTCAATTTAGGAAACCAATTTCCTAAATCATCAAAACTACTTATGGAAACAAAATATTTAAAGATTTGATTTCCCAAATCAAATCATGATTAAATTTGGAAACAAATTTCCAAAATGTAATCAAATATTTTATTTATGGAAAATATCAATTTCCATAAATACTTCCAACTTTCCAAAAGTAGAAGATTTCCATAAATACTTCTAGACTTTTCAAAAATAAAAAATTTCCATAAATACTTCTAACTTTCCAAAAGTAGAAAATTTCCAGAAATATCATTATGTCAAAACACAACCTGGGCTCTGATACCCTTTGTTGGGATCCGCACACATGAGTGTGTGTGAACATGTTTAAATAAACATGTACTGTGAGAAGAAATAAAAATAATAAATCTACATTTATTATAACACACACATCACACGCATGCATAGTACAACATGTGTATACATAACCATAAATTTAAATTTTGCAATAAAAGGAAATTTAACTACGTATACCTTACGTATCACGTGTAGCGGGAAAGGCATCAACCGGAACGATCCTTGCTAGAATCGTCTCTATCCGTATCCACGCCGAGTATCTTCGGGATGACTTCACCAAGTCACAAGCTTCGTCTTCATACAGGTTACTAGCCTCGTGTTGAAGACGATGTGATCAAGAGAAGATCACGATCCGAATCCAATTTCGGATCCAAAAATGAGTCCTCAAAACTCGCTTCTCCGGAGAGGTATTCGTCAACCGTTTAACGAATCCTTCGTCCTCCACCTATGAGGATTACCGGAGATCAAATCCCCGGCAAGGATACCACAGTCGGAGCTCCAAACTTTTTTCCGACGAGAGGGAAACAAGCTGTCCAGAAAATTGGACAGCTTTGGTGGAGGAGTAAGGGCCGGCCAAAAAGGGTAGGATGAAGCTCACCTTGATGCCGAACCTAAAGGAGATCACCGGAGAGTTGCCAGAGGATCACCGGCCGAATCTTGGATGCCGGCAACAATTTGGATGGCGGCACAAGGGGGTGGGCGGCGGCAATGGAGGTTGGCGCCAACTTCTCCAAGGAGAGGAGGGGGGCGGCAACAATTAGGTCAAGGGCTTTTGGATTAGGGCTTAACAAACCCTTAAGCCCTCTTTTATAGAGAACTAATTCTCTTAATGGTAATCAGATCATAACCATAAGGCCCGTTAACCCGCTCCATTAATTTAAGTTAAAATAAACCAAACCATGATGGTTTATTTTAAGTTAAAACGAACCGAACCAACTTTGGTTCATTCGTTTAAAATAAACCAAACCCTTTGGTTTATTCTCCTCCATTGGATTAGAACCAAACCATTTTGGTTCATTCATTATGTCTTCATAAGACACGGCCCATCCACGCTTCCATTGCGACTGAAACGATTTCATGCTCGCTTCTTGTTTGGTCCAACCAAACCTATTTTCTCTCAGTCTGAGAATCTCATTCTCAAGCTCGTTTTAAATCCTTCGGATTACGCTCATTGTGCGTGTGACCAAATAGGTTCTCGGTTTATGTTGGTCGTCTATAATTAACCATTAATTATAGAACGATCATGAGTGGCACCTAGTAGTACATCATGATCCTCAATTAACCGAAAAGATCAACGGTTGATCCAGAACTATTTCTGAAACCCTTCAGCAGCTCGAATGAATCGTGTCCCATTCCCTTCACTCATCTTATACCCACTCGGTTTAGGACAAGGTCTATAGTGTCAGTCCCCACTAGGCTGACTATGTCACACCTAGCCCAAGTATTATTTCCTCATCCTACGGATTCTAGTTACTGCACATGTATCGAAGAGTACCTTACTCTAAACATGTAATGCTTTGGCTAAAGACTTTAGTAACAATCCGACGAGAGGCCATGGGTATACATCTCCTCGCAAGGAGTGGTGAATCCTTTATAGGCTATTCAAACACCTTCGATCACTTTGACTTATACCCAATCATTCTGGGTCCACATCTCCTCAGAGATGCTTGCTTAAGATGTCAAAGCATAAGTCTTTATGATCAAGATGACTTGAATATCGCAAGTCTAAGGAACATCGCACTCAAGCTACAGTAAGAGCTTCATTGACATATCTATATATGCAGAGAACCATATGAAGTCTTACGGTTGGTCACTCCAATGAACTAGTTACCATAACTAGCATCCACGATTAACTCCGGACATCACAATGTCTCCAGCCAGTGAGAATCAACTGCTTGGATACACCAAGGAGTATACCTCGTGCTAGTCTCTACAGAATTGATGGAGTCCAAATCCATCAATTCATCGATTAGGGATAATTCCGATACATCACAATTTCACATGTAGAGATACTCACTAGTTGTGATCCAATCACAAATTCTCTCATGTTGTGAGTCGTATCGCGGACATTCAGTAAATGAGTTTAAGATCCAATCAAATACATGAAACCATGTATACTCAAATAGTGAATCTTCATTTATCATATAAATGGTTCATACATAAGGCGATTGCCTTCGGACATCTCTCATATATTACTAACATGGGGTATGATCATGGCATAAATGATTGCAATAATTAAGCATGGCCAATGATCTTGATGTCATGACATATGATATAATTTGAGCATACATGACATTTAACCAACCCTATACAAAATCATGACATATAAATGATAAAAATAAACATGATGTCATGACATGGCATATGACAATCAAGGCATGGTAAATAAAAGATATAAGTTTTGGAATACCAAAATTTTAATATTAGTTGTCATTTGATATAATTAGGTATATTTTGCCATATTCCTACTAATCTCCCAAGTGTGACAAAAATCCAAAATGACACACTATAACCTCTAATCTTAAATTGTGTCAATTCAATTGATTTTTCATAATCCCAAAAATACATTGGCACATCCTAAAATCTTTTAGGATCACAATATCAATTCTATTTCCAAAGTATCCATAACCTTGAAAATATCCTAAGGTGCCACCTTTACCATGGTTGAGTTAACTACCCATCCAATCAAGGTTGGCACACCCTAAACCAATCTAGCGTGAATCAATCACGCTCTTAGGAACCCAAAACCTATTTGAGCTCCTAGGGTTAACTAGGTATTCCTTAGGGATGACCTCCCTAGATACCTTCCTAATAAACCTTCTAGGCTTGTTAGCCTTGGTCATTGTGGTCTTACCTAGATTGACTCTAGGAGTAACTCCCCTTGCAACCTTCTTAGTGGCTTTCCTAGGTTTACTTGAAACCCTAGACACTAGGCACATACCTTGGTCAACTCTAGGGATGACTTCCCTATTGACCTTGGTCTTCCTAGACCTAGTTTGTGTTCCATAATCAAACGGAACACTATGATAAGCCACCTTAGGCTTAGGTTTGTGACTCAAACCCTTCTTGCCCTTGGTTGACTTTTCTCTCTTTGGCCCTAGGTGTTGACTCTTGGTCCTAGACTCTTGACTTTGACCATTTGACCCATGAAATTGATTTTGCATCTTCTGGAGGATCTTTTCTAATTTTTCAAGCCTTGACCTCAAGGCTTGGTTCTCAATCTCTAATTGCCCAATTTTAGAATTTTGATTTGGTCTTTGGGCAATGTTCTTCCTAGGCATATGCCTAGTCCATTTGGGATTAAAACCTAGGTGCTCTTGCACCTTTCTAATTGTCTCCCTAGGTAGAATTTATCTTGAGTTATTTGACCTAGGTTTGTCCTTAGATAAATTGTTTTTAGGGACATTAGTCCCAAATTTCTCCTTATTATCCAAGTGGACATTTTTAGCTCCTAAACAAAAATATTTGTTATTCCTAGCATGCTCTTTATGATAAATAGCAAGATTGCTAAAATTAGTTCTAGCATGCTTTTGTCTATAATTAAAAGAAAGAGCATTATTTAGATATTCCATAGGGTTTTCCTTAGAGGCTCCCCCTACTTGTGATGCTCTCTTTTTCTCTCCCTTTGGACATTGACTCCGGTAATGCCCTTTTGAATTGCACTTGAAGCATATGACATGCTCCTTGCTCTTTTGACTTTGGGCACCAGCATCTTTGACCTTTGGAGTTGGTGGAGTCTTCTTTACTTTCTTTGGGTACTTGCTCTTTTAGTGCCCACTTTCCCTACACTCAAAGCAAATTACATGTTTTTTATTTAAAACCAAATTTCTTGAGTTACCTAGTTTGGTGGTGAGGGTCTCTTGAACTTTCTCTTCCTGTCGACTTGATGTGGATGGCTCCTCTTGTTGCTCCGGTGTTGAGGATGCTCTAATCTCCTCCCCCTCAATCCTAGAGGTGGAGGTCTTCTCTTCTTCTACTTCCTCTTCCACCTTGGATGTTGATGGTCTCTCAACCTCCAAGTCCTCACTTCCTTGTGAGGATGATGCATTTGCCTCTTCGGTCCCTTCCTCTTGAACCGGTGATGGACTTTCATGGAGCTTGGCCACTTGGCTCCATAGCTCCTTGGCATCTATATAATTACCTAACATACACAAGATATTGTTATGTATTAAATCAATCAAAAATTTTATTACCTTATTATTTTTCTCGAAGCTTTGGAGTTGATCCTCACTCCATCTCTTCTTTTTGAGGAATCCACCTTTTGGTCCTCTTGGATACTCAAATCCATCCATCCATCCAAATGGACCATTCTTCGAAGTTCCTCATCATCAGGAAGTCCTCAATTCTCGCCTTCCATTGTCTAAACCCTTCTTATCCATAGAAGGTATAAGGGATAGGTGTGTTGATATCCCATCCTAATTGCTCTTGAACTTCCATCTTTATCCTCTAGCATGCTCCCTTAGTTGTTAAACCTTGAAGAGCGGCCTCGCTCTGATACCACTTGTAGGGGATCGTTGGAATGCTAGAGGGGGTGAATAGCATCGAGCTAGTGCGTGATGGAATTCTTTCGCGTGTTCATCTACAAACTTCGTTAGCACAGCAGAATATAGATAATAATAACAATAACAAAATAGACAATCATACAAGAATACAAGAATATAACATGGTTTGGAACCAAACGGTTCCTACTCCACGGATCGAGCTCTAAAGAGCTCTAGCGATGCCAATGTAATCACTAATCACAACTACTCCTTCTCGACACAAGTCGGAGGTGGAGAAACCCCTTACAAACTATTTTTACAACAATAAGAAATAGATACAAGCAATTACAACAATGAAATACAATGCAAGTAAAGAAAACTACTTTACAATTTTTCCTCCTTCACGAGCTCCATTTAAAGCTTCTACCTGTGCTGGAAAATGCCGATCAGTCGACTGCTCGGGACCATCAGTCGACTGATGCCACTTTTGTCGTGAGACAACGGCTAGATCCACGCTCGAAAGATCCAATGGATCCATCATAAGTCGACTGATCAAGCCATCACTCGACTGTTGACCGCAGTGGTCGAGTGAGACTCCATTCTGTGCTCTAAAACTCGAGCACTAGTCGACTAATTACATGATCAGTCGACTGACCTTCTCTGTAAGTCGACTACTATGGCACTTCCCACAGTCAAACCATAGTTGACTCTCACCAATCGACTGGCACACCTCAAACCTGAGGTTTTAGCCCAAGTATGGTTCCCCCATACTTGCTAGACCACCCTTAGCCTAGACCTAAGCCTTCTAGCCACCTCCATCAGCCTCATGCCTCTCGGATCCCTCCAAGTCATCCTTGACTTGTTCATCCATCGTGCTAGCCTTCAGGTGCTTCCATCGGCTATGTCATGCTAACGGTGTCTACATCGCAAAGGCACATTGGACTTACGCCGCCAAGACTCCGCTTGGACTTTACGCCACCAACCATTGAACTTATGCTGCCAAGACTCCCGCTTGGACTTTACGCCGCCAATATCAAACCCCTTGGACTTCTCAAATGCTAAGACTCAAGCTTGGACTTTCCCTTGCCAACCCATGTTGAACTTTCCATGCCAAGACCCATGCTTTGACTTTTCCTTGCCAAGAGCCATGCTTGGACTTTACATGCCAAGTACTCAAGACTTAGACTTTCCAAATGCCAAGTGTCCCACTTGGACTTTCCCAAATGCCAAGTGTCCCACTTGGACTTTCCATGCCAAGTACTCAAGACTTGGACTTTCCCATGACAATCACATTGTCATATGTTTTTGTCGAACATCAAAACATCTCTCAAGTCAAGCTCGAGTCATTGTCAATCGTGACCTGGGCTGATTGCACCAACACTAGAATCACCATTGAAGACCTCGGCACACTCCTTTCCTCCTCCGTGTGACACCGTACAGAGTAGAGTCCACCGACAGCCCTCACCAAACGAAACCTCTTAGAGATCACGTCCGAACAATTACCACCACTGAGTATATTGGTATTCGAATCTCAGTCCCTGTGGGATTGATAATCTTTATTACTTGACGACATCCATGCACTTGCGGGCATTGATCGTGTGCGCACGCTTTGAGTCCTCGATGGTATCCGTCGCGAGATTTGAGGTCGCGTCCGTGCGCTTCACCGAGGGAAGAGAGCTTTGGTGGGGAACTCCATGAGAGATGAGGTGAACTTTGCCAAGTGGCTAAGACTGAGTTTCAGATGCTCAAACAACTTGGAGTTTGAGGTTTTACCCGACAGTAGTCGACTGGCATAGGTGCTGGTTCAACTGATCCTAGTCGACTAGGGTTCGACTGCTGTTGACTGCTTTTTGTAGCCTAGCAGTCGACTGACAAGGGATGGTAGTCGACTGCCAAGAGTTGACAGTCAACTGATGGAAGTGTCACAAGCACAGAATGCTCCGTAGCCGACTGGGCAGTCGGCTACGAGGTCAACAGTCGACTGATGGTCATCATTAGTAGACTGATGGGTGATCCATTGGAACTTGTCCAGCGTGGATCTAGTCGTTGTGAGACAACGGCTACAGGACCAGTCAACTGATGGTCACGATCATTCGACCGATGGTCGCGGAATCAGCTCGATGCAGGTTATAAATGGAGCTCAAGATAGAATATTTCGCCAATATTTTTGGAGAGATTTTGGAGGGAAATTGTTGCTGCATTCTAGACCTTCAAGAGCAATCCAAAGCAAGCAACAAGCAAGTGATCAAAGCAATTGTGTAAAAGTTTTCTTTTATATTGTCTTTGTATTTTAGCTTGTATTTTTGTATTACTATTATAATTGCTTGTATGAGGTTTCTCCACTTCCGACGTATTGTCGAGAAGGAGTTTAGTTAGTGTCGTGCGCATAACTACAACTCGTTGAGCTCGCCCCATGGAGTAGGTCTATTCCATGTACGAGTGAATTCCACCGTACGCGAAAGAGGGCTACAAACTCTTTCACGGGGAATTCGCTGAGCTCGCCCCGTGGAATTTGCGTATTGTCGAGAAGGAGTTTAGTTAGTGTCATGCGCATAACGAGTTTGTAGACGAGCAAATCAACGAGCGAATTCCACCATACGCGAAACAGGGCTATTCACCCCCCTCTAGCTAGCCATCGACGGTCCAACACCAGGAACATATGCATGCTAGTAGGAATAGATATGTTTGATTAGGGAAAAATTTTTTATGAACTTACAACTAAGGACAAATCTAGATCAAACAATTCTATATCTATTTTACCTAGGGAGAGTATTAGGAGGATAGAAGAGAATTTAGGCATTAACCCTAAGAAGGGTAGGCATATGCCTAAGAAGAAGAGTCTTTGTTAAATACGGAAAATTTAAAATATAAATATAATGGCCAAAATTTAGGAAAAATAATCCTAGGAATTATTTTGGAATTTTTGGAGAATTTTAGGAATTTTTCCAGAATTTTTCTGGATTTAAACGGGGCTTGTACATGGTAGTTATAGGGATAAGAAAAACAGACTTTTAAAAGGATTGTTTGGATTATCGGACCTAAGGTTTTAAATAGAAAACATAGGTTTTTCTATGTTTCTTCTCCTCGGCTCGCAGTACACCGACTCCCTCTGCCGTCTCCTTCTCCGCTGTTGATCGCTCGAGTCGCATGCGTCGACGGGCAGGCCACCGCAACACCACCTTCTCCTCGCGTGCGCGCGCCTGCTGCCACTGCCCGTTGCCCCCTTTCATCGTCGTCAGTCCTCTTCATCATCGTCGGCCAAGCGCGGAGATCTACAACCGACTGTCACTACTGTGGGTATGATTCTGCCGCCTGTGGCCAGCCTCCCCCGCCGTGATCAACCTCTGTTAGGGCAATCTCTTGCCATGACAAGGTTTTGATGTGTGTGGCAAAGGGTTTAAGTTAGGATGATATTGTTATTTGATATGTGCGTTGGAGTCTTGCAGGACTTAGTAATTCGCACATGGAGCCTTGGCGGGTTCACCCTTACAACCTCGGTCCTTGAGTCGGTGAAGGATGACTTTGCGGAAGCCGTGTGCTTGGAGCATCCAAGGGACCGCCGGACGAGATGACTTGAAGTGAAGCCAAGGAAGCAGACTTCGGAGGCAAGAGACGCGAAGGAGCATTGCAGAGCCATGCGCCGAAGGCCGCTGAGGGACGGGCCGCGAACGGCGAGAGCTTCGCGAGGGACTTCGAGTGAGATGAGAGAATGAGTGAAATGTAAGTAGCTCATTAGGTGAACTTGGCCGAATGGCCGAGTGTTCGAGACTTGACCGCAAGGGTTAAGGTTTACCCGATCACGGCTCAAACTTATGTTCGACCGCTATGTAATGGCAATGATCGCCGAGTCGAGGGTTCGACCGTATCCGATCGATGGGTTTATGCGCGCATGACCGCTATGGAATGGCAATGATCGCCAGAGGATGTCGCGGCATACGTAACCGCCAGAGCCGATCGGGCCGATACGGAGGCGAATGCCGATCCGTGAGGTCCATCACCGACCGCCAAGTGTTCCGCTGACTACGGCCGGATCCGACGGTTTCGAGGTCGCTAGTGACACCGATCGCCAAGGGCAGCAATGACCGTGGCCAACGGAAGAAATCAGCCCTCTCTATAAAAAGAGAGGGTGGAGCTGGGAGGCTAATGCTTATGCTCTAAGTGATCATCCAAGTGCTCCACAAGATTCAAACTCCTTCTCTTAGCTTTCTTTCACATCTATTGTAAAAGAAGGAGTGTGCTTGATTTGTAAAGGTTACCTCCACCTAGCTTGGTGCAAAGGAGAGACCAATAGTGATTGGCTTTGAAGAAGTGATTCACCTCGGACGAATCGGGATCATGGATTAGCGGTGTAGTCGTGAACCACGTTACATCTTCTTTGTTAGCGCTTGTATTTTCGTTTATTGCTTTGTCTTTATTGTTTATGCTTCCGCTTGCGCTAACGATTGTGTAGACGAGCAAACGAACGAGAGAATTCCGACATCCATCGTAAGAGGGCTATTCACCTCCCTCTAGCCGGCCAATCGATCTCCAACAAGTGGTATCAGAGCCAAGTCGCTTGTCGAGGACTAACCGCTACAACAAGCTCTACATCAAAATGGCCGGCTCAAACATCTATCCACCAAAGTTTGAAGGAGAATTCCCTTGGTGGAAGAAGCGAATGGAGGTATTTTTTGAAATGAATTTTGATATTATGATTACAATGGAATCCGGTTTTGTTTTGCCTAGGGATGAAGAGGGGAAGCCAATAGAAAAGTCAAGATGGACCAAGAGGCAAAGAGAGGAGCACCTTGCAAACTCAAAAGCCAAGCACCATCTATACAATGTGCTTCCTCAACAAGAAATAAATAGAATTGGAGAATGCCTAAGTGCCAAGGAGATGTGGGAGAAGCTAGTAGAGCTTCATGAAGGCACTTCGGAGGCAAAGCTAGCAAGAAGAGACCTCCTTCGCTCCCAACTCAACAACATTAAACTAGAAAAGGGAGAAAAGGTAATTTCCTTACATTCTCGTTTCAAGGAAATTATAACCGGTTTGTCAAGTGTAGGTGAAAAGCTCTCCAACCGGGATATGGTAATGAAGGCCAAAGATGCCTTTCCCCGGTCCTTAAGATGGAGCTCTATGGTAGATTCATTCTACATCTCCAAGAACTTGGAAGTAAGTACCTTGGAGGAGTTCTTCTCAACAATGGAGTTCCACGAAACGAGGCTTGAAGGAATACAAGAAGAGCCAAGAATCCAACCTTCAAGAGGAGTAGCTTTGATGGCAAACAAGGGGAAGAAGAAGATGGAGATCCCCTCCTCCTCCGATGATGAAGCCTCCTCATCCTCCTCCATGGATAGCACCGAAGAAGCATATATGGTAAGGAGGGTAAGACGTGCTTTAAAAGGTTTTCATTTTAACAAATCAAATGATAGGAATAGAAGACCAAGGGAGAAAATCATTTGCTACAATTGCCAAGGAGAGGGACACATAAGGGATAAGTGTCCCCTCCTAAACAAGAGCAAGGAAGAGAAGAAAAAGAAAGAAGAAAAGAAGAAGAAAAAGAAGGAAGAGGAGAAAAAGACAAAAGAAAAGGGGAAGACCAAAGCTCTAAAGGTAAGGACTTGGGATGACCCATCCTCATCCTCCTCATCATCATCGGATGAGGAGAATGGCTTTGTCACCAATTTGGCCTTGATGGCCTTTGATGACTTGGATTGCTCTTCCTCCGAAAATGAAGGATCAAGCTCAAGAGGAGAGAGCTCAAGTGAAGGGGGAGCTTCTACATCCTCTTCATCCGAAGAAGAAGAAGAGGATATGGAAACTATGGTAACGAATCTAACTCCTAAGAAAATAGTTTCCATGGTTTCTAGCTTAACGAGGGATTTATTTAGAGCTAAGAGGAAGAACAAAAGCATGCTAGATCAAATTAAGGACTTAGAAAATAAACTAGAAAAATCATGCTTAAATGATAATAATATTTCTTCTTGCCATGATGATGCATGCTCACATGAATATGTGCCATTAGATGTTAGTGATGCATCTATAAATGAAAATAGGGCCTTAAGGGAAAAGGTAGACTATTTAACAAAAGCCCTAGAAAAATTCACAATTGGCTCCAACACATTGAATATGATAATTGGGAGCCAAAGGGCAAGTTTTAATAAGAAAGGCCTAGGTTATAAAGAAAAGAAAAATGAAAAGGCCTATAAATGCCTAATTGCTAGGGGACATGATAAAAAGAAGGTAATAGCTAGGAAATGGATCCCCAAGGAGTATCTAGTGAACCCAATAGGCAAGAACTTATTTTGGGTTCCAAAATCCATCCTTAAGGGTTAGAAAACCCCTAGGGTAGTCAACCATATGCAATTGACCTATATCATATTTTGGTTGACTTAGGATGGCGGGACAACATTTTTAAATAGTGTTAGGTGATGATAATGTGCCTATAAATAGTTAATAATGCTTAAATCATGATAATTAATGTAATTGCTATGTATGTTTGCAATCATGATTTATGATTTTGAAATTTGGCACGTCATCATGAGAAATTGGGTTAAGTCATGCTTTAGGTGATAATTTGTTTATTATCATGACATAATACCTAGTGCATGATAATAATTCAATGAATACATGTGTTTCATGATCATAATGTAGAATTAATTGATATATGCCTTTATGATCATGAGGATTGTTAGGTTGATACTTAACCTTGATAGAATTGTATGAATACAATGGTTAAGTATATACAAATACCCCCTAGGATGCATCTCACACTCACCATAGGCTACTTTGATTGAAAACTTAGCATGGGTGAGATGTTAGGATGATACAAATGTCCACTAATGCCTATGGCATTTAGATGGTCATTTAAGGTATCAAAATAGCAATAATAGACCAATCATGGGGAAGACTTATGTTTAATTCATAGACATATTGCCCAAAGATCATGGTTGGATATTTCATATGTTTTCAAAACAATTTCTTACCCTAAAATCTATGTATTCATGTTTTGAATCAAAACTAGGTAGTTAACTTGATACTAGAATGATCAAAAACCTAGTGGTTTTTAAAGCTTTTGGATTTTTGGCAAAAACAAGAAAATCTAATGAATTTTCATGAAAACATATTTTTCATTAATAGATATACTAAAAATAAATATGTTCCTCAAATTTCATAATTTTTTGAATTTTTTGGAATTTTTAATGCATTTCAAATTCACTAAGATCGTAATTTCGAATCCATTGTGCAAGTCATCGACCATATCGATAGAATGATGATCATTAAAAAACATCCCAATATTTTCTGATTTCAGATTTTAATCATGTTTTTGGTGTTCTCTTTCTATTAGACCTGATGCCATGAGTTTATAAATTAGGATTAATCTTTTTGATGGTGTCAAAGGGGAGAAATGTATGTTTAAGTAACAGGGAATATATTTTGGGGGAGAAATGATTATGCTTATGATAGGGGGAGAAAATTTTTATGGGGAGTTTCATGGATTAAGGGGGAGTTGCATGTTGCTATATCATGTTTATGTTTACATGCCTTCTTACCTTAGAATTTTCATCAAATGTTTTTATCTAACTTAAACGGATTGCCACACATCAAAAAGGGGGAGATTGTTAGGGCAATCTCTTGCCATGATAAGGTTTTGATGTGTGTGGCAAAGGGTTTAAGTTAGGATGATATTGTTATTTGATATGTGCATTGGAGTCTTGCAGGACTTAGTAATTCGCACATGGAGACTTGGCGGGTTCACCCTCACAACCTCGGTCCTTGAGTCGGTGAAGGATGACTTTGCGGAAGCCGTGCGCTTGGAGCATCCAAGGGACCGCCGGACGAGATGACTTGAAGTGAAGCCAAGGAAGCAGACGGCAAAGAAGAGACGCCAAGGAGCATTGCAGAAGTCGCGCCGATGTCGCCGAGGGACGGGTCGCGAACGAAGAGAGCTTCGGCAAGGGACTTCAAGTGAGATGAGAGAATGAGTGAAATGTAAGTAGCTCATTAGGTGAACGATGAGTGTCGGAGACTTGACCGCAAGGGTTAAGGTTTACCCGACCGCCGAAAGCTCAAACTTATGTTAAGTTTGAGTTTCACACGGCACCAGTCGACTGCCATGTAATGGCAGTCGACTGATCTGAGTCGAGTGTGTTCGATTGGTATCCGACTGATGGGTTTATGCCTAGCGCCGATCGCGCTATGGAATGACAATGATCGCCAGAGGATGTCGCGTACGTAACCGCCAGTGATCGAGCGATCGACACGGAGGCGCAATGATCGTGAGTGAGGTCCATCACCGACCGCTAAGTGTTCCGTTGACTACAACAATGGATCCGACGTGTTCGAGGCCGCTGAGTGGCGGCAATGACGCCAAGGGCATTGGCCGACTAGTGGCGGCCAACGGGAAGAAATCAGCCCTCTCTATAAAAAGAGAGGGTGTGGAGCTTTAGGAGGAAAATGCTCAACTTCTAAACGACCATCCAAGTGCTCCATAAGATTCAAACTCCTTCTCTTAGCTTTCTTTCACATCTATTGTAAAATGAGTGTGCTTGATTTGTAAAGGTTACCTCCACCAAGCTTGGTGCAAAGGAGAGACCAATAGTGATTGGCTTTGAAGGAGTGATTCACCTCGGACGAATTGGGATCGTGGATTAGCAGTGTAGCCGTGAACCACGTTACATCTTCTTTGTTAGCGTTTGTATTTTTGTTTATTGCTTTGTCTTTATTGTTTATGCTTTCGCTTGCGCTAACGATTGTGTAGACGAGCAAACGAACGAGAGAATTCTGACATCCATCGTAAGAGGGCTATTCACCCCCCTCTAGTCGGCCAATCGATCTCCAACAACCTCCACCGCACACAGAAATCTTCCATCGCACTCTGGTCCTCACCGATGCTGTTGTGCTGCCAGTCCTGACGGTGGTAGCTTAGGCTTGTCGACCTCACCTCCGGACAATGTCGACCTCGCTGGTCGATTCCCTGTCGGAGTGACGGAAGCTGCGCGAGTCTAGGTCGACCCGCGATCATCGCGCCTCCACCGCACTGTTTCCATCCCGACACTGTCGATGCGCATAGAGGGTCACCTTTAATCGTCGAAGCTATTTTTGACACTGCCAGGAACCCTGCCATCGTCTTCCGCTCAGCTGGGACTAGAATCCGATGATCGCCGGTTGGAATTGAAAATAAGGGTAGGTTTTCGATTTTAGTTGATTAATCAAAGTATGTTAGTTAATTTAGTTGATAAATTAAAAGCCATAAGATTTTATTTGTGTGACTTAGGTTGTTAAAATGTGGATCAATCCAGATTTAATTGATTAATTAGATTATGATTAATTAATCAAAATTTTGATCAAATGGTTAAGTGGGCTAGAATAATGGTATGGATATTTTTGGTAGGAAAAGATTAATAAGATAGTTAAAATATTGACAATTAAATTGGATAACTGATAGTTGAGTTAATGATGGTTTTATTTATAACAGAGTTGGGAGCTGGAGCACGTTCTCGGAGTTAGAGATAGCTAGAACACTCTGCAATCAGAGGTTTTGGTGACGAGATAGGTTCACGAGCTTAGAGGCCGTGGGTTTCTTCATAGCAGGTGGGTATTTTGACTTATCTTTTAGATATAGTCAAGTTGATATGCTAGTTAGGTTAGCTTGCAATAATTTTCATGTTTATATGCCTAGTATGTGTTTGTGCCTACTTGATACATGCATTTGATCGGTTATGATTATATCTTCCCTGTTTTACTTGGATCATAGTTACTTGGATCATAGATATGTACTTATTGATTGTGCATATTATTCGGATAGGTATTTTTAGTTGGATTTACATGCTTTAGTATCATGCACCATCTTGCATGATTGCATGTTGGCTGGACGGGGTTCCTTTTTAGTTGAGCCCGCAACCAGTTACATGGCCTGCACACACTGCCACTCATGGGTTAGTGGTACATCAGGAGGGTGTGTGCAGTTGCTCTGTCAGGCTCCGCTGGTCCACTCATGGGTAGCGATAAGGCAGCGTGGTAGCGGGCAGGGATCCCTCCTCTGGTCTATGACACCGGGAGATGAGAGCTTAGCTCTCCCACTCTGTTTGGGGCAGGAGGATAGGTGTACTCTGACAGCATCCTGTCCACTCGGTCACTCATGAGCAGGGATGGCAGAGTGCTCAGTTGTCATAGCCCTACCCACTCGGCTTCACCATCGCGTGTGAGGCGGTTGACTAGCGTCAGGGGTGACCATGTCATTTGCACGGCATGCACTTTGCATGGATAGCATTTGTATTGTGTTTGCTGCATGTTTATTGATGCCTTAGATGTTGCATATGATTGTCATGCATACAGGATTCATATTTGTATATGGTGATGACTTTATCTCTTATAGTATGACACATGCTTTTGTATCAGGGCAGGAGATTCAGGTAAGTACAGTTCTTTTGTATTTCTTGCTTGCATACCCTATTTATATGAGACTGTACTGGCATGATTATTATTGTTAGCTATATCTTGCTATGGATATCGACTATTATCCGCTAAGTTCTTTGAACTTACCCTGTTGCTTTACATTTATTTCAGGATGAAACTGCTAGGAGAGTCCAACTGCCAATCCAATGGATAGGTTTTATTGGTTTTATGGTTTTGGTTTTGGTTTTTAACTAGATGAAGTGTGTAGGATTTGTGTTTGTTTTGGTTATGTACGTGTGGAGGTTTGGAGATATTTGTTGTGTCCTTAAGGACTATTCGATTGGTTTGGTTGTATATTCCTGCTCAGATGGCAGAAGGGGTAAGTCTAGATATAGTAGATTGTTGCTATTTACCTGGATTGATGACCTGAGGCCAATTTATTATCTGCGTGTGTAGTTTTTTTGTTCCGGTCGTTTTGACCGATGTATAGTGGTCGTGTAGACCTTGTATGAAAATTTGGTATTGTCACCCGTACAGCGGAGATGCTGCCGGATTTTTGTTTGGCGGGGACTCCCTCCGGGCATGACAATTTATTTGGTATCAGAACGTAGGTTTCCGAGTTCCTTAGGGTCTTTGAGTTTTCAGAGTTTGCTTCGTTTGGCAGGTTAACTGGGGTATTTTCGGATTGGTATGGATTTTCGACGATTTTTATGTTTCGGAAATTCGAGGTATTATTGACGAGGTCAATATGGGGGATTTAGTGGCAATAGGACATCTCCACCACGCTTTCGAAATCATCGTTTGTGTTTTGAGGATTTTGTTTTCCTTGGATTTTTGGGAATTCTCATGTTTTGGGACCAGGCAAGCTGAAGGATATCTCTGAGCTATAGGAAAAGTATTGTCTTTAGTGGTTACTGTACTTTAGTGGTTAGGAAAAGTATAAACATAGTGAAATTGCCCCTACTCATGGTCGGGGACGAGGTCGATGACGTATTGACCTTGCGGAACTTAACTATAATTTAGAAAGTACGGACTCTTTAGAGGTGCCGACTGATGTCGAATTAGGAAGCTAGGGATTTGGCCTGCTAGCCACCAATTTGAAGGATAAGGAGTAAACACTTAGAGAATATCAGTCCCTACTATTAGTGATTTGGTTATGGATAAGGTGTGTATGCTACATAGGTTAAGACGATGAAAGATCGTTTTACCATATTATAGGAGGTGTTGGATGGGATATTTATCTATCCCAGTATTTTTCTAGAGAAGATATGAAATTCTTTGTTAAAAGAGAGATGGACCTTTGAGATTATGCATCGATTATCGAAGATAGAATGTGGTAGTTACGGAAGGAAATGAATATACTTCATTGTGGATAGAGGATCTATTTAGATAAGCTATAGAACACCTGTGTATACTCTATGGTTGATTTATGACGGGTGTGTTGATATTATAGTGACTTGGTGTCATACAATTATCATTGTCGTTGTGATGATTGTTATATCATCAACCTAGAGTAAAGAGAATGCAAGTGTGTAGCGATGACAATTTCATACTTGGTATGAATTGTATGATCTTATGATTATCTTATTAGACTTATTGATATCCTATTTCTCCCGAGGTTTTCACAGTCGCACTCAATTTCTTCTTTTTCTCATGACTTCCCCACCCTGACCCAGTGTCGTCTCCTCTCCACTCGCGAGCCATTCTTCCCTGCGTCACAACCGCCATCGTCGCCCCGGCGCGTCGCGTGCTCCCCTTCGCCGTTTGATGCCACTCCTTCCGTTTTTCTCCTCATGGCAGACAACGGCTCTCGTTTTCTCCTGGCGACAGACGGCGGTGGCTAAAGATTGATCCTGCTGTTAGTAATATATGAGAGATGTCCTAAGGCAATCGCCTTATGTATGAACCATTTATGTGATAAATGAAGATTCACTATTTGAGTATACATATTTTATGTATTTGATTGGATCTTAAACTCATTTACTGAATGTCCACGATACGATTCACAGCATGAGAGAATTTGTGATTGGATCACAACTAGTGAGTATCTCTACATGTGTAATTGTGATGTATCGGAATTATCCCTAGTCGATGAATTGATGGATTTGGACACCGTCAATTCTGTCGAGACTAGCACGAGGTATACTCCTTGGTGTATCCAAGCAGCTGATTCTCACTGGCTGGAGACATTGTGATGTCCGGAGTTAATCGTGGATGCTAGTTATGGTAACTAGTTCATTGGAGTGACCAGCCGTAAGACTTCATATGGTTCTCTACATATATAGATATGTCAATGAAGTTCTTACTGTAGCTTAAGTGCGATGTTCCTTTGACTTGCGGTATTCAAGTCATCTTGATCATGGAGACTTATGCTTTGACATCTTAAGCAAACATCTCTAAGGAGATGTGGACCCGGGATGATTGGGTATAAGTCGAAGTGATCGAAGGTGTTTGAATAGCCTATAAAGGATTCACCACTCCTTGCGAGGAGATGTATACCCATGGCCTCGTCGGATTGTTACTAAAGTCTTTGGCCAAAGCATTACATGTTTAGAGTAAAGTACTCTTCGATACATGTGCAAGAACTAGAACTGTAGGACGAGGAAATGATACTTGGGCTAGGTGTGACGTAGTCAGCCTAGTGGGGACTGACACTATAGACCATGTCCTGAACCAAGTGGGTATAAGATGAGTGAAGGGAATGGGGCACGATTCATTCGAGCTACTGAAAGGTTTCAGAAATAGTTCTGGATCAACCGTTGATCTTTTCGGTTAATTGGGGATCATGATGTACTACTAGGTGCCACTCATGATCGTTCTATAATTAATGGTTAATTATAGATGGCCAACATAAACCGAGAACCTATTTGGTCACACGCACAACGAGCGTAATCCGATAGATTTAAAACAAGCTTGAGAATGAGATTCTCAGATCGAGAGTAACTAGGTTTGGTGGGACCAAACATAAAGCGAGCATGAAATCGTTTCAGTCGCAATGGAAGCGTGGATGGGCCGAGTCTTATGAAGACGTAATGGATGAACCAAAATGGTTTGGTTCTAATCCAATGGAGGAGAATAAACCAAAGGGTTTGGTTTATTTTAAACGAATGAACCAAAAGTTGGTTCGGTTCGTTTTAACTTAAAATAAACCATCATGGTTTGATTTATTTTAACTTATCTTAATGGAGCGGGTTAACGGGCCTAATGGTTATGATCCAATAACCATTAAGAGAATTAGTTCTCTATAAAAGAGGGCTTAAGGGATGGTTTAAGCCCTAATCCACAACCCTAAGTTGCCGCCCACCTCTCCTTGGAGAAATTCGGAGCTAACTCTCCTCCTCCTTGCCGCCGCCCACCTTGAGGCTCCAACCGCGCCCGTAAGGCTGCTTCTTCCTCACCGCGCGAGCTGCTGCCGGTTAGTGCTCCGGTGATCTCCTTCAAGTTTGGCATCAAGGTGAGCTCTATCTCCCTTGGTTGGCCGGCGCCTATCACCTCCACCAAAGCTGTCCAGTTTTCTGGACAGCTTGTTCTCCTCTCGTCGGAGCGTCGTTTGGATGACGGTTAGAGCTCCGACAGTGGCTAACTTACCGGGGATTCGATCTCCGGTAATCCTCTGAGGTGGAGGACGAAGGATTCGTCAATTGGTTGACGAATACCTCTCCGGAGAAGCGAGTTTTGAGAACTCGTATTAGGATCCGAATTTGGATTCGGATCGTGATCATCTCTCGATCACGTCGTCGTCAACACGAGGCTAGTAACCCGTACGAAGACGAAGCTCGTGGCTTAGCGAAGTCATCCCGAGGAACTCGGCGTGGATACGGATAGATACGATTCTAGCGAGGATCGTTCCGGTTGATGTCGTTCCCGCTACACGTCATACGAAAGGTATAACGTAAATAAATTTCCTTTTATTGCAAATTTAAATTTACGGTTATGTCTACACATGTTGTACTATGCATGCGTGTGATGTGTGTGTTGTAATAAATGTAGATTTATTATTTTTATTTCTTCCGTTGTGTACATGTTTATGAAACATGTTCGAACACACTCTCGCCGCGTTGCCGGAAACCCAACAGTGGTATCATAGCCCAGGTTGTGTTTCGACATAATCGTAAAAATGGTTTTGCGATAGTCATAATGTATTTCTGGAAATTTTCTAATTTTGGAAATTTAGAAGTATTTATGGAAATTTTTCAATTTTTGAAAGTCTAGAAGTATTTATGGAAATCTTCCACTTTTGGAAAGTTGGAAGTATTTATGGAAATTGATATTTTCCATAAATAAAATATTTGATTAGATTCTGGAAATTTGTTTCCTAATTTAATCATAATTTGATTTGGGAAATCAAATCTTAAAATATTTTATTTCCATAAGTAGTTTTAATGATTTAGGAAATTGGTTTCCTAAATAGATTTTCCTTAATCAAATAATTCCATGAATAAAATATGTGATTAGATTTGGAAATTTGTTTCCTAATTCAATCATGATTTGATTTGGAGAATCAAATCTTAAACATATTTTATTTCCATAAATAGTTATGACAAATAAGGAAATTATGTACATGACATAATTGTATGTCATGTAAATGCATTAGATGCATAACATTATGCCATGCGTGTCGTGACATGTAGATGTATGTCATGTATGCCATGTCATGTAGATAATAGTTATTTGCATGCAAAGAGGATGAGACATAAAACCCTAACTCAATATTAAAACTTACACCTTCCATTAATATGGTTAGAACCAGAGTTCTGTTTCTTGTTTGGGTTGTTGGACTCACTCCAAGCCCGGCTTGAACCTGAACATGTTCAAATCATTGGAATAGTTTAACTCTAATATGGTAAGAGTCAGAGGTCAATCGTTAGTTTGGGTTGTTGGACTCACTCCAAGCCTGGCTAATTGGTTGAATGCGCTCTAACCATATTAAAACTATTTCGCGATTAATGGGTCGGCTCTAACTTGGAGCATCGATTTGTTGGACTCACTCCAAGGTCGATGTGAAGAGAGGTGAAGTTGGGTGCTATGCATATGATGCATACTTGTTAATGTGTTAACAACCCAATGTATGTGTAAACATTCAATTAGTTGATAGCACATTGTGATAGTTACATATACATGATATGTAATCGGTATACTTGATACCCACCATCATAGCTAATAATGGCTTGTTGGACTCACTCCAAGGTTGTTCTTATCTATGATGGATATCAGCCCATTCGGAGATGGACCTACGATCTCCCGAAGTGATTTTGGGGTTTTTGAAATTCGAAAAATGAATGGGATTTATAAATGTATATTGATGCATTTTTAAAAATCATTTTCTCATATATGCTCGTTTTGTATTTCTAAGATTGATCATGATGTCTTTGAATTTGCGTTCCATTTTGGATTCGAATAAATTGACTGGGTCGAGCTTCATGGACTGGCTTAGAATCTTGAGAATTGTTCTCAAGGTTGAAAAGCTTGTAAATGTCCTCGAAGCGCCTCTTCCCGCCCGTCCTAGTGACGATGCAACTCTGGACCAATTGTTGGCCTATCAGAAACATGTGAGTGATTCTGAACAAATGAGTTGCATCATGCTAGCCGCGATGGAACCCAAGCTACGAAAGCAGCATGAGCATATGGATGCTCATATCGTAGTCCTTCATCTTTGTGAGTTAGTTGATGAGCAAGTGAGATTCGAAAGGTTCGAAGTCTCAAAGCTCCTCTTCACCTCTGAGATGCTAGAAGGTTCATCTGTGGTACTGCTCAATATGCTGAAGACTGTGGAGTCTTCTGAGAAGCATGAACAGGGGATGATGCTATTAGTTGATTCCTCGAAGAAAGGTTCTAAGAGGAAGTCAAAGGAACAACAGAAGGGAAAGAAGAGAAAGGCTAAGAAGGTAGAACTAGCACAAAAGGAAACTTGCCATCATTATGGCAAGGAGAGCCATTTGCGAAGAAAGTGCAAGATTTATCTTGAGTCCGTGAAGAAGAATAAGGCATCGGATGCCCCATCTTCTTCAGATATCTTCATTATTGATTGTCATTCTATTTCCTCAAACACTTGGGTATTGGATACTGGGTGTGGCTCACATATATGTAATGACATACAAGGGCTAAGGAATAGAAGAAGACTCGTCAAGGGAGAGTCAAATTTGCGTGTTGGGAATGGAGCAAAGGTTGCTGCAGTCGCCATTGGAACGCATTTGTTGAAACTCCCTACAGGACTTGTCTTAGAACTGGACAATTGCTTTTATGTTCCTTCGTTGATAAAGAACATCATTTCTATTTCTTGTTTAAATAGAAATGGGTACCATTTGACTTTTAGTAACAATTGTTGTTACATAACTTTGAATGGAGTTCTTTATGGGACTGGAACTTTAAGCAATGGTGTTTATACGTTGGACGTATCCAGTGACATCTTCAATATCGAAGTGAGCAACACGCGTGCTCAAAAGGATAATCAAATAGACTCCTATATGTGGCATTGTCGTCTTGGCCATGTAAGCAAGAAATGGATGTCCGAATTACACAAATGTGGAATTCTGGAATCGTTTGAATTGGATTCATATGATACATGCGAATCATGCTTAAAAGGCAAGATGACTAAGTTACCTTTTACTGGAAAAGGTGAACGAGTGGGAGAGTTACTAGGTCTAATACATACTGATGTATGTGGACCTATGTCAACTCAAGCTTTAAGAGGCTATAGCTACTTCATTACCTTCACCGATGATCACTCACGGTTTGGGTATGTGTTCTTGATGAAACACAAGTCTGAAGCCTTTGAAAGGTTCAAAGAATTCAGAAATGAAGTAGAGAAACAACATGACAAGAGTATTAAAATACTTCGATCGGATCGAGGTAGTGAATACTTAAGTCAAGAGTTTCTTGATTATCTAAGAGACAATGGCATATTGTCTCAATGGACTCCGCCATATACACCACAGCATAATGGTGTATCTGAGAGGCGCAACCGGACCTTGTTGGACATGGTCAGGTCAATGATGAATCATGCGACTCTTCCCAAGTCATTTTGGGGTTATGCACTTCAGACAACTGTTTACTTGTTAAACAGAATGCCTACCAAGGTAGTCTCAACTACTCCATATGAGATATGGAATAGTAAGAAACCTCATGTATCTTACTTGAAGATATGGGGTTGTCCTGCTTATGTGAAGCGGACCGTATCAGACAAATTGGATGCTAAGTATGATAAATGTCTATTTATTAGATACCCTAAGGAAACAAGGGGTTACCAATTCTATCATCCTGTGGAACAAAAGGTGTTTGTTTCAAGGCATGCTGTGTTTCTAGAGAAAGAGTTTCTCTTGCAAGAAAACAGTGGGAGTGTCGTCGAGCTTGAGGAGGCTCGAGAGACTCAAATAGATATTGATGAGATACCTGGTGAAGCACAACAGCCGACAACTCATAGTGATGAGCAATCGACTGGACCTATTTTAACACCACATCTTCGTAGATCTGGTAGAACACGCAATATTCCTGAGAGATATGGATTTCTCGTAAGTGAATCGAACGACGTGTTACTCATTGATGATGAGGAGCCTACCAGTTATGAAGAAGTGCTGACAAGTTCAGAAAGGGATAAGTGGCTTGGTGCCATGAAGTCGGAAATGGATTCCATGTATGAAAACCAAGTTTGGAACTTGGTTGACCCACCTGAAGGGATAAAGCCTATAGGGTGCAAGTGGGTTTTCAAGAAGAAAACCGACATGGATGGTAATGTGATTACCTATAAGGCTAGATTGGTGGTGAAAGGATATCGTCAAAAATAAGGTGTTGATTATGACGAAACCTATTCGGCTGTAGCTATGCTTAAATCCATTCGGATGCTCCTGGCCATAGCGGCTCATTATGATTATGAGATATGGCAGATGGATGTGAAAACAGCTTTCCTTAATGGAAACCTGCTCGAGGACGTGTATATGATACAGCCTGAGGGTTTCACATCGGTTGATAAAACCAAGGTATGCAAATTGCGACGGTCCATATATGGATTGAAGCAAGCATCTAGGAGTCGAATATCCGCTTTTGATGAGACCATCAAAAGTTTGATTTCTCACAAAATCCGACGAACCTTGTGTGTACAAGAAGGTTAGTGGGAGTGCAATCGTGTTCTAGTATTGTATGTCGATGACATACTACTTATAGGAAACGATGTTTCAATCTTACAGTGAAGGTTTGGTTATCCAAGACATTCTCCATGAAAGACGGGAGAAGCAACCTACATCCTGGATTAAGATCTATAGGGATAGATCGAAACGTTTGCTTGGTCTTTCGCAGTCTACATATATAGACCGAGTGCTAAAGAGGTTTAGCATGTCGGAATTCAAGAAAGGTTTCCTACCCATCATGCATGGGATAACCTTTCGAAGTCTATGTGTCTGCACACAGAAGACGAGAGGATTTGTATGAGTAAGATTCCCTATGCATTCGTTATAGGATCTATCATGTATACTATGTTATGTACGAGACATGATGTATCATATGCTCTGAGTGTCACGAGCAGATACCAGTCTGATCCAGGAATGGATCATTGGGCGGCTGTTAAGACGATCCTTAAGTACTTGAGAAGAACTAAGAATGCATTCCTAATATATGGAGAAGGGTACATGGTGATACGTGGGTATACGAATGTCAGCTTCCAAACAGACAAGGATGATTCTAAGTCTCAGTCTGGGTATGTATTCACCTGGAATGAAGGTGCAATAAGTTGGAAATTTCCAAGCTTGACACTATAGCGGATTCTGCCATTAAGAAAGAATACATTATAACTTTGGAAGCAGCAAAGGAAGTGGTTTGGATCAAGAAGTTCATCTTTGAACTTGATGTGGTCTCATTAATGATCCAAACATGTGCTTCGCCACTATCATTTGATCAGAGAGATCATAAGTAGGAAGGAAATACAAATCAAGAAGATTCCCACTGAAAAGAACTTAGCGGATCCTTTAACTAAGGCATTACCTCAAAGTAAGTTTGAAGGTCATGTTAGAGCTTATGGTATTGGATACCGTAGCGATTGACATTAGGCCAAGTGAGAGTTTGTTAGTAATATATGAGAGGTGTCCTAAGGCAATCGTCTTATGGTTGTACCATTTATATGATAAATGAAGATTCAATATTTGAGTATACATGTTTTCATGTATTTGATTAGATCTTAAACTCATTTACTGAATGCCCCTGATACGATTCACAGCATGAGAGAATTTGTGATTGGATCACAACTAGTGAGTATCTCTACATGTGTAATTGTGATGTATAATTATCCCTAGTCGATGAATTGATGGATTTGGACACCATCAATTCCCGAGACTAGCACGAGGTATACTCCTTGGTGTATCCAAGCAAATTGATTCTCACCGGCCGGAGACATAGTGATGTCCGAGTTAATCGTGGATGCTAGTTATGGTAACTAGTTCATTGGAGTGACCACCGTAAGACTTCATATGGTTCTCTCAATATATAGATATGTCAATGAAGTTCTTATCGCGTGGCTTAAGTGCGATGTTCCGACTTGCGTATTCAAGTCATCTTGATCATGGAGACTTATGCTTTGACATCTTAAGCAAACATCTCTAAGGAGATGTGGACCCGGATGATTGGGTATAAGTCAAGTGATCGAAGGTGTTTGAATAGCCTATAAAGGATTCACCACTCCTTGCGAGGAGATGTATACCCATGGCCTCTCGTCGGATTGTTACTAAAGTCTTTGGCCAAAGCATTACATGTTTAGAGTAAGGTACTCTTCGATACATGTGGAGTAACTAGAACTGTGAGGATGAGAAATGATACTTGGGCTAGGTGTGACGTAGTCACCTAGTGGGGATCGGCACAATAGACCATGTCCCAACCAAGTGGGTATAAGATGAGTGAAGGGAATGGGGCACGATTCATTCGAGCATCAAGGGTTTCGTAAATAGTTCGATCAACCGTTGATCTTTTCGGTTAATTGGGGATCATGATGTACTACTAGGTGCCACTCATGATCGTTCTATAATTAATGGTTAATTATAGATGGCCAACATAAACCGAGAACCTATTTGGTCACACGCACAACGAGTGTAATCCAAAGGATTTAAAACGAGCTTGAGAATGGGATTCTCAGACCGAGAGAAACTATGTTTGGTTGGACCAAACATAAAGCGAGCATGAAATTGTTTCAGTCGCAATGGAAGCGTGGATGGGCCGTGTCTTATGAAGACACAATGGATGGACCAAAATGGTTTTGTTCTAATCCAATGGATGAGAATAAACCAAAGGGTTTGGTTTATTTTAAACGAATGAACCAAAAGTTGGTTCGGTTCGTTTTAACTTAAAATAAACCATCATGGTTTGGTTTATTTTAACTTATCCTAATGGAGCGGTTAACGGGCTTTATGGATATGATCCATTAACCATTAAGAGAATTAGTTCTCTATAAAATTGTTAAACCCTAATCATCCAAAATAAACCTACAACATATAGGAGTTGCGCCAACATATTGTTGCCACCAGCTTTTGTGCCGCCATTCAACTCCAGTGCTGCCGCCTTCAAGCTCAGCCTGAACCTCCGCGACCCTCCGGTGATCTCCTCTAGGTTCGGTGATCAAGGTGAGCTTCCATCTCCTTTGCGGCCGCGCTCTATTCCTTCCACCAAGCTGTCCAGTTTTTCTGGACAGCTTGTTTTTGTTGCCGGAGCGCTTTGGACGACGGTTAGTGCCCGATAGCCTAACTTATCGGGAATTTGATCTCCGGTAATCCTCTGAGGTGGAGGACGAAGGATTCATCAATTGGTTGACGAATACCTCTCCGGAGAAGCGAGTTTTGAGAACTCGTTTTAGGATCCGAATTTGGATTCGGATCGTGATCATCTCTCGATCACGTCGCCTTCAACACGAGGCTAGTAACCCGTATGAAGACGAAGCTCGTGGCTTAGCGAAGTCATCCCGAGGAACTCGGCGTGGATACGTATAGAGACAATTCTAGCGAGGATCGTTCCGGTTGATGTCGTTACCGCTAAACGTCATACGAAAGGTATAACGTAGATAATTTTCTTTATTGCAAATTTTAATTTACGGTTATGTCTACACTTGTTGTAATATGCATGCGTGTGTTGTGTGTGTTGTAATAAATATAGATTTATTATTTTTAATTGCTTTCTCTGTGCTCATGTTTACGAAACATGATCGAACACACACACGCCGCGGTGCCGGAAACCCAACAGTGGTATCAGAGCCCAGGTTGTGTTTCGACATAATCGTAAAAATGGTTTTGCGATAGTCATAATGTATTTCTAGAAATTTTCTAAATTTTGGAAATTTAGAAGTATTTATGGAAATTTTTCAATTTTGGAAAGTCTAGAAGTATTTATGGAAATCTTCCACTTTTGGAAAGTTGGAAGTATTTATGGAAATTGATATTTTCCATAAATAAAATATTTGATTAGATTCTAGAAATTTGTTTCCTAATTTAATCATGATTTGATTTGGGAAATCAAATCTTAAAATATTTTATTTCCATAAGTAGTTTTAATGATTTAGGAAATTGGTTTTCTAAATTGATTTTCCTTAATCAAATAATTCCATGAATAAAATATGTGATTAGATTTGGAAATTTGTTTCCTAATTTAATTATGATTTGATTTGGAGAATCAAATCTTAAACATATTTTATTTCCATAAATAGTTATGACATATAAGGAAATTATATACATGACATAATTGTATGCCATGTAATTGCATTAGATGCATAACATTATGCCATGCGTGTCGTGACATGTAGATGTATGCCATGTATGCCATGCCATGTAGATAATAGTTATTTGCATGCAAAGAGGATGAGACATAAAACCCTACCTCAATATTAAAGCCTACACCTTCCATTAATATGGTTAGAACCAGAGTTCTGTTTCTTGTTTGGGTTGTTGGACTCACTCCAAGCCCGACTCGAACCTGAACATGTTCAAATCATTGGAATAGTTTAACTCTAATATGGCAAGAGTCAGAGGTCAATCGTTAGTTTGGGTTGTTGGACTCACTCCAAGCCTGGCTAATTGGTTGAATGCGCTCTAACCATATTAAAACTATTTCGCGATTAATGGGTCGGCTTTAACTTGGAGCATCGATTTGTTGGACTCACTCCAAGGTCGATGTGAAGAGAGGTGAAGTTGGGTGCTATGCATATGATGCATACTTGTTAATGTGTTAACAACCCAATGTATGTGTAAACATTCAATTAGTTGATAGCACATTGTGATAGTTACATATACATGATATGTAATCGGTATACTTGATACCCACCATCATAGCTAAGAATGGCTTGTTGGACTCACTCCAAGGTTGTTCTTATCTATGATGGATATCAGCCCATTCGGAGATGGACCTACGATCTCCCGAAGTGATTTTAAGGGTTTTTGAAATTCGAAAAAAAAATGAATGGGATTTATAAATGTATATTGATGCATTTTAAAAAATCATTTTCTCATATATGCTCGTTTTGTATTTCTAAGATTGATCATGATGTCTTTGAATTTGTGTTCCATTTTGGATTCAAATAAATTGACTGGGCCGAGCTTCATGGACTGGCTTAGAAGCTTGAGAATTGTTCTCAAGGTTGAAAAGCTTGCAAATGTCCTCGAAGCGCCTCTTCCTGCCCGTCCTAGTGACGATGCAACTCTGGACCAATTGTTGGCCTATCAGAAACATGTGAGTGATTCTGAACAAATGAGTTGCATCATGCTAGCCGCGATGGAACCCAAGCTACGAAAGTAGCATGAGCATATGGATGCTCATATCGTAGTCCTTCATCTTTGTGAGTTGGTTGATGAGCAAGTGAGATTCGAAAGGTTCGAAGTCTCAAAGCTCCTCTTCACCTCTGAGATGCTAGGAGGTTCATCTGTGGTACTGCTCAATATGCTGAAGACTGTGGAGTCTTCTGAGAAGCATGAGTAGGGGACGGTGCTGTTAGTTGATTCCTCGAAGAAAGGTTCTAAGAGGAAGTCAAAGGAACAGCAGAAGGGAAAGAAGAGAAGGGCTAAGAAGGTAGAACTAGCACAAAAGGAAACTTGCCATCATTATGGCAAGGAGAGCCATTTGCGAAGAAAATGTAAGATTCATCTTGAGTCCGTGAAGAAGGATAAGGCATCGGATGCCCCATCTTCTTCAGAAATCTTCTTTATTGATTGTCAATCTATTTCCTCAGACACTTGGGTATTTGATACTGGGTGTGGCTCACATATATGTAATGACATACATGGGCTAAGGAATAGAAGAAGACTCGTCAAGGGGGGAGTCAAATTTACGTGTTGGGAATGGAGCAACGGTTGCTGCACTCGCCATCGGAACGTATTTGTTGGAACTCCCTGTAGGACTTGTCTTAGAACTGGACAATTGCTTTCATATTCCTTCGTTGATAAAGAACATCATTTCTATTTCTTGTCTAAATAGAAATGGGTTCCATTTGACTTTTAGTAACAATTGTTGTTACATAACTTTGAATGGAGTTCTTTATGGGATTGGAACTTTAAGCAATGGTGTTTATACGCTTGGACGATCCAAAGGATTTATTTCAATATCGAAGCGAGCAACACGCGTGCTCGAAAGGATAATCAAATAGACTCCTATATGTGGCATTGTCGTCTTGGCCATATAAGCAAGAAACGCATGTCCGAATTACACCAATGTGGAATTCTGGAATCGTTTGAATTGGATTCATACGATACATGCGAATCATGCTTAAAAGGCAAGATGACTAAGTTACCTTTTACTGGAAAAGGTGAACGAGTGGGAGAGTTACTAGGTCTAATACATACTGATATATGTGGACCTATGTCAACTCAAGCTTTAGGAGGCTATAGCTACTTCATTACCTTCACCGATGATCACTCATGGTTTGGGTATGTGTTCTTGATGAAACACAAGTCTGAAGCCTTTGAAAGGTTCAAAGAATTCAGAAATGAAGTAGAGAAACAACATGACAAGAGTATTAAAATACTTCGATCGGATCGAGGTGGTGAATACTTAAGTCAAGAGTTTCTTGATTATCTAAGAGACAATGACATATTGTCTCAATGGACTCCGCCATATACACCACAAAGATAATGGTGTATCCGAGAGGCGAATCGACCTTGTTGGACATGGTCAGTGTCAATGATGAATCATGCGACTCTTCCCAAGTCCTTTTGGCACTTCGCATACCGCTTACTTGTTAAATGTAATGCCTACCAAGGTAGTCTCAACTACTCCATGAGATATGGAATAGTAAGAAACCTCATGTATCTTACTTGAAGATATGGGGTTGTCTCGCTTATGTGAAGCGGATAGTATCGAGACAAATTGGATGCTTGAGTCCGATAAATGTCTATTTATTGGATACCCTAAGGAAACAAGGGTTACCAATTCTATCATCTGTGGAACAAAAGGTGTTTGTTTCAAGGCATGTGTTTCTAGAGAAAGAGTTTCTCTTGTAAGAAAACAAGGGAGTGTCATCGAGCTTGAGGAGGCTGAGAGACTCAAATAGACATCAATGAGATACCGGTGAAGCACAATGTAGACAACTCATAGTGATGAGCAATCGACTGGACCTATTGTAACACCACATCTTCGTAGATCTGGTAGAACACGCAATATTCCTGAGAGATATGGATTTCTCGTAAGTGAATCGAACGACGTGTTACTCATTGATGATGAGGAGCCTACAATTATGAAGAAGTGCTGACAAGTTCAGAAAGGGATAAGTGGCTTGGTGCCATGAAGTCGGAAATGGATTCCATGTATGAAAACCAAGTTTGGAACTTGGTTGACCCACCTGAAGGGATAAAGCCTATAGGGTACAAGTGAGTTTTCAAGAAGAAAACCGACATGGATGGTAATGTGATTACCTATAAGGCTAGATTGGTGGCGAAAGGATATCGTCAAAAACAAGGTGTTGATTATGACGAAACCTATTCGCCTGTAGCTATGCTTAAATCCATTCGATGCTCCCGCCATAGCGGCTCATTATGATTATGAGATATGACAGATGGATGTGAAAATAGCTTTCCTTAATGGAAACCTGCTCGAGGACGTGTATATGATACAGCCTGAGGGTTTCACATCGGTTGATAAAACCAAGGTATGCAAATTGCGACGATCTATTTATGGATTGAAGCAAGCATCCAGGAGCTGGAATATCCGTTTTGATGAGACAATCAAAAAGTTTGATTTCTCACAAAATCCAGACGAACCTTGTGTGTACAAGAAGGTTAGTGGGAGTGCAGTCGTATTCCTAGTATTGTATGTCGATGACATACTACTTATAGGAAACGATGTTTCAATCTTACAGTCAGTGAAGGTTTGGTTATCCAAGACATTCTCCATGAAAGACCTGGGAGAAGCAACCTACATCCTTGGGATTAAGATCTATAGAGATAGATCGAAACGGTTGCTTGGTCTTTCGCAGTCTACATATATAGACCGAAAAGCAAAGAGGTTTAGCATGTCGGAATCCAAGAAAGGTTATCTGCCCATCAGGCATGGGGAACACCTTTCGAAGTCTATGTGTCCGCGCACAGAAGACGAGAGGATTTGCATGAGTAAGATTCTCTATGCATCCGCAATAGGATCTATCATGTATGCTATGTTATGTACGAGGCCCAATGTATCGTACGCTCTGAGTGTCACGAGCAGATACCAATCTGATCCAGGAATGGATCATTGGGCGGCTGTTAAGACGATCCTTAAGTACTTGAGAAGAACTAAGGATGCGTTCCTAATATATGGAGAAGGGTACATGGTGATACGTGGGTATACGGATGCCAGCTCCAGACAGACAAGGATGATTCCATGTCTTTGTCTGGGTATGTATTCACCTGGAATGGAGACGCAATAAGTTGGAAAGGTTCCAAGCTTGACACTATAGCGGATTCTGCCACTAAGGCAGAATACATTGCAGCTTTGGAAGCAGCAAAGGAAGCGGTTTGGATCAAGAAGTTCATCTCTGAACTTGATGTGGTCTCATCAATGATCCAAACATGTGCTTCGCCGCTATCATCTTATCAGAGAGATCATCAGTAGGAACGAAATACAAATCGAGAAAATTCCCACTGAAAGGAACTTAACGGATCCTTTGACTAAAGCATTACCTCAAAGTAAGTTTGAGGGTCATGTTAGAGCTTATGGTATTGGATACCGTAGCGATTAGCATTAGGCCAAGTGGGAGTCTGTTAGTAATATATGTGAGATGTCCTAAGGCAATCGCCTTATGTATGAACCATTTATATGGTAAATGAAGATTCACTATTTGAGTATACATGTTTAATGTATTTGATTGGATCTTAAACTCATTTACTGAATGTCCACGATACGATTCACAGCATGAGAGAATTTGTGATTGGATCACAACTAGTGAGTATCTCTACATGTGTAATTGTGATGTATCAATTATCCTAGTCGATGAATTGATGGATTTGGACACCATCAATTGAGACTAGCACGAGGTATACTCCTTGGTGTATCCAAGCAGCTGATTCTCACTGGCTGGAGACATAGTGATGTCCGGAGTTAATCGTGGATGCTAGTTATGGTAACTAGTTCATTGGAGTGACCAGCCGTAAGACTTCATATGGTTCTCTGAATATATAGATATGTCAATGAAGTTCTTACTGTGGCTTAAGTGCGATGTTCCTTTGACTTGCGGTATTCAAGTCATCTTGATCATGGAGACTTATGCTTTGACATCTTAAGCAAACATCTCCGAGGAGATGTGGACCCGGGATGATTGGGTATAAGTCGAAGTGATCGAAGGTGTTTGAATAGCCTATAAAGGATTCACCACTCCTTGCGAGGAGATGTATACCCATGGCCTCTCGTCGGATTGTTACTAAAGTCTTTGGCCAAAGCATTACATGTTTAGAGTAAGGTACTCTTCGATACATGTGGAGTAACTAGAACTGTAGGGACGAGAAAATGATACTTGGGCTAGGTGTGACGAGTCACTTAGTGGGGATCGACACAATAGACCATGTCCCAACCAAGTGGGTATAAGATGAGTGAAGGGAATGGGGCACGATTCATTCGAGCTACTGAAGGGTTTCAGAAATAGTTCTGGATCAACCGTTGATCTTTTCGGTTAATTGGGGATCATGATGTACTACTAGGTGCTACTCATGATCGTTCTATAATTAATGGTTAATTATAGAGGCCAACATAAACCGAGAACCTATTTGGTCACACGCACAACGAGTGTAATCCAAAGGATTTAAAACGAGCTTGAGAATGGGATTCTCAGACCGAGAGAAACTATGTTTGGTTGGACCAAACATAAAGCGAGCATGAAATTGTTTCAGTCGCAATGGAAGCGTGGATGGGCCGTGTCTTATGAAGACACAATGGATGGACCAAAATGGTTTTGTTCTAATCCAATGGATGAGAATAAACCAAAGGGTTTGGTTTATTTTAAACGAATGAACCAAAAGTTGGTTCGGTTCGTTTTAACTTAAAATAAACCATCATGGTTTGGTTTATTTTAACTTATCCTAATGAAGCGGGTTAACGGGCTTTATGGATATGATCCATTAACCATTAAGAGAATTAGTTCTCTATAAAAGAGGGCTTAAGGGATTGTTAAACCCTAATCATCCAAAACCCTAAACCTAGTTGCTGCCCAACATATAGTTGCCGCCCAACATATTGTTGCCGCCCAACTTGTGGTGCCGCTGTCCAGCTCCTTGCCGGCGACCAACCTTCAGCCGGTGAACCTCTGGCGACCCTCCGGTGATCTCCTCTAGGTTCGGTGATAAGGTGAGCTTCCATCTCTCCTTTGCCAGCCTCTATTCCTCCACCAAAAGCTGTCCAGTTTTTCTGGACAGCTTGTTTCTTTGTTGTCGGAGCGTCGTTTGGACGACGGTTAGTGTTCCGATAGCGTCTAACTTACCGGGGATTTGATCTCCAGTAATCCTCTGAGGTGGAGGACGAAGGATTCGTCAATTGGTTGACGAATACCTCTCCGGAGAAGCGAGTTTTGAGAACTCATTTTAGGATCCGAATTTGGATTCGGATCGTGATCATCTCTCGATCACGTCGTCTTCAACACGAGGCTAGTAACCCGTACGAAGACGAAGCTCGTGACTTAGCGAAGTCATCCCGAGGAGCTCGGCGTGGATACGGATAGAGACGATTCTTACGAGGATCGTTCCGGTTGATGTCATTCCCGCTACACGTCATACGAAAGGTATAACGTAGATAATTTTCTTTATTGCAAATTTTAATTTACGGTTATGTCTACACTTGTTGTAATAGCATGCGTGTGTTGTGTGTGTTGTAATAAATATAGATTTATTATTTTTAATTGCTTCTGCTGTGCTCATGTTTACGAAACATGATCGAACACACACACGCCGCGGTGCCGGAAACCCAACACTGAGCCACCTCCCTTTTCATGCCGGACCACCAAAATTTATCCCTTAAGTCCTGATACATTTTATTAGATCCAGGATGCATGGTATAAGGTGTTCCATGGCATTCCTCGAGTATCTTCTTCCGTAATTCCGGATCGTCCGAAATACATAGTCAGTCCCGGAGGTATAATAGTCCGCCATTGAAAATGCGGAATCCATTATCCCTTCCTTCCAGTACTTCTTGTTTGATCTTCTGGATGTCTGAATCACCATCTTGCTTTCCCTTTATATCGTCGAACAGTGTCGGCATTATAGTCATGGTGGAAAGTTGTCCAGAAATAATTTCTATCCCGTAATTCCTTACTTCCCTTTTCAGGGGTTGAGATAGCATCGATAAGGACATCAAAGCGGCAATTTCGTTTCCCCTCCTTATTCGTATGTTCCGGTCTACCCAGCATAGTTCAACTATACCCTACACATCCCATGCAATGAACACATCATCAATTTTTTTATTTTTTTTTTTTTAAAAGGAACGACTTGTCATCTCTTATTCATATCTCTTATTCATATTTTCCAACCAGAAGGAAAAATGTTAACATATAACATTCCTTATTTCCAAATTAAACCACAGAAACTATTTGAGAAGATAGTTCATTATGACTCCCACTAGGACAAACCCTAGTGCGGTTGTAATTATTTTTAGTCCTATCTTCCTTGGCCTCACTAGGGTGGTCTTCGGCTGGCCAATAAGTTGACTGTTTATAGAACCCTCTTCCTTCCTCTCGAGGCCAGCTACCACCAGATTCTCTACCACAGGCTTCTCTTGAACCTTGTGCTCCAGCAGTTCCCAGCACAACTCCGCATAGGTTATCCGCCCTTCATAACGGCCCCACACATGGTGTGCAACTACCATGAACCCATTTGGCAGGGAGCGGACCAAGGCCCATATCCTATAATTGTCCAGTAACGGAAACTCCTGCCGCTCGAGTCTCCTAAAAAGACCATCGAGCCTTCTCATGTGTCCGATGACCCCACCATCTGGTTTATAGACTATCCCTTCAATAGCTTCCCTTAATCGGTTTCGTGACACATCACGACGGGTCATGGTAGTCATCGTCCGTGCCATCAAAATTGAAATAAATGAAGTCGATACAAACCGACTACCCCGTATGAAACCGCTTAATTCAGATGAACATAGACCTTACACAAATAATTATGAAAATCAAATCTTCGTAATTTTAGGAGTTTTTTTTTGGAGTGTAATTAAACTAAGGCTAGCATAAGATTATCCTACATGAATTCATGCATAATTAAGCTAAAACAAAAAAAAACAATTCTCATTCTCGAGGTAAGGTACCCTTTCTAGTATTTCTAGGTTAGAGACATGTTTCCATTATATAAAGCTTGGTCAGGTATACTATCTAAGTCACAACTATGATTCCATTATACTAAACAGGACGAGGTATTATTTCTATCTAAATCTCAAGTGTGAGTCCATTCTACTAAAACATGACGAGGTATTTTTTTTTTTTCATTCTAAATAGAAGACATTCTTCATTATAAAGGAAACTTAAGTATGCATAAAATTACTTACTTGGAAATAGCAGGATGGAGGCTTGATGTGTGATAGTGGAAAGGTGAACCGCTCGATACCACTGTAACGCCTATATCTCTCGTATGGCGCAAGCTCATTACTCCTTTTCTTTTTTAAAAACATACTACATATGGATCCTCACACAACCTATGTACTTTAACAGGTCATCATAACTTAAGCCTTCTTTTGCACATGCATCACATATCATATTCATCATTAGCATGTTAACATATCTTTCATAACATGCATACATAAAGATTCGTTCATGAGTTCTAACATTTCCAACCTTCTTAAGTAGATGATACTCATTAAACACAAGTCTTATAAGCGGAAGCAATGTCTTAAGTTGTTCTTAGAGCATATAAATACAAGCAGATAGTATAGGGTCTTCTTCCACCATGCCACTATCACACACACTTGGCCCCTCCTGCTACTTCCTCTAGCGCAGACTTCCTTTATCTGCAGTATATGGTCAACATGAACTATAAGCATATAGCTTAGTAAGATCCTTGCCTACTCACAAAAGCCACAAACTTCATCAAGCACTTAGAACATGAGCATACTAGCATAAAGGACCTAAGTATTTCATAGCAACACTAATCAACAACATATCCATGTAATAAAAAAACTAAGCATGGCATAGAATTGTTCATAAGCCAGTTAAGCATAATTAATCTAAGCAGGGCATAATTTGAACATAAGCATTATAACTACATAAAACTAAGCATGCATGAAAGACATATTCATAAGCGTTTTAAAACTTATCAATAAGCATTCCTAACCTAAGCATCCGTAACATCCTACATCTTAAACCTACGTAAAGTACATAGGCACAAACATTCTTCAACTTAACCATAACCATTCATCAGGGAATCCAAACATGCATAAAGGACATAATCATAAGCATTTGTTTAACTTGAACATAACATTTGTAATAACATAAATCCTAAACCTGCAGAAGGAACATAATCGCAAGTATTCATAAACTTAACCATAACATTCACCACGTCATAAATTCTAAACTAGCATAAAGTACATAGTCGCAACATTCTTAAACTTAACTCTAAACATCATAACTTCATAACATCTAGCATGCATAAAGAACATAGTTTGCAAGCATTCAAGGTATTTAACATAAGCATACACAATATCATAAAAGTCTTTTCTTTTCAAAACATATACTTATAGATACTTCAATATCATCATAACTTCATAACATCTAGAATGCATAAAGAACATAGTTCGCTAGCATTCAGAGTATTTAACATGAGCATACACAATAATCATAAAAGTCTTTTCTTTTCAAAACATATACTTATAGATACTTCAATATCATCATAACTTCATAACATCTAGCATGCATAAAGAACATAGTTCGCAAGCATTCAGAGTATTTAACATGAGCATACACAATAATCATAAAAGTCTTTTCTTTTCAAAACATATACTTATAGATACTTCAATATCATCATAACTTCATAACATCTAGCATGCATAAAGAACATAGTTCGCAAGCATTCAGAGTATTTAACATGAGCATACACAATAATCATAAAAGTCTTTTCTTTTCAAAACATATACTTATAGATACTTCAATATCATCATAACTTGTTTGGGGGCCCTGTGTTAAGTACCACATAATGCGCTGCGTTCCCTAATAGGTCAGTAGCGAGCCAGTCCTACTAGAGCAAGACCTCTTACGTCTTACCAGGGCAAGACCTCTTACGTCTTCTTATGTCCCTATGGATTTGATTAACGACCACCTGACGGGTCGGGTACTTAACCTCTTGCAAAGTAAAATACTTAATTCTTTTCTTTTCTTGTCATAATATAATGAATGCTCTTGATCCCCAACATATAAAGGGAAGCATCTTAATCTCATCTTGTCATGAAGAGAGCTCTTGATCCCTACTTGAAAGGGAAGCATCTCCATCTTATCTTATCATAGGGAGAGCTCTTGATCCCTACTTGAAAGGGAAGCATCTCCATCTTATCTTGTCATAAGGAGAGCTCTTGATCCCTACTTGAAAGGGAAGCATCTCCATCTCAGTCATTTCATAAGGACACATGCATTCATAACATAAGAGTACCCTAAAGGGGTCCTAAGCATAAACATGTTCATCACCCAAGCATATTTCATGGCACATTATATCATAAACATGAAGCATATTTCCTATGAATATTCATGGCATATTAAATCACAAAACATGTTCCACCTCTAGGTATATTTCATGGTACCTTACATCATAGACATGAAGCATATTTCCTAGGCATATTCATGGCATATTAAATCACAAAACATGTTCCACATCTAGGTATGTTTAATGGCATACTATATCATAAACATGTTCATCACATAAGCTTATTTCATATTGCATTGAATCATAAACATATTCATCACACAAGCATAGTTCATGACATATAAAAAAAAAAACCATACCCTTAGCACAGCTACATGTGGGGGATGTTTTCATGAAACCCTAACCCTAAAACCATGGGTGGCCGAATCTTGTAAGGGGCTCAAGCTTGGGTTTTGTCCCCTAAAGTTCATTCATGAAGCCTTATAACTGATCATAGTATCATTAGAGATATTTTCATGCAACCCTAACCCTACTTTCATTGGTTGGCCGAATCTTGTAAGGTTAGATCTTTGGACTTTGTCCCTAAATCTATTCATGTAGGCCTATATCATAACCTAACTTTATAAGAGGGTATTTTCATGAAACCCTCACTCTAAGAGTCTTGATTGGCCGAAACATGTGGGGGTTCAAGCTTAGGTTTTGTCCCCTAAAGTTCATTCATAAAGCATTATTACTTAACCTAGTGTCATTAGGAACATTTTCATGCAACCCTAACCCTAATTATATGGGTTGGCCGAAACATGGAATGAGTTCAAACTTAGGTTTTGTCCCCTAGAATTCATTCATAAAGCATTATCATGGCCTAACCTCATAAGAGGGAGTTGTCATAAAAACCCTAACCCTAAAAAGCCTTGGTGGCCGAAACCTATAAGGGCACCAAGTTAGAATCTTTGTCCCCTAAAAGTTCCTATAGTGAGCATACAACCTATAGAAGTTCCATAGAATCATTTTCATGAATCTTAGCCCAAGAAAACTTGATTGGCCGAAACCTACAAGGGCTACAACTTCATCTTTCTTTCATGAAATTTAACCTACGAAGCTAATACACTGCAGGTGAGGGAAATCTTACTTCCTTCGCTTTGCTTGAGAGATGACCTAATGGAAGTCACCTAGCTTTCTCCTAGCTTGAAAGGGGGTCTCGGCCAAAGGATGAAGAGGGAGATTGTATTCGGTGAGGATGAAGAGGAGAGGAAGAAAATGGCCAAATGGAAACTTCCTTCTTCTTTATAAAGGGAGGAAGAGAAGTTTCTCTTTTCTTTGTCATGCCTCTTCACTTACCCTCCTTCCACTTATCTATAAATTAACCTCTTCCTCTAAGGATATAATTCTATTGGGCTTATGGTTAGTGGGTGCATCTATAGGGCTTGGCTATCTCTAGAGGTTTGGGGTTCAATTCCTAGGCTTTGCATCTCCTTTTTTTTTTTGGCTTATTTTCTTTTATTTTTCCAAAAAGGCCCACATAAAGCCTATCATCATAAAGCCAAAATTCTCGTAAAATTGCTAGAAATTTTACGGGCGTTACAATCCCTCATACCTTGTAAAAGTTTCGTCCTCGAAACTTAAAACAATTCTGGGTACTTCTGCCTCATGTCCTCCTCTCGTTCCCAGGTAGCTTCCTCATATTACGAATTTTGCCACAGGACCTTTACTAAGGGCACCTCTTTGTTCCTTAGCCTTTTGACATCTCGATCTAATATTTGGATAGGCCGACTTTCAACACTCAGGTCCTCTTGAACGTGTACTATTTGTGGCTCGATCACTTGGTCTGCACTGGATACGCATTTCTTGAGCATAGAGACATGGAACACGTTGTGTATAGCCGACATCTCTTGAGGCTCCCAGCTGTCAGACGCTACCTTGCCCACCCTCTGCGATATCGGATACAGTCCCACGTAGCATGGATTCAGTTTACCCTTCCTTCCGAATCTCATCACTCCCTTCATAGGGGTCACTTTGAGGAATACCAGGTCCCCGACTTCGAATTCTAACGGTCTACGCCGCATATCCGCATAGCTCTTTTGTCGGCTCTGGCGGTTTGATTCTCACAGATAGTCTCAGATAGCGGGTGGTATTGTCAACAATATCGGCCTGAAGACCCATTTCCCTCCTTTCACCACCCTCGTACCAACAGATAGGATACCTGCATCTTCTCCCGTATAGAGCTTCATAGGGTGCCATTCCAATGGTAGCCTGGTAACTGTTGTTGTAAGCAAATTCTGCCAGGCACAAATATCGACACCAGCTCCCCTTAAAGTCTAGAGCACAAGCCAAGAGATATCTTCCAAAGACTGGTTCACTCTTTCCGTCGACCGTGTCTCGAGGATGAAACGCAGCGATCTTGAATCTCAACTTAGTGCCAAGAGCCTTGAACACATTCCCAAAATGGGAGGTAAAACGGCCATCACGGTCAGAAATAATAGCCTTAGGCACTCCATGTAATTTGATAATTTCCTTGACATATAATTGAGCTAGCTGCTCGATCGAATAGGTCATCTTAATTGCCAGGAAATGGGCAGACTTCGTCAACCGGTCTATGATTACCCATATAGCATCGTAACCATTTGTTGTTCTGGGTAATCCCGAGATGAAATTCATAGATAGTTCTTCCCATTTCCACTCTAGAATTGGCATCGGCTGCAGTAATCCCCCAGGTTTCTGGTGTTCTGCCTTCACCTTCTGGTAGGTCAGACAAGTGTTGACGTACTGAGCCACCTCCCTTTTAATGCCGGACCACCAAAATTTATCCCTTAAGTCCTGATACATTTTATTAGATCCAGGATGCATGGTATAAGGTGTTCCATGGGATTCCTCGAGTATCTTCTTCCGTAATTCCGGATCGTCCAGAATACATAGTCGGTCCCGGAGGTATAATAGTCCGGAATCCATTATCCCTTCCTTCCAAAGTACTTCTTGTTTGATCTTCCGGATGTCCGAATCACCATCTTGCTTTCCTTTATATCGTCGAACATGGTGGAAAGTTGTCCAAAAATAATTTCTATCCCGTAATTCCTTACTTCCCTTTTCAGGGGTTGAGAAAGCATCGATAAGGACATCAAAGCGGCAATTTCGTTTCCCCTCCTTATTCGTATGTTCCGGTCTACCCAGCATAGTTCAACTATACCCTACACATCCCATGCAATGAACTCATCATCAATTTTTTTTTTTTTAAAAGGAACGACTTGTCATCTCTTATTCATATCTCTTATTCATATTTTCCAACCAGAAGGAAAAATGTTAACATATAACATTCCTTATTTCCAAATTAAACCACAGAAACTATTTGAGAAGATAGTTCATTATGACTCCCACTAGGACAAACCCTAGTGCGGTTGTAATTATTTTTAGTCCTATCTTCCTTGGCCTCACGAGGGTGGTCTTCGGCTGGCCACTAAGTTGATCGCCGAACCCTCTTCCTTCCTCTCGAGGCCACCACTACCGGATTCTCTACCATAGGCTTCTCTTGAACCTTGTGCTCCAGCAGTTCCCAGCACAACTCCGCATAGGTTATCCGCCCTTCATAACGGCCCCACACGTGGTGTGCAACTACCATGAACCCATTTGGCAGGGAGCGGACCAAGGCCCATATCCTATAATTGTCCAGTAACGGAAACTCCTGCCGCTCGAGTCTCCTAAAAAGACCATCGAGCCTTCTCATGTGTCCGATGACCCCACCATCTGGTTTATAGACTATCCCTTCAATAGCTTCCCTTAATCGGTTTCGTGACACATCACGACGGGTCATGGTAGTCATCGTCCATGCCATCTGAAATTGAAATAAATGAAGTCAGTACAAAACCGACTACCCCATATGAAACCGGCTTAATTCAATTCAGATGAACATAGACCTTACACAAATAATTACGAAAATCAAATCTTCGTAATTTTAGGAGTTTTTTTTTTTTGGAGTGTAATTAAACTAAGGCTAGCATAAGATTATCCTACATGAATTCATGCATAATTAAGCTAAAACAAAAAAAAAACAATTCTCATTCTCGCAAGGTAAGGTACCCCTTTCTACCGGTATTTCTAGGTTAGAGACATGTTTCCATTATATAAAGCTTGGTCAGGTATACTATCTAAGTCACAACTATGATTCCATTATACTAAACAGGACAAGGTATTATTTCTATCTAAATCTCAAGTGTGAGTCTATTCTACTAAAACATGACGAGGTATTTTTTTTTTCATTCTAAATAGAAGACATTCTTCATTATAAAGGAAACTTAAGTATGCATAAAATTACTTACTTGGAAATAGCAAGATGGAGGCTTGATGTGTGATAGTGGAAAGGTGAACCCGCTCTGATACCACCTGTAACGCCCGCCCTTATCTGCTCTCAGGGCGGCGCTACTATTACTCCCTTTTTCTTTTTTTTTAAAACATATTACATATGGATCCTCTCACAACCTACGTACTTTAACAGGTCATCATAACTTAAACCTTCTTTTGCACATGCATCACATATCATATTCATCATTAGCATGTTGACATATCTTTCATAACATGCATACATAAAGATTCGTTCATGAGTTCTAACGTTTCCTACCTTCTTAAGTAGATGATACTCATTAAACACAAGTCTTATAAGCGGAAGCAATGTCTTAAGTTGTTCTTAGAGCATATAAATACAAGCAGATAGTATAGGGTCTTCTTCCACCATGCCACTATCACACACACTTGGCCCCTCCTGCTACTTCCTCTAGCGCAGACTTCCTTTATCTGCAGTATATGGACAACATGAACTATAAGCATATAGCTTATTAAGATCCTTGCCTACTCACAAAAGCAACAAACTTCATCAAGCACTTAGAACATGAGCATACTAGCATAAAGGACCTAAGTATTTCATAGCAACACTAATCAACAACATATCCATGTAATAAAAAAACTAAGCATGGCATAGAATTGTTCATAAGCCAGTTAAGCATAATTAATCTAAGCAGGGCATAATTTGAACATAAGCATTATAACTACATAAAACTAAGCATGCATGAAAGACATATTCATAAGCGTTTTAAAACTTAACAATAAGCATTCCTAACCTAAGCATCCGTAACATCCTACATCTTAAACCTACGTAAAGTACATAGGCACAAACATTCTTCAACTTAACCATAACCATTCATCAGGGAATCCAAACATGCATAAAGGACATAATCATAAGCATTTGTTTAACTTGAACATAACATTTGTAATAACATAAATCCTAAACCTGCAGAAGGAACATAATCGCAAGTATTCATAAACTTAACCATAACATTCACCACGTCATAAATTCTAAACTAGCATAAAGTACATAGTCGCAACATTCTTAAACTTAACTCTAAACATCTAGCATGCATAAAGAACATAGTTCGCAAGCATTCAGGGTATTTAACATAAGCATACAAAATATCATAAAAGTCTTTTCTTTTCAAAACATATACTTATAGATACTTCAATATCATCAAAACTTCATAACATCTAGCATGCATAAAGAACATAGTTCGCAAGCATTTAGGGTATTTAACATAAGAATACACAATAATCATAAAAGCCTTTTCTTTTCAAAACATATACTTATAGATACTTCAATAACATCATAACTTCATAACATCTAGCATGCATAAAGAACATAGTTCGCAAGCATTCAGAGTATTTAACATGAGCATACACAATAATCATAAAAGTCTTTTCTTTTCAAAACATATACTTATAGATACTTCAATATCATCAAAACTTCATAACATCTAGCATGCATAAAGAACATAGTTCGCAAGCATTCAGAGTATTTAACATGAGCATACACAATAATCATAAAAGTCTTTTCTTTTCAAAACATATACTTATAGATACTTCAATAACATCATAACTTCATAACATCTAGCATGCATAATGAACATAGTTCGCAAGCATTCAGAGTATTTAACATGAGCATACACAATAATCATAAAAGTCTTTTCTTTTCAAAACATATACTTATAGATACTTCAATATCATCATAACTTCATAACATCTAGCATGCATAAAGAACATAGTTCGCAAGCATTCAGAGTATTTAACATGAGCATACACAATAATCATAAAAGTCTTTTCTTTTCAAAACATATACTTATAGATACTTCAATATCATCATAACTTGTTTGGGGGGCCCCAGGTTAAGTACCACATAATGCGCATTCCTAATAAAGGGGTAGCGAGCCACCGATCCTACTAGAGCAAGACCTCTTACGTCTTACGAGGCAAGACCTCTTACGTCTTCTTATGTCCCTATGGATTTGATTAACGACCACCACGATTGGTACTTAACCTCTTGCAAAGTAAAATACTTAATTCTTTTCTTTTCTTGTCATAATATAATGAATGCTCTTGATCCCCAACATAAAAAGGGAAGCATCTTAATCTCATCTTGTCATGAAGAGAGCTCTTGATCCCTACTTGATAGGGAAGCATCTCCATCTTATCTTATCATAGGGAGAGCTCTTGATCCCTACTTGAAAGGGAAGCATCTCCATCTTATCTTGTCATAAGGAGAGCTCTTGATCCCTACTTGAAAGGGAAGCATCTCCATCTCAGTCATTTCATAAGGACACATGCATTCATAACATAAGAGTACCCTAAAGGGGTCCTAAGCATAAACATGTTCATCACCCAAGAATATTTCATGGCACATTATATCATAAACACGAAGCATATTTCCTATGCATATTCATGGCATATTAAATCACAAAACATGTTCCACCTCTAGGTATATTTCATGGTACCTTACATCATAGACATGAAGCATATTTCTTAGGCATATTCATGGCATATTAAATCACAAAACATGTTCCACATCTAGGTATGTTTCATGGCATACTATATCATAAACATGTTCATCACATAAGCTTATTTCATATTGCATTGAATCATAAACATATTCATCACACAAGCATAGTTCATGACATATAAACAAAAAAAAACCATACCCTTAGCACAACTACATGTGGGGGTGTTTTCATGAAACCCTAACCCTAAAACCATGGGTTGGCCGAATCTTGTAAGGGGCTCAAGCTTGGGTTTTGTCCCCTAAAGTTCATTCATGAAGCCTTATAACTGATCATAGTATCATTAGAGATATTTTCATGCAACCCTAACCCTACTTTCATTGGTTGGCCGAATCTTGTAAGGTTAGATCTTTGGACTTGTGTCCCCTAAATCTATTCATGTAGGCCTATATCATAACCTAACTTTATAAGAGGGTATTTTCATGAAACCCTCACTCTAAGAGTCTTGATTGGCCGAAACATGTGGGGGTTCAAGCTTAGGTTTTGTCCCCTAAAGTTCATCCATAAAGCATTATTACTTAACCTAGTGTCATTAGGAACATTTTCATGCAACCCTAACCCTAATTATATGGGTTGGCCGAAACATGGAATGGGTTCAAACTTAGGTTTTGTCCCCTAGAATTCATTCATAAAGCATTATCATGGCCTAACCTCATAAGAGGGAGTTGTCATAAAAACCCTAACCCTAAAAAGCCTTGGTGGCCGAAACCTATAAGGGCACCAAGTTAGAATCTTTGTCCCCTAAAAGTTCCTATAGTGAGCATACAACCTATAGAAGTTCCCTAGAATCATTTTCATGAATCTTAGCCCAAGAAAACTTGATTGGCCGAAACCTACAAGGGATACAACTTCATCTTTCTTTCATGAAATTTAACCTACGAAGCTAATACACTGCAGGTGAGGGAAATCTTACTTCCTTCGCTTTTCTTGAGAGATAACCTAATGGAAGTCACCTAGCTTTCTCCTAGCTTGAAAGGGGGTCTCGGCCAAAGGATGAAGAAGGAGATTGGTTTCGGTGAGGATGAAGAGGAGAGGAAGAAAATGGCCAAATGGAAACTTCCTTCTTCTTTATAAAGGGAGGAAGAGAAGTTTCTCTTTTCTTTGTCATGCCTCTTCACTTACCCTCCTTCCACTTATCTATAAATTCCCCTCTTCCTCTAAGGATATAATTCTATTGGGCTTATGGTTAGTGGGTGCATCTATAGGGCTTGGCTATCTCTAGAGGTTTGGGGTTCAATTCCTAGGCTTTGCATCTCCTTTTTTTTTTTGGCTTATTTTCTTTTTTTTTTTCCAAAAAGGCCCACATAAAGCCTATCATCATAAAGCCAAAATTCTCGTAAAATTGCTAGAAATTTTACGGGCATTACATATTGTATGTCGATGACATACTACTTATAGGAAATGATGTTTCAATCTTACAGTCAGTGAAGGTTTGGTTATCCAAGACATTCTCCATGAAAGACCTGGGAGAAGCAACCTACATCCTCGGGATTAAGATCTATAGAGATAGATCGAAACGGTTGCTTTGTCTTTCGCAGTCTACATATATAGACCGAGTGCTAAAGAGGTTTAGCATGTCGGAATCCAAGAAAGGTTTCCTACCCATCAGGCATGGGGTACACCTTTCGAAGTCTATGTGTCCGCGCACAGAAGACGAGAAGATTTGCATGAGTAAGATTCCCTATGCATCCGCAATAGGATCTATCATGTATGCTATGTTATGTACGAGGCCCGATGTATCGTATGCTCTGAGTGTCACGAGCAGATACCAGTCCGATCCAGGAATGGATCATTGGGTATTAAGACGATCCTTAAGTACTTAAGAAGAACTAAGGATCGTTCTAATATATGGAGAAGGGTACATGGTGATACGTGGGTATACGGATGCCAGCTCCAGACAGACAAGGATGATTCCATGTCTTTGTCTGGGTATGTATTCACCTGGAATGGAGGCGCAATAAGTTGGAAATGTTCCAAGCTTGACACTATAGCGGATTCTGCCACTAAGGCAGAATACATTGCAGCTTTGGAAGCAGCAAAGGAAGCGGTTTGGATCAAGAAGTTCATCTCTGAACTTGATGTGGTCTCATCAATGATCCAAACATGTGCTTCGCCACTATCATCTTATCAGAGAGATCATCAGTAGGAACGAAATACAAATCGAGAAAATTCCCACTGAAAGGAACTTAGCGGATCCCTTGACTAAGGCATTACCTCAAAATAAGTTTGAGGGTCATGTTCGAGCTTATGGTATTGGATACCGTAGCGATTGGCATTAGGCCAAGTGGGAGTCTGTTAGTAATATATGAGAGATGTCCTAAGGCAATCGCCCTATGTATGAACCATTTATATGATAAATGAAGATTCACTATTTGAGTATACATATTTTATGTATTTGATTGGATCTTAAACTCATTTACTGAATGTCCACGATACGATTCACAGCATGAGAGAATTTGTGATTGGATCACAACTAGTGAGTATCTCTACATGTGTAATTGTGATGTATCGGAATTATCCCTAGTCGATGAATTGATGGATTTGGACACCATCAATTCTGTCGAGACTAGCACGAGGTATACTCCTTGGTGTATCCAAGCAGCTGATTGTCACTGGCTGGAGACATAGTGATGTCCGGAGTTAATCGTGGATGCTAGTTATGGTAACTAGTTCATTGGAGTGACCAGCCGTAAGACTTCATATGGTTCTCTACATATATAGATATGTCAATGAAGTTCTTACTGTAGCTTAAGTGCGATGTTCCTTTGACTTGTGGTATTCAAGTCATCTTGATATGGAGACTTATGCTTTGACATCTTAAGCAAACATCTCTAAGGAGATGTGGACCCGGGATGATTGGGTATAAGTCGAAGTGATCGAAGGTGTTTGAATAGCCTATAAAGGATTCACCACTCCTTGCGAGGAGAGGTATACCCATGGCCTCTCGTCGGATTGTTACTAAAGTCTTTGGCCAAAGCATTACATGTTTAGAGTAAAGTACTCTTCGATACATGTGCAGTAACTAGAATCCGTAGGACGAGGAAATGATACTTGGGCTAGGTGTGACATAGTCAGCCTAGTGGGGACTGACACTATAGACCATGTCCTGAACCAAGTGGGTATAAGATGAGTGAAGGGAATGGGGCACAAATCATTCGAGCTGCTGAAAGATTTCAGAAATAGTTCTTGATCAACCGTTGATCTTTTCGGTTAATTGGGGATCATGATGTACTACTAGGTGTCACTCATGATCGTTCTATAATTAATGGTTAATTATAGACGGCCAACATAAACCGAGAACCTATTTGGTCACTCGCACAATGAGCGTAATCCGAAGGATTTAAAACGAGCTTGAGAATGGGATTCTCAGACCGAGAGAAACTAGGTTTGGTTGGACCAAACATAAAGCGAGCATGAAATCGTTTCAGTCGCAATGGAAGCGTGGATGGGCCGAGTCTTATGAAGACGTAATGGATGAACCAAAATGGTTTGGTTCTAATCCAATGGAGGAGAATAAACCAAAGGGTTTGGTTTATTTTAATCGAATGAACCAAAAGTTGGTTCGGTTCGTTTTAACTTAAAATAAACCATCATGGTTTGGTTTATTTTAACTTATCTTAATGGAGCGGGTTAACGGACCTAATGGTTATGATCCAATAACCATTAAGAGAATTAGTTCTCTATAAAAGAGGGCTTAAGGGATGGTTTAAGCCCTAATCCACAACCCTAAGTTGCCGCCCACCTCTCCTTGGAGAAATTCGGAGCTAACTCTCCTCCTCCTTGCCGCCGCCCACCTTGAGGCTCCAACCGGCGTCCAGAAGGCTGCTTCCTTCCCCCTCGCCGGCGTCGAGCTGCTGCCGGTTAGTTCTCCGGTGATCTCCTTCAAGTTTGGCATCAAGGTGAGCTCTATCTCCCTTGGTTGGCCGGCGCCTATCACCTCCAACAAAGCTGTCCAGTTTTCTGGACAGCTTGTTCTCCTCTCGTCGGAGCGTCGTTTGGATGACGGTTAGAGCTCCGACAGCGGCTAACTTACCGGGGATTCGATCTCCGGTAATCCTCTGAGGTGGAGGACGAAGGATTCGTCAATTGGTTGACGAATACCTCTCCGGAGAAGCGAGTTTTGAGAACTCGTATTAGGATCCAAATTTGGATTCAGATCGTGATCATCTCTCGATCACGTCATCTTCAACACGAGGCTAGTAACCCGTACGAAGATGAAGCTCGTGGCTTAGCAAAGTCATCCCGAGGAACTCGGCGTGGATACGGATAGAGACGATTCTAGCGAGGATCGTTCCGGTTGATACCGTTCCCGCTACACGTCATACGAAAGGTATAACGTAAATAAATTTCCTTTTATTGCAAATTTAAATTTACGGTTATGTCTACACATGTTGTACTATGCATGCGTGTGATGTGTGTGTTGTAATAAATGTAGATTTATTATTTTTATTTCTTCCACTGTGCACATGTTTACGAAACATGTTCGAACACACACTCGCCGCGGTGCCGGAAACCCAACACCTGCAACCAGTTACATTGCCTGCACACGCTGCCACTCATGGGTTAGTGGTACATCAGAGGGGTGTGTACAGTTGCTCTGTCAGGCTCCGCTGGTCCGCTCATGGGTAGCGATGAGGCAGAGTGGTAGCGGGTAGGGATCCCTCCTCTGGTCTATGACACTGGGAGATGAAAGCTTAGCTCCCCCACTCTGTTTGGGGCAGGAGGATAGGTATACTCCGACATCATCCTGTCCACTCGGTCACTCAGGAGCAGTGATGTAAGAGTGCACAGTTGTCATAGCCCTAGCCACTCGGCTTCACCATCGCGTGTGATGCAGCTGACTGGTGTCAGGGGTGACCATGTCATTTGCACGGCATGCATTTTGCATGGATAACATTTCTATTATGTTTGCTGCATTTTTATTGATGCCTTGGATGTTGCATATGATTGCCATACATACAGGATACATATTTGTATATGGTGATGACTTTATTTCTTCTAGTAGGGCACATGCTCCTATATCAGGGTAGGAGATTCAGGTAAGTACAATCCTTTTGTATTTCTTTCTTACATCCCCTATATATATGAGACTGTAGTGACATGATTGTTATTGTTAGCTATTTATTACCTTGTCTATCGACTATATCCGCTGAGTTCTTTGTACTTACCCCATTGCTTTACATTTGTTTCAGGTTGAAACTGCCAGGAGAGTCCAGCTGCTAATCCCCCCTCATCGAAATGGATAGGTTTTATTGGTCTTATGGTTTTGGTTTTTAACTAGATGAAGTGTGTAGGATTTGTGTTTGTTTTGGTTATGTACTTGTGGAAGTTTGGGGATATTTGTGGTGTCCTTATGGACTATTCAATTGGTTTGGTTGTATGTTCCTGCTCAAATGGCAGAAGGGGTAAGTCTAGATGTGATAGACTTTATTTATTTACTATGATGGTTGGCCTGAGGCCTTATGATTTGCGTGTGTAGATGTTTTTGTTCCGGTCGTGTTGACCGATGTATAGTGGTCGTGTAGGCCTTGTATGTAAGTTTCATATTGTCACCCGTACAGAGGAGATGCTGCCAGATTTTTGTCCGGCGGGGACTCCCTCGGGGCGTGACAATTTATTTGGTATCAGAGTCAGGTTAAAACAATACTAGACAAGACATGATACTACCTAAGTAAACCGCGTAACCAATATAACCAATACAAATATGTACTAAATCTAGAAAATTTTCTAGAATTATTCACCTGTTAGCCGGTTGGAGATGTCCTATCGCCGCCAAATCCCCAAATTGACCTCGTCAATAATACCTCGAATTTCCAAAATATAAAAATCATCGAAAATCCATACAACTCCGAAAATACTCAAGTTAACATGCCAAATGTGGTAAACTTCGAAAACCCAAAGACCCTAAGGAACTCGGAAACCTACGCTCTGATACCAAATAAATTCAAGGAACTAAGATGGATAAATTCGTAGAAGGTATATATAGAGGTTCTTTGACTCTCTAGATCCTAGTGCATGATGACATGATTACATTGCTTACGTAGTTTAGGGTATATATAGGCACCTAATGGTTTATTGAGTATTGCCTTGACTTTGTCCTAGCATGACCCTTTAGTTATACCCTAATTAATTTCAGCCATTGATTTCCGTTTGTATGACTATGCTATCGTTTATTAGACAGCGTGTTATGTGATTATATGGTTATGTGTTTTTTTCGGTGGATACCATGATTTAGACCAGTAGAGATAGAATAACTTAGATGAGGTTATTCTGTAGGAGCGGATCTCAAGAATGAAACAACATTAGTAGAACCCTAGGTGTTGAAACCCTAGGTGTAATAACCCGGATGTGCTTAATGATATATGGTTATCCCTTTGCTATTTCAGTGATATGGTGATCGGACTAGTAGAGTTTGTATGGTAAGGATGTGATTAATCCTTACTATATCTCCCATTCTTGGTTGAGAGAGAGTCTGCAGTAGAGTCTCTCTATAAGTAGGTGCTTTGTATATTTATGGTCAATCATGCCTCCCAATCATGGTTGAGATGATCTACTATAAGGTTATATTCTTGCATTATTCATTCGGAGTTGGCAATAATCGGATTCGTAGGACGTCTGTAGCTAGATAGCTACTTTACATCTTAAGTACCCACGAGATATGTTCGTGGTAGCAGGTTGGGGCATGCATGATTGAACTGGTAGGATGATATAATTTAGGCTTGACCCTCTTGCTGTGCTTGTTAGTAGAGGGGTTGTCTTTATTAGCCTTGATAGGCATTTCCTGTTAGTTGGGACGAAACCCTATGATTAATTGTCTCAACGTGTTTATGAGTGGACTGAACTTATGATTTTTATCGACTTTGATAACCGATCATGTTAGAAGGGTTGGAATCCTAGACTTAACCATCTCGACTTATTTATTAATAAGTTGATGATCTTTACCGGCTTTGGTAAACATTTCGTATTAGAGGTGTTGAAACCCTCGCTTGACCGCCTCAATGGGTTTAATCGTAGATCGATGATCTTTATCAATTTTGATAGTCGTTCTATGCTGGATGTATTGGATAACCCTAGACTTAACAACCTAGGAAAATCGACTGCTCACGCGCCCCATTAGTGGTAGTATGTTGTTGCGTGCAGTCAATAATTAGATATCTATATACGCTGTCTGCCCACGAGACACATTCGTGGTAGCATGTAGTTGCGCGTAGACAGTGCTTGGTATATTGATTGTCGACCCACGAGTTCCGTTCGTGGTAGCTCATAGATAGTTCACTTAGTTTTACGTCGAGAGCCACGAGGCTTTGTCGTGGTATCTGGATGTGCATTGCTTGTAGATTGCAGTGGTTGTGTCCATTACAGGTATATTTGTTATACTACTGACCAGGTTAGTTGCAGACTAATATTGGTACTCTGAGGGTTGGGTTACTCTAGTTGTTTCCTTTGACTTTCATTGTGTGCATTATGAGTATGCACTATTGTCTATCCATCCACTGAGTGGTTGTACTTACCCCCTCCTCACTTATCCTCTAGCTTAATTGATGGAGGACATGTCCTGTTGACCTACCTTTGTGTCGCTCAGAGAGTTCCTTGCTATGCTTGTCTCCCTGCATCGTCGGAATGCCGCTTTATTTACTTTATTGGTGTTGCATTTTGTTTATGCACTTTGGATTTTGTTGCAATTTGATTTGGGGTCATAAAACTATTTTACTTTAATTGATATATGTTTAGTCGTGCATGCATGCAGTTATTAAAATACTAGTATTTCTATAATTATTTCAAGGTTTATACCAGATCTGGTACATGTATTTCGGAATATTGTCACTAAGGGGCTCCTCTATCATTTGGATGATGGATATGCCCCCAGGACGTGACAATTTTATTTGTTTGCAATTTTGGTTTGTGGGTTTTGTGTTTTGAGGATTTTCTTTCCCTTGGATTTTTGGGAGTTCTCATGTTTTGGGACCAGGCAAGCTGAAAGATATCTCTGAGCTATAGGAAAAGTATTGTCTTTAGTGGTTACTGTACTTTAGTTGTTAGGAAAAGTATTGACCTAGTGAAATTGCCCCTACTCATGGTCGGGGACGAGGTCGAGGACGTAGTGACCTTGCGGAACCTAACGATGATTTCAGTAGTACGGACTCTTTAGAGGTGTCGACTGATGACGAATTAGGAAACTAGGGATTTGGCCTGCTAGCCACCAATTTGAAGGACAAGGAGTAAATCCTTAGAAAAATATTAGTCCCTAATAATAGTGATTTGGTTATGGATAAGGCGTATATACCTACACTGGTCAAGACGATGAAAGATCGTTTTACCTTATTATAGGAGGTGTTAGATGTGATATTTCACTATCCCAATATTTTTTTTTAGGAAAGATTCGAAACTCTTGGTTAAAAGAGAGATGGACCTTTGAGATTGTGCATCGATTATCGATGATAGAATGCGGTAGTTGTGGAAGGAAATGAATATCCTTCATTGTGGATAGAGGATCTATTTAGATCAACTATAGGACACCGGTGTATACTCTAGGATTGATCTATGACTGGTGTGATGATATTATAGTGACATGGTGTCATACAATTATCATTGTCATTGTGATGATTGTTATATCATCAGCCTGGAGTAAAGAGAATGCAAGTGTGTGACTATGACAATGTCATACTTGGTATGAATTGTATGAGCTTTTGAATATCTTATTAGACTTATTGACAACTTAGTCATCCCGGGATTTGGGAAGTCGTGTATTTTGGACACGATTGGATTAGTTGTGGTCGTTAGAGTTGCGTAACTTGGCCACTGTTGATAGTGGTAGTTGGTGTTGCACACTCGGTCACCGTAGATGGTGGTTTTTCTGGTATTGATTTGATTATTACCATAGATATGGATAGGATGCTCTAGCGGTATTACATCACTGACTGGTTGGACCAGGAAGGTGATGGAATTTACTTGGTCTGAAGCTTGTGAAACTAGTTTCAGGGCTCAGACGATGGTTGGCTTTTGTATCAGTGTTAGTTAATCATTCTGGTGTGGATGGAAGAGTAGTGTACTTGGATGCATTATTTCGGGAATCGGAGCGATTCCGATGCTATTTAATAGGATGTATCCTAAGCTTACGGCAGTTAAAGGACTACGAGATAAGCCATCATATATATGACATGAACTTCGCAGTTATTATGTTGTTTTGAAGAAGTGAGGAGCAGAAATGCTTATGGAGTTTTGGCTAGCTACTGGATAGCTACTATAGAGTAGCTGGAACACGAATGGTAGTAACAAGGAAGTTTGGTCGCGATAGCCTCCCATGCACTTACAGAGTGTGTAGTGGAGTGAATTTTGGATGGTAGATGGACTACCGTCTCTGACTCCGAGGAGGATAATGGTTTCTGGAGTTGCATTAGTTTAAGGAACCGATGCTTCAGGAAATTTCGATTCCGGAATGGAAGTGGAAGCATTTCATTATGGATTTTGTGATGGGTTTGCTTAGGACACATCAAGGTCATGACGCGATTTGGGTAGTCGTTGACCGACTACCAAATCCGTGGACTTCTTAGCGATTCGAAAGACCGACTCTTTGGATCGTTTTACAGTGTTATATTGTTGGGATATCATCAGATTGCATGGTGTTCCTTTGAGAATTATATCAGATAGAGATCCTCGATTCACGTCTCGATTCTGGCAGAGTCTACAGCAGGCCTTAGGTACACAACTTCGTTTTAGTACAATATTCCATCCTCAGACCAATGGATAGTCTGAGCAGACCATTCGGACTCTAGAGGACTTGCTGAGGTTTTATGTTATGGATTTTTGGGGCCAACACTTGCCAATAGTGGAATTCACCTACAATAATAGCTATCATTCGGTTATCCAAATGACACTGTTTGATGTATTGTATAATGGTCGGTGTTGGACACTCACCCTCTGGGGGGGAGGTTAGGGAGGGCCAGTTGCTAGGACCCCATAGAGCTCAGCATGAGGCAGGTTGGTCCGTACTATCAGACAAAGGATGGCCGAGATGCAGGATCGTCCGAAGAGTTATGCAGATCGGAGACGGAGACCTCGGGAGTTCTCTATTGGTGACCAGGTATTCCTGCGAGTCTCACCCATGAAAGGGGTGAAGAGATTTGGCCTCCGTGGTAAGCTAGCTCCTAGATATATTGGTTCGTTTGAGATTTTTGAGAGGATTGGAGCAGTCGCTTACCGCCTAGCGCTACCACCGTCTTTGGCTAGTATCCATGATAAGTTTCATGTGTCCATGCTATGGAAGTATGTGCCAGACCTTACACATATTCTATCAGATGTGTCAGGTTCCATTCAACCTGATACTACTTATGCAGAGGTCCCGGTACGGATTTTGGATCGTAAGGAATGACAATTGCGGAACAAGACGGTGCGACTCATTAAAGACGGGTGGAGTCACCACACCGATGAGGAGGTTACTTGGGAGCTTGAGGAAAAGATCAGATCTCAATACCCCCACCTATTTACTTAAGGTACGTGAGATATATTTTCAGTACTTGTGGTATCTCTTACTCGAGATACATTTGAGTAGGAAATTTGGGGACCAAATTTTTATTAGTGGGGGAGAATGTTAAATACGGAAAATTTAAAATATAAATTTAATGGCCAAAATTTAGGAAAAAAAATCCTGGGAATTATTTTGGGATTTTTGGAGAATTTTAGGATTTTTTTTAGAATTTTTCTGGATTTAAACGGGGCTTGTACATGGTAGTTACAGGGATAAGAAAAATAGGCTTTTAAAAGGCCTGTTTGGATTATCTGACCTAAGGTTTTAAATAGAAAACCTAGGTTTTTCTATTTCCCCGATTTTTCTTTTTCTCCGCGCGCCGCAAGTGGTTTCTCCTTCTCCTCGCGTCTGCAGCCACACTGATGCCCTTTGCTGTCTCCTTCTCCGCTGCTGATCGCTCGAGCCGCATGAGTCGGCGGGTAGGCCACCGCCGCACCACATTATCCCCACGTGCGCGCGCCTGCTGCCACTGCCCGTTGCCCCCTTTCATCACCGTTGGTCCTCTTCATCGTCATCGACCAAGCACGGAGATCTACAACCGACCATCGCTACTGTGGGTATGATTCTGCCGCCTGTGGCCAGCCTCCCCCGCCGCGATCGACCTCCACGGCACGCAGAAAGCTTCCGTCGTGTGCTGGTCCTCGCCGCTGCCGTTGTGCTGTCAGTCCCGACGGTGGTAGTTTAGGCTTACTGACCTCACCTCCGGACAATGTCGACCTCGCTGGTCGATTCCCTGTTGGAGTTGCGGAAGTTGCGCGAGTCTAGGTCGACCTGCGATCACCGTGCCTCCACCGCGCTGTTTCCACCCCGACACTGTCGATGCGCTCAGAGGGTGACCTTTCGCCGTCGAAGCTATTTTCGACACTACCAGGAACCCTACCATCGTCTTCCGCTCAGTTGGGACTAGAATTCGACGATCGCCAGTTGGAATTGGAAATAAGGGAAGGTTTTCGATTTTAGTTGATTAATCAAAGTATGTTAGTTAATTTAGTTGATAAATTAAAAGCCATAAGATTTTATGTGTGTGACTTAGGTTGTTAAAATGTGGATCAATCCAGATTTAATTGATTAATTAGCTTATGATTAATTAATCAAAATTTTGATCAAATGGTTAAGTGGGCTAGAATAATGGTATGGATATTTTTGGTAGGAAAAGATTAATAAGATAGTTAAAATATTGACAATTAAATTGGATAACTGATAGTTGAGTTAATGATGGTTTTATTTATAACATAGTTGGGAGCTGGAGCACGTTCTCGGAGTTAGAGATAGCTAGAACACTCTACAGTCAGAGGTTTTGGTGACGAGACAGGTTCACGAGCTTAGAGACCGTGGGTTTCTTCATAGCAGGCGGGTATTTTGACTTATCTTTTAGATATAGTCAAGTTGATATGCTAGTTAGGTTAGCTTGCAATAATTTTCATGTTTATATGCCTAGTATGTGTTTGTGCCTACTTGATACATGCATTTGATCGGTTATGATTATATCTTCCCTATTTTACTTGGATCATAGTTACTTGGATCATAGATATGTACTTATTGATTGTGCATATTATTCGGATAGGTATTTTTAGTTGGATTTACATGCTTTAGTATCATGCACCATCTTGCATGATTGCATGCTGGCTGGATGGGATTCCTTTATAGTTGAGCCCGCAGCCAATTATATGGCCTGCACACACTGCCACTCATGGGTTAGTGGTACATCAGGAGGGTGTGTGCAGTTGCTTTGTTAGGCTCCACTGGTCCGCTCATGGTTAGCGATGAGGCAGCGTGGTAGCGGGCAAGGATCCCTCCTCTGGTCTTTGACACCGGGAGATGAGAGCTTAGCTCTCCCACTCTGTTTGGGGCAGGAGGATAGGTGTACTCCGACAACATCCTGTCCACTCGGTCACTCAGGAGCAGCGATGGCAGAGTGCACAGTTATCATAGCCCTACCCACTCGGCTTCACCATCGCGTGTGAGGTGGCTGACTGGCGTCAGGGGTGACCATGTCATTTGCACGGCATGCACTTTGCATGGATAGAATTTTTATTGTGTTTGCTGCATGTTTATTGATGCCTTGGATGTTGCATATGATTGTCATGCATACAAGATTCATATTTGTATATAGTGATGACTTTATCTCTTATAGTATGACACATGCTCCTGTATCAAGGCAGGAGATTCAGGTAAGTACAGTCCTTATGTATTTCTTACTTGCATACCCTATTTATATGAGACTGTACTGGCATGATTCTTATTGTTAGCTATATCTTGCTATGCATATCGACTATTATCCGCTATGTTCTTTGAACTTACCCCGTTGATTTACATTTATTTCAGGATGAAACTGCCAGGAGAGTCCAGCTATCAATCCCCCCTCGTCGAAATGGATAGGTTTTATTTGTCATATGGTTTTGGTTTTTAACTAGATGAAGTGTGTAGGATTTGTGTTTGTTTTGGTTATGTACGTGTGGAGGTTTGGAGATATTTGTTGGGTCCTTATGGACTATTCGATTGGTTTGGATGTGTGTGGCAAAGGGTTTAAGTTATGATGATTGGATTTGATATGTGCGTTGGAGTCTTGCAGGACTTAGTAATTCACACATGGAGCATTGGCGAGTTTCACCTCTCATGACTCGGTCCTTGAGTCGGTGAAGGATGGCTTTGCGGAAGTCGTGCACTTGGAGCATTCGAGGGACCGCCGGATGAGGAGATTGGAGTGAAGCCGGAGTAAGTAGACTTCAGGGCAAGACGCAAAGGATGGCACTGCATAGTCTTGCCCTTGGCGCATCCGAGGGACGTGGCCGGACGAAGACAACTTCAAAGGCGAGGGACTCCAAGGGATGAGAGTGAGCGAATGTAACTCGGGACGGGGTAGTACGCTTAGGTGAAACATGGCCAATTGGCAAAGTGTCGGATGGGATTTCCCGACATCAGTCGACTACCATGTCATGGCAGTCGACTGCTCCAAGTCGATTGTGACTCGACTGGTATACAAGTTTGATTCATGTGCCAACAGTCAATTGCCATGGATTGGCAGTCGACTGCCAAGACCATCAGTCGACTGCTGATGGCAGCAGTCGACTGGTCGAGAGGGTTTGGGGCATATAACCTCTCGTAGCCGACTGGGCAGTCGACTACGAAGGCATCTATCGACTGATGGATACATCAGTCGATTGCCAAGGTTTCCGTTGGGATCTGACATGTTCGGAGGCCGTTGTAGTGGCGGTAGTCGACTGCCAAGGGAAGCAGTCGACTGATGGCGGCCAACGGAAATAAATCAGCCCTCTCTATAAAAAGAGAGGGTGTGGCCTTTTGGATGGCTAATGCTCATGCTCCAAACTACCGTCCAAGTTCTCCACAAGTGTTAAACTCCTTCTCCTAGTTTTCTTTCACATCTATTGAAAAAGAAGGAGTGTTCTCATTATTGTAAAGTTTTGCCTCCACCTTGCATTGGCTAAAGGGAGAGACTGATATTGGATTGGTTGCGGAGTGATTCACCAGGAACGAATCGGACCGTGGATTAGTGGCGAGGCTGTGAACCACATTACATCCCTTGTTAGCGTTTGTATTCTTGTTATTGTTTTGTCTTTATTGTTTATATTTCCGCTTGTGCTAACGAATTTGTAGACGAGCAATAGATGAAAAAATTCCACCATACGCATTAAAACTATTCACCCCCCTCTAGCCGGCCACCATCATCCCTACAAGTGGTATCAGAGCCAAGTCATTTGTCGAGGACTAACCGCCACAACAAACACTGCATCAAAAGATGGTCGACTTTAATATTCATCCGTCGAAGTTCGAGGGGGAATTCGCTTGGTGTAAGAAGCAAATGGAGGTATTTTTCGAAACCGATTTCGAAATTCGATTAATAATGGAAAATTGTTTCGAAATACCTAGGAATAAAGAAGGGGAGCCATTGGAGAAGACAAGATGGACAAAAAGACAAAGAGAGGAGTACTTGGCGAATTCGAAGGTCAAGCACCATCTCTACAATGAACTTCCCCAACAAGAAGTGAATAGGATAGGGGAATGTGCAAGTGCCAAGGAGATGTGGGAGAAGCTAGTAGAGCTTCATGAAGGTACCTCGGAGGCCAAGCTTGCAAGGAGAGACCTCCTCCGCTCCCAACTAACGAATATCAAACTTGAAAAGGAAGAAAAGGTAACCTCACTACACTCTCGGTTTAAAGAAATATTAATTTGGCTAACAAGTGTAGGAGAAAGACTTTCGAACCAGAATATGCTTATGAAAGCAATCGATGCTTTTCCCCAATCATCGAAATGGAGCTAAATGGTGGACTCCTTCTACATGTCAAAGAACCTAGAAGTGAGCACCTTGGAGGAGTTCTTCTCAACCATGGAGCTCCACGAAACAAGGCTTGAGGGAGTAATTGAAGAATCAAGTATCAAGTCATCAAGAGGAGTAGCCTTAGTAGCAAATAAGGGGAAGAAGAAGAAGATAGAGACATCCTCCTCCTCCAATGAAGCATCCTCCTCCTCCTCCATGGATAGCACGAAAGAAGCTTATATGGTAAGGAGGGTAAGGCGTGCATTAAAAGGTTTTAAATTTAATAAATCTAATGATAGGAGAAGAAGACCAAGGGAGAAGATAATTTGCTACAATTGCCAAGAAGAGGGACACATAAGGGATAATTGTCCCCTCCTAAACAAGAGCAAAGAACAAAGGAGAAAGAAAGAAGAAAAGAAGAAGAAGGGGAGCAAGAAGGAAGAGGAGAAGAAGGACAAGGAAAAGGGGAAGGCCAAGGCACTAAAAGCAAGAACTTGGGATGACCCTTCTTCCTCATCATCATCATCGGAGGAAGAAAATGTCTTTGTCACAAACTTGGCTCTAATGGCGTTTGATGACCTAGACACTTTCTCCTCCGAACAAGAAAGATCAAGCTCAAGTGAGGAAAGCTCTAGTGAAGGGGAAGCTTCTTCACCATCCTCATCCGAAGAAGAAGAAGACATGGAGACTATGGTAACGAATCTCTCACCCAAGAAAATAGTCTCCATGATATCTAGCCTTACTAAGGATTTATTTAGGGCTAAAAAGAAGAACAAAAGCATGCTAGATCAAATTAAGGACTTAGAAGAAAAATTAGAAAAAGCATGCTTAACTATTAATGATGATATTTCTTCTAGTCATGATGATGCATGCTCACATGATTGTTATATGCCATTTGATGTTAATGATGCATGCATAGTGGAAAATAGGGTTTTGAGAGAAAAGGTAGACCACTTGACCAAGGCCCTAGAAAAATTTACAATTGGCTCCAACACCCTTAATATGATTATAGGGAGCCAAAGGGATAGTTTCAATAAGAAAGGCCTAGGATATAAGGAAAATAAAAATGAAAAGGCCTATAAGTGTTTAATTGCTAGGGGTCAAGATAAAAAGAAAATAATTGCTAAAAAATGGATCCCTAAGGAACTTTTAGTGAACCCCATAGGAAAGAATTTGTTTTGGGTTCCTAAATCTATCCTTAAGGGTTAGGAAAACCCTAGGATAGTCAACCATATGGAATTTATCTATATCATATTCTTTGGTTGACTTAGGATGGTGGGACAAAATTTTTGAAATAGTGTTGGGTGATGATAATGCACCCTTAAATAGTTTAAATCATGCTCAACACTTAGTGTTATGTATGTTGATACACATTTTTAGTGTAACTCCTGTAAAATTTCTAACAATTTTACAAGAATTTTTGGCTTGATTATGATGGGCTTTATGTGGGCTTTTCAAAAATAAAAGAAAATAAGCCAAAAAAGATGCAAGGCCTAGGAATTGAACCCCAAACCTCTAGAGATAGCCAAGCCCTATAGATGCATCCAATAACCAGAAGCCCAACAAGATTGTATTATTAGAGGAATATGGGAAATTATAGTTAGGGGTAAGGGAGACTAAGGGACTCTTCAAATGAATAAATAGGGGGGGATGAGGAGACATGAGTTATCAAGTTGATTTGCTCTCCTCTCATCGTCTTCCTCACCGAGATCCACTTCTCCTCCCCCTTCTCATCCATTGTCCGAAGGACATCCAAGCAAGAAGAAAGGCTGGGTTGCTTCCCTTAGGTCATCTTCCAACCAAAAAGCAAAGCGAAGGATGTAAGTATCCCCTCACCTGCATACAAGTAGCTTTCCGATTGAAGTTTTTGTATAAAAGCCTCCATGAACCATTCGGCCAAGTCCTTTACTTGAGTCTTCAATGAAGTTCTATACCATATTTTTTATGCATATGATGATGTTAGGATGTTATATGGATTAGGTTAAAAGTTTAACCCTAAAAGCCTCCATGAACCATTCGGCCAACCCTTGCTTTTGAGGTTTCAATGAAATTCTATACAATATTTTGTATGTATATGATGATGTTAAGATGCTAGATTAAGATAACATGCTCTAGGTTAGGTTAACATGTGTTTTATGTTTAGGTGAATTCATGTTGACTTGTGATATTAAATGATGCTAGATGAAGATAACATGCTCTAGGTTAGGTTAACATGTGTTTTATGCTTAGGTGAATTCATGTTAACTTGTAATATTAAATGATGCTAGATGAAGATAACATGCCCTAGGTTAGTGTTTACTTCCTCTTGATGTTTATACCTTATGCCATACCCTATATGTGTGTGATATTAAGATATGTTATGAAATGAATATGATATGATTATGAAATGAAAAATGATATGTTTATGAAATGAAAGATGATATGTTCATGAAGTGAAATATGACATGTTATGAAATGAAGTATGATATGTTTATGAAATGAAATATGATATGTTCATGAAGTGAAATATGACATGTTATGAAATGAAGTATGATATGTTTATGAAATGAAATATGATATGTTCATGAAGTGAAATATGACATGTTATGAAATGAAATATGATATGTTTATGAAATGAAATATGATATGTTCATGAAGTGAAATATGACATGTTATGAAATGAAGTATGATATGTTTATGAAATGAAATATGATATGTTCATGAAGTGAAATATGATATGTTATGAAATGAAGTATGATATGTTTGCGAAATGAAATAAGATATGTTATAATAAAAACCATATAAGTATTTTACCTTTTGCATGGCTTGTACCAGGACCCTAACAAGGTTCAAAGGGATGGGCTCCTAAGATGCCCTAGGCCGACGGACTAAGATCGGGCCTAGGATGGGCTTCTATGTATGATTTCCCCTTGGTCGACGGACTAAGATCGGGCCTAGTACGGGATGGGCTCCCAGATGCCCTAGGTTGATGGACTAAGATCGGGCCTAGGATGGGCTTCTACGCTATGACGATGACCCCTAGGTCGACGGACTAAGATTGGGCCTAGTAACCTAGTAGGTTCGAGACTTGCTACCTCGGGCCTATTTAGGGATGCGCGGTATGATGATGATGATGTGGTACAATGTCGGGCCCAAATATGTTGAGATTTATGTTTACGTACCTATAATATATATTTTCAAAGAGCATCCTGCATATGTTTACATGATATGATTGTTTTGTTCACATGTTATGATTGTTATGTTTACATGCTATGTTGCTATGTTATATATGTTGCATGTTATGTTTGATATGTCATATATATGTTGCTATGTTACATATGTTGTATGTTATGTTTGATTATGTCATATATGTACATGATATGTTGCTATGTTATATATGTTACATGTTATGTTTGCTTATGTTACTTATGCTACATGTTATGTTGCTTACGTCATATATGTTACATGTTATGTAGCTTATATGTTATGAATGTTACATGTCATGCTTAATGTCGATGTATGGTTTTTATGAGTAGGACAGGATCTTACTAAGCCTATGTGCTTATAGTTTATTTTTCCCTTGTACTGCAGATAAGGGTAAGGGATGGATAAACTAAAGGGAGCAGCAGGAGGGGCCAAGTGTGTGTGGTAGTGGCATGGTGGAGGAGATCCGTTATGTCCTTATATATGTTTCCTTATGATGATGATGTTTATGGACTTGAACTAAGCACTAAGTACTTATGAAATAATGATGCATGCTCTATGTTAAGAAGAAGTATCTATATATGACGATGCATGTTTATGTTTAAAAGAAAGAAAAAAAATGTGTCTAAAGTCTTCCGCTGTAAGTAGTACGATGTATGTATGTACGGTCGCGTCACGCGCCGCCCCTCCGGACCCTAGGAAAGGGCGGGCATGACATTTAGCATAGTGTTGGGCGATGATAATGTGCCCATAAATTGATAATAATATTTAAATCATGATAGTTAATGTAATTGTTATACTTGTGTGCAATCATGATTTATGATCTTGATATTTGGTACATAGTCATGGGCAATAAGGGCTTAAATCATGCTCTAGGTGATATTTGACTTTTTATCATGATTACATACCTAATGCATGATTATAAATTGATAAATACATTTGTTTCACGATCATAATGTGGAAACAATACATAAATGTCATTATGATCATGAGGATTGTTAGGATGATACTTAACCTTGGGTAGAATTGCATGAAATTAAAGGTTAAGTATATATAAATACCTTTAGGATACATCTCACACTCACCATAGGCTACCTTGATTGAAAACTTAGCATGGGTGAGATGATAGGATGATACTAATGGTTCACTAATGCCTATTGCATTTAGATGGTCATTTTTAAGTATAAAAATAGCAATAATAGACCAATCATGGGGAAGACTTATGTTTAATTCATAGACATATTGCCCAAAGATCATGGTTGGATATTTCATGTGTTTTCAAAACAATTTCTTACTTTAAAATCTGTGCTTTCATGTTTTGAAACAATCCAAAACAAAACTAGGTGTTAAAATGGATACAAATTTGATCAAAACACTAGTTGTTTTTGAAGCTTTTGGATTTTTGGAAAATCATTGAAAATATAAGTAATTTTAATGAAAACTCATTTTTCATTGACAAAGGACTTTAAAATAAAAGTGTTTTCAAAATTTCATAATATTTTGAATTTTTTGGAATTTATAGTACATTTCTGAATTTCTTCCAGAAAATTAGAAAACCTGATTTCCTTGTGCCAGTCGACTGCCATACTGATAGCAGTCGACTGATGTACAATGCACGAGCACAGTAACCTGATTTTATCTGGTTTTGTTTGGTTTTTGATAGTTTTTCCTCCTTAGAGTTGATACCTTGGACTATAACATTTTGAAAATATTTTTTATGGTGTCAAAGGGGGAGAAATAGGGAAGTTTAGCATGTCTTAGGGGGGAGTTGCATGTTTAAGGAGGAGTTGTTATACTCATGTTTTTATTTACATGCTTTCCTTGCTTATGATTATTGTTATTTGTTTTATTTAACTTAAATGGATTGCCACACATAAAAAATGGAAAGATTGTTAGTGCAATCAACTCGTAATATGGTTTTGATGTGTGTGGCAAAGGGTTTAAGTTAGGATGATTGGATTTGATATGTGCATTGAAGTCTTGCAGGACTTAGTAATTCGCACATGGAGCATTGGCGAGTTTCACCTCTCATGACTCGATCCTTGAGTCAGTGAAGGATGGCTTTGCGGAAGCCATGCGCTTGGAGCATCCGAGGGATCGCCGGACGAGGAGATTGGAGTGAAGCCGGAGGAAGTAGACTTCAAGGCAAGACATGAAGGATGGTGATGTAGAGCCATGCGCTTGGCGCATCCGAGGGATGTCACCGGACGAAGACAACTTCAAAGGCGAGGGACTCCACGGGATGAGAGTGAGCGAATGTAACCCGAGATGAGGTAGTACGCTTAGGTGAAACATGGACAATTGGCTAAGTGTCGGATAGGATTTCCCGACATCAGTCGACTACCATGTCATGGGAGTCGACTGCACTAAGTTGATTGTGACTCGACTGGTATACGAGTCTCATTCATGTGCCAAATGATCATTGCCAATCCATGGCTTGGCGATCGATAATACCATCGATCGATCGCGATGGCGTGATCGGCCCAGTCGAGAGGGTTTGGGGCACAGAACCTCTCGTAGCCGACTGGGTAGTCGACTATGAAGGCATCAGTCGACTGATGGATACATCAGTCGACTGCCAAGGTTTCCATTGAACTACAACGGTCGGGATCTGATGTGTTTGGAGGCCGTTGTAGTGGTGGCAGTCGACTGCCAAGGGCAGCAGTCGACTGATGGCGGCCAACGGAAAGAAATCAACCCTCTCTATAAAAAGAGAGGGTGTGGCCTTTTGGATGGCTATTGCTCATGCTCCAAACTACCATCCAAGTGCTCCACAAGTGTTAAACTCCTCCTAGTTTTCTTTCACATCTATTGTAAAAGGAGTGTTCTCATTGTTGTAAGGGTTTACCTCCACCTTGCATTGGCTAAAGGGAGAGACCGATATTGGATTGGTTGCGGAGTGATTTACCGGGGACGAATCGGACCGTGGATTAGCGGCGAGGCCGTGAACCACGTTACATTCCTTGTTAGCATTTGTATTCTTGTTATTGTTTTGTCTTTATTGTTTATATTTCCGCTTGCGCTAACGAATTTGTAGACGAGCAATAGCCGAGAAAATTCCACCATACACATAAAGGCTATTCACCCCCCTCTAGCTGGTCACCATCATCCCTACACCAAGGACATTGATGGTGCAATGGTCTAGGGGGAGCAAGCCTTTAGGGGGAGGTTATCCATCTTGGGATGATGGATGTGTTTTTGGACCAAGGGGGAGATTATAAGATCTCATTGGAATGTGAGACATTGACACCCTTGGGGAGGACCTTTTTGATGTATGTAAAAAAGGAGGAGAATGTACCAATTGGAGTTTTTTGGAATTCTCAAAGGTGAGAATTGCCAATTGGGGATAATTGGTAGCCTTGAGTTAGAGCACCTAACTCAAAGGTGTTTGGGGTTTTGTCAAACATCAAAAAGGGGAAGATTGTTAGTGTAATTGGTCCAGGTCACGATTGACCGGACTTGAGTTTGACTCGAGCATTATTTTGATGTTAAACAAAACATATGACATGTGATTGTCATGGGAGGACCAAGTGTGTAGCCTTGGCCATGTAAGTCCAAGTGTGTAGCCTTGGCGGTGAAAGTCCAAGCATGGGGCTTGACATTGGAAGTCCAACATGGAGTTGGCAAGGGAAGACCAAGTGTGTAGCCTTGGCCACGTAAGTCCAAGTGTGTAGCTTGGCGGCGAAAGTTCAACATGGGTTGGCATTGGCATTTGGGAAGTCCAAGGGGTGGTTTGGCGGCGTAAGGTCAAGGGGTAGTCTTGGGAGTGTAAGTCCATATGTACCTTGGTGGTATAAACACCGAGAGCATGACAATAGTCGAAAAAAACACCTGAAAGCTAGCGTATGAATGAACAAGTCATGGATGAATTGGAGGGATCCGCGCATGGATGAACAAGTCATGGACGACTAGGAGGGATCCGATAGACGCGAAGTTAGTAGAGGTGGCTAGAAGGCTTAGGTCTAGGCTAAGGGTGTGTTGGATGCTCAAACATGTTGTTTGAGGTTTTACCCGACAATCGAATGCTCAAACAACTTGTGTTTGAGGTTTTACCCGACAACAATGATCGGGTGATATGCACTACCCATCACGTAGCCAACAATCGTTCGACAATAGCGATGCTTAGGCAATGATCGCAAGACTTGGCGATCAACTGATGGCAATCGACGGCCATGAAGGAGCAGTCGACTGCCAGCATTGCTCGCAAGCATAGAATGCTCGATAGCCGGTTGATCAGTCGGTTACGAAGCTAGTAGTCAACTATAGGAAACTGAAAGTCAACTGCCAGTGTATCTGTTGGTTGGATGCCAATGTGGATTAGGTCGTTGTCTCACAACGGCTATAAGAGCAATCAACTGGGGACTTATGACAGTCGATTGCTAGGTGAGGAATCAACCCGAGATAAGCATAAAAGGAGTTTGGGGAGGATTTCCACAGAAATTTTTGGAGAGATTTTGGAGGGGAAATGCTGCTACATTCTAGACCTTCAAGTGCAAACCAAAGCAACCTACAAGCAAAGGTTTCAAAGCAATTATTGTAAAGTGTTCTTTACTTGTTTTGTTTATTGTCTTGTATTCTCTTGTATTTCGTTATATTACTTTTCTAATCTTTGTATGAGGATTCTCCATCTACGACTTGTTGTCAAGAAAGAGTTTTATTAGTGGTGTTGTCATCACTAGAGCTCGTTGAGCTCGCCCCATGGAGTAGGAACCCTAAGGTTCCGAACCATGTATATCGTTGTATATTTTGTGTTTAGATTGTGTATTTGTCTTTATATTCATATCATATTTCGTATTTCTACTGCACTAACCGAATTGTAGAGACAAATGAATTATTTCCATCACGCATGCGAGAAAGGCTATTTAACACCCCCCTTCTTGTCGAGCCACGATCTTCTAACATCTAGACCACCCTTAGCCTAGACCTAAGCCTTCTAGCCACCTCCATCAGCCTCACGCTTATCGGAACCCTCCAAGTCATCCATGACTTGTTCATCCATACACTAGCCTTCAAGTGCTTCCATCGGCTATTGTCATGCTAAGTTGGTCTATACCACTAAGGCACATTGGGCTTATACTGCCAAGACTATCGCTTGGACTTTAAGCCGCCAACAATTGGACTTATGCTGCCAAGACTCTCACTTGGATTTTACGCCGCCAATATCAACCCTTGGACTTCCCTTGCCAACCCATGTTGGACTTTCCATTTGCCAAGACTCAAGTTTTGACTTTCTCTTGCCAAGACCCATGCTTAGACTTTCCATGCCAACCCATGTTGGACTTTCCAATTGCCAAGACTCAAGCATGGACTTTCCCTTGCCAAGACCCATGCTTGGACTTTTCCATTGCCAAGTGTCCTACTTGGACTTTCCATGCCAAGTACCCATGACTTGGACTTTTCATTGCCAAGTACTCAAGACTTGGACTTTCCATGCCAAGTACCCATGACAATCACATTGTCATACATTTTATCGAACATCAAAATACCACTCGAGTCAAACTCAAGTCTGGTCAATCGTGACCTGGGCTGATTACACCAACAATCTGCCCCTTTTTGATGTTTGACAAAAATCACAAACACCTTTGAGTTAGGCCACCTAACTCAAATCTCCTTACCAATTCTCCCAAATTGGTAATCCCAAATTCATCCATCTATTCTCCCATAACATCTCCCGTTAATTCTCCCCCTTTTCGACATACATCAAAAAGATTCTCTCCAAGGTTGTCAATGTCTCATATCCCATGAGATCTTACAATCTCTCCCTTAGTCCAAAAATATCTAGGAAGCCTTCACTCTTTCTAGTGATAAGTCCCATATCACTCAAGAGTGTAAATCCTTCAAACTCTTCCAATTTTTAAATTGGGCATCTTACATTCTCAAAATTCTTCCCCTCGTGAGGAAGAACACATCCATCATCCCATGATAGATACCTCCCCCTAAAAACTTGCTCCACCTTGACAATTGCACCAACAATGTCCTTGGAGAGTCCCTAAACCTATAGGAACACTAAACCATCAAAATTAAGGTTAAAAGATCAACCTTGAACTTTCACATACCTTAAATTTAATACACCACCCTAACAACTCTCCTAATCCATATCCAAGGGATTTTCTGTTGGGTTTTCCGAGCCGCAAAAACCGCTTTTTGCGTTGTGGAAACCTCGGAATCCCCGGCCACGGATCCGTGCGAAGATATATTAAAATAAAAACATGTATGTGCTTACTAAAAACCCTAGATCTACCTTAGATCTAAGAGGTGAGATCATTACCCTCGATGCGACGCCCTTCACAAATCCCACTCGTCCAAAAGTTCATCGGAACACGAGAGTGTCAAGTGCACACTCCTCTCTTGGTATCCACACAAGCAATAGGTGGAGAAAGAGACAAACATGAGTGTGCTAGCACTCCTAGAAGATCTCGGAAAGATGAGGAAGGAGAGGGAGAGCTTGAGAGGAAGAGCACCAAGGAAGAAGATGATGGAATGAGTAACTCACCAAATGAATTCCTCACTAATGGAATGGTGGCCGGCCACTTCATGGAAGGGGGGTTACATGAATGCATGTAACTCCCATGACCCTTGGTCTCCTTCATGATGTGGCACCAATTGACCAAGTCAATGATGATGTGGAGCATCATCATTTGCCGGCCATGCCAAGTCATCATCATGACATGACATTTAGTCAAGTCAAACTTGACCTTTCATCTTCCCTCTCAAGTCAAGTCAAACTTGACCTCTAATATCCCATGGTTGATCAAATCTAACCACTCGATTCAAGTCATTTTAATTTAATGAATCTCTATTCATTAATTTAAATTGATTTGATGAATCAAATCTAAATTAGGCTCATTCAACACTTGAATCAACTTGAGGCTAACTCAATTAGTCTAATTTGGATTACTCTTAATCCAATTTGGTTCATCCCATGAACCTAATCCTCATGGTTCATCATATGAACCTAATCTCCATCTAATTACTCTTATGTGTGTGACCCTATAGGTTCTTGTAACGTTGGCAATGTCCCTAAACGGATTTAGGAACATAAGCAATGAGCGGTATCTAGCAACACATCATTGCTACCCAAGTTACAAGAATGTTGAGCTCCAACATCACCTTTGTGACTACTAATTGTGACTCTCACAATATGTGCCAATGTCCCTCTATCCTTGGCATCTAGATTGACCAATCGCGGCATAGACCGCGTCATCCTCGGTACAATCTAAATCTTGATCTCCAAGTAGACTCACTCTAATCAAATGAGCTCAATATCTCATATTGACTCATTTGGGCATGGCCATGCACTTCGTGGTCTCACTCTATCAAGAATATCGATGTTAGACCCCGTCATATAGGAGGGATAGATCCCATCTACATCACTCACATCCCTCCGCATAATTTGTTACATACCTAGTAATCGCCTTTATAGTCCACCCATTTACGGGTGACGTTTGACGAAGCCAAAGTATGAAACTCCTTATGTAGGGAACCATGGTGACTTCAGGTCTAAGGACTAATAGTCATACTAATAGTCACATGAGAAAGTATATGACACTCATATAACGATCCATGAAACTTTCTCATGGCGGGTCATTCAGTATACATTCTCCAATGTATACCCATGTGTCAACTTGATATCTCATATCTATGACTTGTGAGATCAAGTCATCGTGTTAACCTACATGCTAGTCTCTACGCATTAACATTGTCCCTGAATGTTAATACTTGACTAGGAATGATTAAGAGTAGTGTTCTCTATATCATCTCATTATCGATTCAACCAATCGATTGATATAGATAAGAACCTACTACTCAAGGACATTATTATATTTAGTTATTTGGAACCAATACAAGTAAATATAATAACCATGCCTTTATAAATAGGAATATGATACAATAAAGTCCATACAACAATCATCACATGATTGACTCTAGGGCTTTCACTAACAATCTCTCACTAGCACTAGTGCCAATCACCGTAGTATCTAATACCCAATGACCTAGTGTGACCATCATGCTTTTTCTGTGCCAAAGCCTTGGTCAAGGGATCTGCGATGTTAGCCTCTGTGGGTACTCTGCAAATCTTCACATCTCCTCTATCGATAATCTCTCGAATGAGATGAAAGCGCTGTAGTATGTGTTTGGTCCGCTGGTGTGAGCGAGGTTCCTTAGCCTGCGCAATCGCTCCATTGTTGTCACACTAGAGCTCTATGGGATCTGCAATGCTAGGAACCACCCCAAGTTCAGTAATGAACTTGCGGATCCAAATTGCCTCCTTTGCTATTTCAGATGCAGCAATATACTAGGCTTCTATTGTAGAATCAGCAACTGTGTCCTGCTTCGAACTCTTCCAGCTCACAGCGCCACCATTCAAGCAAAACACGAACCCTGACTGCGATCTATAATCATCCTGGTCAGTTTGGAAGCTGGCATCGCTGTAACCCCTTACAGCTAGCTCCTCATCGCCTCCAAATATCAAGAAATATTCTTTAGTCCTTCTCAAGTACTTAAGAATATCCTTGACTGCTATCCAGTGACGCTCACCTGGATCTGACTGGTATCTACTCGTCATGCTCAAAGCATACAAGACATCAGGACGAGTACATAGCATGGCGTACATGATAGATCCTATAGCAGATGCGTAAGGGATCTTATCCATGCGGTCTCTCTCCTATCTAGAAGAGAGACTTTGAGTCTTCGAAAGACTCACACCATGTGACATCGGCAGAAGTCCCTTCTTGGAATTCTGGATGGCAAACCGTAGTAATACCGTGTCAATGTATGTACTCTGACTTAGGCCAAGCAATCTCTTAGATCTATCTCTATAGATCTTAATGCCTAGAATACAGGCTGCTTCACCTAAGTCCTTCATTGAGAAGCACGTCCCGAGCCAAGTCTTCACAGACTGTAGTGAAGGGATGTCATTCCCAATGAGCAGTATGTCATCCACATATAATACAAGGAAGACAACTGTGTTCCCATTAACCCTCTTGTAGACACAGGGTTCATCTTCATTCTTGATGAAACCAAACTGTTTGATCGCATCATCGAATCGAAGATTCCATCTCCGAGAAGCTTGCTTTAGCCCATAAATGGACCTTTGCAGCTTGCATACCTTCCCAGTATGCTGTGGATCTACAAAACCCTTAGGTTGTGTCATGTACACATCCTCGAGTAAGTTTCCATTCAGAAACGCAGTTTTGACATCCATCTGCCAGATCTCATAATCGTGGTATGCTGCAATAGCAAGCAAGATCCGAATGGACTTAAACATCGCCACTGGAGAAAAGGTTTCATCATAGTCAATACCATGAATTTGCTTGAAACCTTTAGCCACCAATCAACCCTTATAGGTATGCGTAAGTCCATCCATGTCAGTCTTTCTCCTAAAGACCCACTTACACCCAATGGGTTTGACCCCTTCAGGTGGATCAACCAAAGTCCATACTTGGTTAGTGTACATGGATTCCATCTCGGATCTCATGGCCTCTAGCCATTTCTCAGAATCTGGGCTCATCACAGCTTCCTGATAGGAGGTAGGCTCATTCTCAATGAGCATAACGTCATCATGGTCAGACAAGAGAAATGAGTATCTCTCAGGCTGACGACGTACCCTATCAGACCTGCGAAGAGGTAGGTCTACCTGAACAGGTGGTTGTTCCATAACTCTTTGTGCAACAACCTCATCACCCACAACACTTTGTGGTTCCTGTTCAACCTCCATCAAGGCCTCAGTGCTATGGTCCTTATCTTGAATTTCTTCAAGATCGAAGGTACTCCCACTAGTTTTTCTAGAAACAAAATCCCTTTCTAGAAAAACCCCAGTCTTTGCCACAAACACTTTGTGCTGACTGGGAATGTAGAAGTAATATCCCTTTGTATCCTTGGGATATCCAACAAAATAGCACCTATCGGATTTGGGTCCCAGTTTGTCTGAGACTTGACGTCGAACGTAAGCCTCACAACCCCAAATCCTCATGAAAGACATCATGGGATTTCTCCCTGTCCATATCGTATATGGTGTCTTTATCACAACCTTGGATGGTACATGGTTAAGGGTAAAGGCTGCTGTGTCAGAGCATATCCCAAAGGATATAGGAAGATCTGTGTGACTCATATCTAATAGGGTACGATTCCTCCTTTCGGATACACCATTCCACTGTGGTGTTCCAGGAGGAGTGAGTTGGGATAGAATCCCACACTCAGCTAGATAGTCACGAAACTCATGGCTAAGGTATTCTCCACCTCGATCTGATCGAAGTATCTTAATACTCTTGCCAAGCTGGTTTTGTACTTCATTCTTGAATTCTTTGAACTTTTCAAAGGATTCTGATTTGTGTGTCATGAGATACACATAACCATATCTACTGAAGTCATCAGTAAATGTAATGAAGTACCTGTAACCACCTCTAGCAGCAACATTGAAAGGACCACATACATCACTATGTATAAGTTCTAACAAATCTGTTGCTCTTTCGCTGTGTCCACTAAAGGGAGTCTTGGTCATCTTGCCTAAAAGGCAAGACTCGCATGTCTCATATGATTCAAAATCAAATGAGTCTAGCAGCCCATCCTTATGGAGCTGAGATAAGCGACTCTCATTTATGTAACCTGCGATAAATGCTTGGAGATAGGTTTGGTTCAACTCATTTGTCTTGAACCTCTTGGTACTTATGTTATAGATAGGGCTCTCTAAGTCTAGAAAGTAGAGTCCGTTCATTAGAGGTGCACTACAATAGAACATATCATTTAAATAAACTGAACAACATTTGTTCTTTATTATAAATGAAAATCCTTTCTTGTCCAAACAAGAAACTGAAATGATGTTCTTGGTTAAAGCAGGCACATAACAACATTTATCTAATTCTAGTACAAGCCCAGAGGGCAAAGATAGATCATAAGTTCCTACAGCAACAGCAGCAACCCTTGCTCCATTGCCTACTCATAGGTCCACCTCGCCCTTTGTCAATGTCCTGCTATTTCTCAGCGCCTACACATTGGTACAAATGTGAGATGCACATCCGGTATCTAATACCCATGATGAAGAAATAGATAGATTGACTTCTATAACATTTATACCTGAAGTAGAAGTCTCACTTCTTTTCTTCTTAAGATCTTCCAGGTATGCCTTGGAGTTACGCTTCTAGTGTCCTGCTTCCTTGCAGTAGACACAAGCCCCTTCCTTGGCTACCCCTCCTTTGGGTTTAAGTTCTTTGCCTTTTCCCTTGGCTTGGGACTTTCCCTTACCTTTAGGCTTGCCCTTGCCTTTCTTCTTTTGCACCTTCAAAAAGGTGTCAGATTTTCCCTTCTTAAGGTTAAGCTCAGCAGTTCTCAACATGCTGAGCATTTCAGGCAATGGCTTATCAATTTCATTCATGTTATAATTCATGACAAATTTATTGAAGGCTTGTGGCAAAGATTGCAAGATCAGGTCAGTGGCCAACTCTTGGCGAAGTGGGAATCCCAGCCTTTGTAGGTTCTCTACGTACCCAATCATCTTGAGTACATATGTACCTACAGGAGTCCCTTCTTGCATTTTGGACCCAAATAATGCCTTAGAGACTTCATATCTCTCATGCCTAGCTTGTCCTTGATATAGTTGACGAAGATGTCCAACCATATCATAAGCATTCATGAACTCGTGTTGCTTGTGAAGCTCAGAGTTCATGGTCGCGAGCATAAGACATGACACATCTAATGCAACATCTTGATGCTTCTTGTAAGCATCTTTGTCAGCTCGCGAGGCAGTGGCAGGAGGTGCCTCCGGAATGGGCTGCTCCAGGACGTACAACTTCCTTTCTTGGGTGAGAACAATTCTCAGGTTCCTGTACCAATCCAGGAAATTTGCTCCATTGAGCTTGTCCTTCTCATGGACAGAACGCAGAGAGAGAGTGTTCGTGTTTTTCGACATAGTTATCTACAACATACAATGCAGAGAATTAATATCATATTCCTTTTATCATTTAATTAGGCCTTTAATCAAATGATGCTCCCACTAAATTATAGGAATTTTGTAGAATCGAGTTATTGATGTGGTCAAACCAAATTACTAGATTCATACAAACTAGCTATAATTCTTGTGGGATAAGATCCACATCATACTAAGCCTTGAGTTAGCTTTGGCTAAATCACCCAAGACTTAGTACGATCGGTGGGTAACACATTACCGATTACATCTCTATGCAACTCTTGTTTATAGGATCAAGACCCACATTTACAAAAGACCTTGAGTTAGCTTTGGCTAAATCGCCCAAGATTTAGTGTAAATGCGATCTTAACCTATCTTTCCAACGATTGGAATATGCCTATAGTTCTACTCGATCCAATTGAGTTTAACTAGTTTTGCTCAATTTAATTGAGCTTACTCTAACCCAAGCGTGATAGGTGGGACCAAGATTGTCCCTCCGCACCCTACCAAGATAATATGCGTTGCTCTGCTTTGGCAGATTCAACAACAACAAATGATCGAGGTAGTGATGGGTATCAAGGCTCAGTAGGCATTTTCGAGTTGATTCGATTATGATCTAATCTAATCGTAATGTGTATCTTATACGCATTTAGGCATTTATTATCCTATATTAGCATGCATCACATACATACATTCATTATTCTAGCATGCATCATATACATACAAGAAAATTATCCTAGCATGCATCATATACATACAAGCATTATTCTACTAGCATGCATCACATACATACAAGCAAAATCAATTAAATATATATATATATATATATATATATCAACATATATATATATATATATATAATTAAATGTGATATAGTCATGGCCCTACTACGATCTTCTCAAGCCAATGAGAAGATCGGACGGTCAACCTAAAGGCTAGCGGCTTCTCCAAGCGCTTCCTTTGACCACCATGTGTCGTCGTCACCCTTATCGTAATCTCGTCTTCGAGTGGACTTTCCACCGCTCCATTTTGTACATTACAAATATGAAACTCGAGTTACATTCGAGTCTAAAACTATTTACAACTAGAATATCAAAAGAAGAGGTACGACGCGCAGGTCGCATACACTATACAACACGCACAACTACAAAACGGCACGCAGGCCGTATTATGAATTACAACACACATAATCCAATCAAATTGGGGTCATTGGGCCATGAAAATCACAGAATTATACATAATTCTAAATTATGTATTTTTACAGAAATTTTTATAATTTTTCCTAATTTTCTTTTTCAAATTAATGAGTCACCTCTGCGTAACGGTCCCGCTAAGCGGTTTCCGGGCACGATCGCGGGACAAAGCCCCTTTCGGGGATAGGGGCAGCGCCCATACTCGCAAAATTAACTTTGCGAGTGTCCCTACTGCGATCCTACAGTGACTTAAGTCACTTTCCCAAAAACCTAAAGCGAGAACTCGCCGTTTCGGAGAGTTTTTCTCGACGGTTGAAGCCTACAAGTGTCCCAACACTCGTTGCTTCGACTCTTTGAGAAAAATACCAAAAAATTCTATAAAATTAGGAAATTTACAGAAACATATAAATCTGTAATTTTTATATCTAATACAAAAATTACAAAATCGAAACACATACATGCTTCGCACATGGCTCTGATACCACTGTTGGGTTTTCCGAGCCGCAAAAACTGCTTTTTGCGTTGCGGAAACCTCGGAATCCCCGGCCACGGATCCGTGCGAAGATATATTAAAATAAAAACATGTATGTGCTTACTAAAAACCCTAGATCTACATTAGATCTAAGAGGTGAGATCATTACCCTCGATGCGACGCCCTTCGCAAATCCCGCTCGTCCAAAAGTTCGCCGGAACTCGAGAGTGTCAAGTGCACACTCCTCTATTGGTATCCACACAAGAAATAGGTGGAGAAAGAGACAAACTTGAGTGTGCTAGCACTCCTAGAAGATCTCGGCAAGATGAGGAAGGAGAGGGAGAGCATGAGAGGAAGAGCACCAAGGAAGAAGATGATGGAATGAGTAACTCACCAAATCAATTCCTCACTAATGGAATGGTGGCCGGCCACTTCATGGAAGGGGGGTTACATGCATGCATGTAACTCCCATGACCCTTGGTCTCCTTCATGATGTGGCACCAATTGACCAAGTCAATGATGATGTGGAGCATCATCATTGGCCGGCCATGCCAAGTCATCATCATGACATGACATTTGGTCAAATCAAACTTGACCTTTCATCTTCCCTCTCAAGTCAAGTCAAACTTGACCTCTAATCTCCCATGGTTGATCAAATTTAACCACTTGACTCAAGTCAATTTAATTTAATGAATCTCTATTCATTAATTTAAATTGATTTGATGAATCAAATCTAAATTAGACTCATTCAACACTTGAATCAACTTGAGTTTAACTCAATTAGTCTAATTTGGATTACTCTTAATCCAATTTGGTTCATCCCATGAACCTAATCCTCATGGTTCATCATATGAACCTAATATCCATCTAATTTCTCTTATGTGTGTGACCCTATAGGTTCTTGTAACGTTGGCAATGTCCCTAAACAGATTTAGGAATATAAGCATTGAGCGGTATCTAGCAACACATCATTGCTACCCAAGTTACAAGAATGTTGAGCTCCAACATCACCTTTGTGACTACTAATTGTGACTCTCACAATATGTGACAATGTCCCTCTATCCTTGACATCTAGATTGACCAATCGAGGCATAGACCATGTCATCCTCGGTACAATCTAAATCTTGATCTCCAAGTAGACTCACTCTAATCAAATGAGCTCAATATCTCATATTGACTCATTTGAGCATGACCATGCACTTCGTGGTCTCACTCTATCAAGAATATCGATGTCACCCCCGTCATATAGGAGGGATAGATCCCATCTACATCACTCACATCCCTCCGCATAATTTGTTACATACCCAGTAATCTCCTTTATAGTCCACCCATTTACGGGTGACGTTTGACGAAGCCAAAGTATGCAACTCCTTATGTAGGGAACCATGGGGACTTCAGGTCTAAGGACTAATAGTCATACTAATAGCCACATGAGAAAGTATATGACACTCATATAATGACCCATGATACTTTCTCATGGCGGGTCATGCAGTATACATTCTTCAATGCATACCCATGTGTCAACTTGATATCTCATATCCATGACTTGTGAGATCAAGTCATCATGTTGACCTACATGCTTGTCTCTATGCATTAACATTATCCCTGAATGTTAATACTCGACTAGGAATGATTAAGAGTAGTGTTCTCTATATCATCTCATTATCGATTCAACCAATCGATTGATATAGATAAGAACCTACTACTCAAGGACATTATTATATTTAATTATTTAGCACCAATACAAGTAAATATAATAACCATGCCTTTATAAATAGGAATATGATACAATAAAGTCCATACAACAATCATCACATGATTGGCTCTAGGGCTTTCACTAACATTTTCACCCTTTCTAATGCTTTCCAAAGCATATCATAGGGTTAGGAGCAGTTAGGGTAGCCTAACATAGCTGAAATCAGGCTAAACAAACCTTGTTTACCCGAAATCAGGCCTGGCAGTTGACTCTTACGATCGTGATCAAGCTAATCATTAGCCTTGATCAAGCTGTCGAAATATAGAAATTTAGTTTTCAGAAATAAAATTTGGAAAATCATAAGTAATTATACATAAATCAAAAATTCATGAAAATTCATATGTATAATACTTATGTCAAACATTATGGGTGAAAAATATTTGAAAAATAAAATACTCATAAAATAATGAGATTGACACAAAGTTCAAAACCATTGAAAAGGTCAATGTTTTGGCCCTACTTTGTATCAACTTCATCAATGATTATCGTTATCAAAAGATAGACTTCACCAAGGTTTTCTAAAATGATTTTAAAATGTTTTTGAAAACCCATATTGGATCATGATCAATGGGCTCAACGCACATGACTTGCACATTAGCTTTTTCCATGATCCACTCTTGTATAAGATGAGTTTGAGTTCATTTAGATGCAAGAACTATGCACCTTGAACTTAACTTATTTCCTAGCATCTCACATATGTCTAAGGTGTATGAAAACACATACAAGTTAATTTGATGTGAGATGTGGGTTTTGGTTATTATAAACTGAGGTCTCATGCATTTTCTAAGGCAACACTACTTGATTACCTTATACATGGGACTTCAAGTCATGTCATAGTCCTTAAATCAATTTTAATTAATGCATAAATGATCATGACATAAATGATAACATAAATAAGCATTGCCAATAATCATGATGTCATGACATATGATTAAATCTAAATACACATGACATAAAAATAGTCCTAAGCATAATCATGACATTTATATGATTTAAAATAAATATGATGTCATGACATGGTAATGGCAAACAAATCATGGAAAATAAAATATAATGGTATAAAAATACCTAAATTTTAATGTTAATTGTCATTTATTAGAATTAAGTCCATTTTGCCATAATAATCACTTATCTCCCAAGTGTGCCAAAAACCCAAAATGGCATACCAAGACCTCTAAACCTAGTTTGTGCCAAATTGATTGATTTTTCATAATTCTCAAAATATATTGGCACATTCTAAAATCCTTTAGGATTTAAATTCAAATATATTTCCAAGGTATCCATAACCTTGAAAATGACCTAAAGTGCCACCTTTACAATGGTTAGGTTAACTACCTATCCATTTAAAGTTGGCACAACCTAACCTATCTAGCGTGAGTCGATCACGCTTCTAAGAACCCAAAACCTATTTGAGCTCCTTGGGTTAACTAGGTATTCCTTAGGGATGACCTCCCTAGATACCCTCCTAATGACCCTTCTAGGCTTGGTAGCTTTGGTCATTTGGGTATTGCCTGGGTTAACTCTAGGGGTGACTCCCCTTGTAGCCTTCTTAGTGGCTTCCCTAGGTTTCCTTAAAACCTTAGCCACTAGGCACCTACCATGGTCAACTCTAGGGATGACTTCTCTTGTGACCTTGGTTTTCCTAGACCTAGTACTAGTTTCATAATCAAATGGAACTTTGTGATAGGTAGGCTTATCTACCTTGGACCTAGGCTTGTGGCTCAAGCCTTTCTTGCCCATAGATGAGCCTTGCCTCCTAGACTCTTGACTTAGACTCCTAGACCCTTGAATTTGATTTTGCATATTTCTAAGGGTCTTCTCCATCTTCTCAAGTTTTGACCTCAAAACTTGATTTTATAGCTCTAATCTTCCCAATTTAGATTTTTCATTAATCTTTTGGGAATGAGACTTCCTAGGCATATGTATATGGTTCTTGGGAATAATGCCTAGATGGTCTTCTATCTTGCTAATACTTTCCTTATGTAGGATTTTTCTAGGGACATTAGTCCCAAATTTCTCCTTAGTTCTAAGGTTACAACTCTTAGCACCTAAACAAAAATATTTGTTATTCCTAGCATGCTTTTCATTAACAATAGCAAGAGTGTTTTAATTATTTCTAGCGTGCTTTTTAACATTAAACATAGAAGGTGCATTACTAAAATATACCTTAGGGTTAGCTTTAGATGCTCCCCCTACATTTGATGCTCCTTCTTGGACCTTGCTAGGTTTCCTTCCCCTAGGGCATTGACTCCTATAATGCCCTCTTTGGTGGAACTTGAAGCACACCACGTGCTCCTTGCTCTTAATGGTTGGGGCTCTGGTCTTGTTGGCCTTTGGCACGACTTGTGTCATCTTCTTGACTCATTTCAGACACTTGCTCTTGTAGTGTCCGACTTCCCTACACTCAAAGCATATAATATGAATTTTATTTTTAATTTGAATTCTTGAGTTACCTAGGTCGATAGTAGGAACCGGAGTTGGTTCTTCATCTCTCTCGGAGGTAGATGCCTCTTCTTGTTCTTGCCCTTGCTCCGGTGATCTAATATCCTCCCCCTCATTCCTAGAAGTAGAGGCTTCTTCCAATTCTTCCTCTTCCACCTCTTCCGATCCGGATGTTGATTCTCTATCAACCACCAAATCCTCACTTTCTTGTGAGGAAGATGAACTTACTTCTTCGGCCTCCTCCTCTTCTTGAGTCGGTGATGGGTCTTCATGAAGCTTGGCCAATTTATCCCATAGCTCCTTAGCATCTTGAAATTCACTTAATCTAGACAATAAATCATTAGGTATTGAATAAACTAACATATCAATTACCTTATCATTAATTTTGGATTTTTTGAGTTGATCTTGGGTCCATCTCTTCTTATTGAGATATCCTCCTTTTAGGTCCATCTCTTCTTCTTGAGATATCCTCGGTCAGAAGATGAACCAATGCTCGATGTCCATCATTAAGAAATTCTCCATCCACATCCTCCATTGGTCAAATCCTTTAGCTCCAAAAATTTTGTATGAAGGAGGTGTGTTGATGTTGTGGCCCAATTTAAGACTTAACTCCTCCATCTTCTTCTTCACCCTCTAGCGATGCTCCCTTGGCGGTTAGTCTAAATGAAGAGCATCCTCGCTCTAATAGAAATTGTAGGGACCGTTGATGACCACTAGAGGGGAGGTGAATAGTCTGTTCGATGCGTCGATGGAATTTGATCGTGCTTGCTACAAAACTAGTTATACGCAGGGGAATATATATAATAACAAAAAAATACACAAGCACAAGCACAATACGCAAGATATAATGTGGTTCGGAATCTCAAGGTTCCTACTCCACGGGTTGGGGTCGAATGAGTCCTAACGATGCCAAACACCACTAATAATCACAAACACTCCTCGACAACAAGTCGGAGGCGAAGAAACCTCTTACAATGATTACAAAAGTAATACACGTAATAAACAAGCAAATACAAATGAAATACATAAAATAATGTAAAGAAAACTTTACAACTATTGCTTTAGATGCTTGCTTGTTGATTGCTTGAACTGTGCTTGAAGACCCTGATTTGCAGCAGCAAATCGCCTCAAAAATGCCCAAGAAATCACTGTTGAAATCCTTCCCATCGAGCTCCTTTTAAGCCTCCTCACAACCAAGATTTTTGCCTGGTAGTCGACTATCAATAGTACCATTGTGAGACAACGGGTTGATCCACGATGAAAAAGTTCCAACGGATACACTGGCAGTCGACTTCCATTACCCAGAAGTCGACTGCCAGTGTCATAGCTGACTGACTAGTCGGCTACCGAGCATTCTGCTCTCACGACCAACCCATCAGTCAACTTCCCTTCATTAGCAGTCGACTGATCAAGCAGTCGAGGCACCGGTCGAGACGCCTTGCATCTATGGCCGCTACGGTGAGGCGGTCCGAGGTCAATCGAGGCGCTTTTGCCCGTGCGACAAGCGATCGCAGCCGATCGACTCACGACTCATGGCAATCGACTAGTCATAATCCCAGTCGACTGTTGGATGTCGACTCAGCTATCAAGTGTCAAAACACTTGACCAGTCGACTGGTTCATATCCCCAGTTGACTACTACACCTCAACCATGAGGTTTACCCCAAGTATGATGCCCACATACTTGCTAAACCACCCTTAGCTTAGGCCTAAGTCTTCTAGCCACCTCCGTTAACCTCATGCCTATCGGATCCCTCCATGTCATCCATGACTTGTTCATCCATACGCTAGCCTTCAGGTGCTTCCATCGACTATTATCATGATAAGTTGGTCTATACCACCAAGGCACATTGAGCTTACGCTGTCAAGACTACCGCTTAGACTTTACGCCACCAACCATTGGAATTATGCTGCCAAGACTCACGCTTGGACTTTACGCCGCCAATATCAACCCTTGGACTTCCCTTGCCAACCCATGTTGGACTTTCCTTGCCAACCCATATTGGACTTTCCATTTGCCAAGACTCAAGTTTGGACTTTCACTTAGCAAGACCCATTCTTGGACTTTCCATGCCAACCCATGTTAGACTTTCCAATTGCCAAGACTCAAGCTTGGACTTTCCCTTGCCAAGACCCATGCTTGGAGTTTCCCATTGCCAAGTGTCCTACTTGGACTTTCCATGCCAAGTATCCATGACTTAGACTTTCCATTGCCAAGTACTCAAGGCTTTGACTTTCCATGTCAAGTATCCATGACTTAGACTTTCCATTGCCAAGTACTCAAGACTTGGACTTTCCATGCCAAGTACCCATGACTTGGACTTTTCCATGACAATCACATTGTCATACATTTTGTCGAACATCAAAATACCACTCAAGTTAAACTCGAGTCTGGTCAATCGTGACCTGGGCTAATTGCACCAACATTGTCTTCCTATCTTCCTGCTTTATTTTCCTGAAAACACAACCACAAGAGATGTAACCACCTTCCCAAAACCCACATCCATGGTTCACATCTACTCTCTCCAAAGTAACAGGTGATTGATGCAGATCCCTATCCCACCTATTTCAAATTCCTTTTGAATATTATCTGATTCCCAGTCATATAAAAGCATTCTTCATAGAGCAGCTAGGAGGGGGCCTACATTTTCCCTTTCACCCTTTCTTCCTTGAAGTATCTCAGTATTTCTCTATTCCTCTTAACTAACTAAGTCCTAATTCCTTTCGCTTTATGCTAGGCTTTTATCTTATCACTTCCTATTTAAACAACCCCCTTCTCTCTTCTTTTTTCATTGCTTTTTCCAGCTAAAATCATCAGAAACTAGCATCTTTTATTTCCAAGCCTGCTCTGACTTTAAATTTTTAAGAGGCATCCCTTCTCCACATAAAGGATGGAAAGAACACTATCTCTTTATACATCCTCCTTCTCCTTTCACCTTCCCCTCCACCTGGCCACACACTCCTCCCCCTCGTCCTCCTATGGGTCAATATCGAGATAATGCAGATACAAACTGATCACATCATCAATAGTAGAAGAACAATTTAATCTAATTCAACTACTTACCATATCAGCGGTGGCATTAATCAGAACAAACCTCCACCTACAATCGACTGATACTCTGGGTAACTTCTTCACCAACATATATATATATATATATATATATATATATCATACTTTTTAATTTTGTTCTATGTTTTTCCTTTTTTTTATAGAATCACTTTTTTTTACAAGCTTCAATCAGTGTTCCACCGCCTTCACACATAAACCCCATTCAATTACACCCCCATCACTTAACACCTTCTACCAAACCCTTACCTTTAAACCCAGCTACCCACATCCCCAATTTTTATATAACCAATCCCCCCAATGTTTTTACCCCCACACTTTCAACTAATTTTATTCCTCAATACCTTTTTCCTTTTACCTTTAGCTGAGGATCTACCAAATCCCCTCTTACACAACATTAATCAGGCTAGTATATTATTTCTTTTATTACTTTTGGTTGATACTAATACTCACCCTTTCAGGGGTTTGTAAGCATAACTCATCTCAACAACCACTGGGCTCAATATACCTCCACTATGAAAAAAGAACTATAAGAAAGTTAAGCCCGAGAAGCATCCCTACAACACGCCTACCAAAAGCTCGAGAGAGAATTACAAGCTTCCCACATAAAAGCACAAGCTGACTTAGCAGAACTTGCAGTCCTTCGATTCCAAACAACTTACTTACAAAATGCCTTGGACACTAAACCGACTTAGTCATCATCCGAGGGAAAGAACAATACAAATCCTGAAGAAACATTTTGGTCTTCTACCAAAATCAATGACTTATTTTTTGACCGAGGTTTTAGCTTCTTGCAATGGGGGTTTCAAGACTGCATAAATCAATTCCAAGCAACAGGTTATCCCCCTCATGGACATCCCCTCACTTTCCTAGACTTAGGCACTACTATAGATCGCTCTCCTCCCGATTTACTGTCTTTCCCTTCTCAATTCAATACTGAGAAAATATAAACTTTGTATTTGATATAACACTTGAAGTACAATACATTTTATCCATTTTTTCCATTACATTCCTCCAAAAAAAATAAAGATAAATTTTACAAAATTATCAACTAAAATAAGGACGTAAATGATACACATTCCATAGTCGTGCTAAAAGCCTTCCCTACACATCCTTCAAGTGGTAAGCTCCAATTCCCACTCGGCTCTCCACTTGAAAGGGACCCTCCCACATAGGTCCTAGCTTACCTTTGCATCCTTTAGGCAATACCTTTCTTAACACTAAATCTCCTACCTGAAAAGAGCATGGTACCACCTTTTTATTATAAGCTTTCATTACCTGTGACCTATACCTTTCAGCATGATACAAGGCATGATCCCTTATTTCTTGAATCAAGTCCAATTCCATATGTTGAGCCACTTCATTATCACCCGGGGTATAGGCTACTACTCTAGAAGATTCTATCCCAACCTCCACAGACAATACTACTTTTGTACCATACATCATACTAAAAGGAGTTGCTCCTATAGCTCTTCTGGGAGTGGCGCGGAAAGACCACAATATATTGGGTAATTTTTCTACCCAACTACCCCCCACATGCTCCAATTTAACTTTTAACCCATGTACCAATTCCCTATTAGTGACTTCAATCTTTCCATTTCTCTAAGGATAAGCCACTGATGTAAACGCTTGCTCAATTTTAAAATCTTAACACTATTTAGCTAGTTTTTTTCCCTTGAAACTGCTACCCATTATCTGATATTAATCGCCTAGGTATACCAAAATGAGATATTATATTCTTCCATAAAAATTTTAATACCATTTGTTTTGTAATATGAGCTAAGGGCTCAACTTCCACCCACTTAGAAAAATAATCAATAGCCACTAACAGAAACTTTTTTCGACTTGCCCCGATTGGGAATGGTTATACTATATCCATACCCCATTGATCAAAAGGACAAGATAACACAACTACCTTCATATACTCAGCCGGTTGATGCTGCCAATTATGATGTTTTTGATAACTTTTACATTGTTGTACTAACTGAATAGCATCCTTCATTAGGTAGGCCAAAAATAACCAGCCAGCAATACTTTCTGAGCCAATAACCGACTATATTTATGGCTTCCACAAGCTCCTGTTAGTAATATATGAGAGATGTCCTAAGGCAATCGCCTTATGTATGAACCATTTATATGATAAATGAAGATTCACTATTTGAGTATACATGTTTCATGTATTTGATTGGATCTTAAACTCATTTACTGAATGTCCACGCGATTCACAGCATGAGAGAATTTGTGATTGGATCACAACTAGTGAGTATCTCTACATGTGTAATTGTGATGTATCGGAATTATCCCTAGTCGATGAATTGATGGATTTGGACACCATCAATTTTGTCGAGAATAGCACGAGGTATACTCCTTGGTGTATCCAAGCAGCTGATTCTCACTGGCTGGAGACATTGTGATGTCCGGAGTTAATCGTGGATGCTAGTTATGGTAACTAGTTCATTGGAGTGACCAGCCGTAAGACTACATATGGTTCTCTGCATATATAGATATGTCAAGGAAGTTCTTACTGTGGCTTAAGTGCGATGTTCCTTTTACTTGCGGTATTCAAGTCATCTTGATCATGGAGACTTATGCTTTGACATCTTAAGCAAACATCTCTAAGGAGATGTGGACCCGGGATGATTGGGTATAAGTCAAAGTAATCGAAGGTGTTTGAATAGCCTATAAAGGATTCACCAATCCTTGCGAGGAGATGTATACCCATGGCCTCTCGTCGGATTGTTACTAAAGTCTTTGGCCAAAGCATTACATGTTTAGAGTAAGGTACTCTTCGATACATGTGGAGTAACTAGAATCCGTAGGACGAGAAAATGATACTTGGGCTAGGTGTGACGTAGTCAGCCTAATGGGGACTGACACAATAGACCATGTCCTGAACCAAGTGGGTATAAGATGAGTGAAGGGAATGGGCCACGAATCATTCGAGCTGCTGAAGGGTTTCAGAAATAGTTCTGGATCAACCGTTGATCTTTTCGGTTAATTGGGGATCATGATGTACTACTAGGTGCCACTCATGATCGTTCTATAATTAATGGTTAATTATAGATGGCCAACATAAACTGAGAACCTATTTGATCACACGCACAACGAGCGTAATCCAAAGGATTTAAAATGAGCTTGAGAATGGGATTCTCAGACCGAGAGAAACTAGGTTTGGTTGGACCAAACATAAAGCGAGCATGAAATCGTTTCAGTCGCAATGGAAGTGTGGATGGGCCGAGTCTTATGAAGACGTAATGGATAAACCAAAATAGTTTGGTTCTAATCCAATGGAGGAGAATAAACCAAAGGGTTTGGTTTATTTTAAACGAATGAACCAAAAGTTGGTTCGGTTCGTTTTAACTTAAAATAAACCATCATGGTTTGGTTTATTTTAACTTATCTTAATGGAGCGGGTTAACGAGCCTAATGGTTATGATCCAATAACCATTAAGAGAATTAGTTCTCTATAAAAGAGGGCTTAATGGATAATTAAGCCCTAATCCAAAACCCTAGCTTGGCCGCCCGACCCCTCTTCCTCTTGTTGGTGTCAACTCCATTGCCGCCCAACCCTTGAGCCACCGTCCAGCTCTTTGCCGGCGTCCAAGCTTCAGCCGGTGATCCTCCGGCGACCCTCCGGTGATCTTCCTAGGCCTCGGTGAAAAGGTGAGCACTTGGCTACCTTGTTTTGGCCGGCGCCTACTCCTCCTCCAAGCTGTCCAGTTTTCTGGACAGCTTCTTCTCCTCTCGTCGGAGCGTCGTTTGGACGACGGTTAGAGCTCCGACAGTGGATAACTTACCGGGGATTCGATCTCCGGTAATCCTCTGAGGTGGAGGACGAAGGATTCGTCAATTGGTTGACGAATACCTCTCCGGAGAAGCGAGTTTTGAGAACTCGTATTAGGATCCGAATTTGGATTCGGATCGTGATCATCTCTCGACCACGTCATCTTCAACACGAGGCTAGTAACCCGTACGAAGACGAAGCTCGTGGCTTAGCGAAGTCATCCCGAGGAACTCGGCGTGGATACGGATAGAGAAGATTCTAGCGAGGATCGTTCCGGTTGATGTCATTCCCGCTACACGTCATACGAAAGGTATAACGTAGATAAATTTCCTTTTATTGAAAATTTAAATTTACGGTTATGTCTACACTTGTTGTAATATGCATGCGCAGGTTGTTGTGTGCTGTAATAAATATAGATTTATTATTTTAATTGCTCACTGTGTTCATGTTTACTAAACATGATCGAACACACACACCAAGGCTCTAAACCCAACAAAGGGTATCGTGAGCCCAGTTGTGTTTCACATAATCGTCAGAAAATGGTTTTGCGATAGTCATAATGTATTTCTGGAAATTTTCTAATTTTGGAAATTTAGAAGTATTTATGGAAATTTTTCAATTTTGGAAAGTCTAGAAGTATTTATGGAAATCTTCCACTTTTGGAAAGTTGGAAGTATTTATGGAAATTGATATTTTCCATAAATAAAATATTTGATTAGATTCGAGAAATTTGTTTCCTAATTTAATCATGATTTGATTTGGGAAATCAAATCTTAAAATATTTTATTTCCATAAGTAGTTTTAATGATTTAGGAAATTGGTTTCCTAAATAGATTTTCCTTAATCAAATAATTCCATGAATAAAATATGTGATTAGATTTGGAAATTTGTTTCCTAATTTAATTATGATTTGATTTGGAGAATCAAATCTTAAACATATTTTATTTCCATAAATAGTTATGACATATAAGGAAATATATACATGACATAATTGTATGCCATGTAATTGCATTAGATGCATAATATTATGCCATGCGTGTCGTGACATGTAGATGTATGCCATGTATGTCATGCCATGTAGATAATAGTTATTTGCATGCAAAGAGGATGAGACATAAAAACCCTTAAACAATATTAAAGCCTACACCTTCCATTAATATGGTTAGAACCAGAGTTCCGTTTCTTGTTTGGGTTGTTGGACTCTTCCAAGCCCTACAACCCGAATCAACATGTTCAAACCATGGAATAGTTTAATACTAATATGGTAAGAGCCGAGGTCAATCGTTAGCTTTGGTTGTTGGACTCTCTCCAAGCTGGGCTAATTGGTTGAATGCGCCTAACCATATTAAAACTATTTCCGATTATTGGGTTGGCTTTAACCTCGAGCATCGGCTTGTTGGACTCTCTCCAAGGTCGATGTAAAGGGAGGTGAAGTTGGGTGCTATGCATATGATGCATACTTGTTAATGTGTTAACAACCCGATGTATGTGTGAACATTCAATTAGTTGATAGCACATTGTGATAGTTGCATATACGTGATATGCAATCGGTATAGTTGATACCTACCGTCGTAGTTATGAATGACTTGTTGGACTCTCTCCAAGGTTGTTCATAACTATGATGGATATCACCCATTCGAGATGGACCTACGATCTCCAAGTGATTTTGGGGTTTTTGAAATTCAAAATGAATGGGATTTATAAATGTATATTGATGCATTTTAAAATCATTTTCTCATATATGCTCGCTTTGTATTTCTAGGTCAATAAATTGATCATGACGCCTTTGAATTTCGCACTATTTTGATTCGAACAAACCGATCGGGCCTAACTTCGGATCGCTTAGAAACTCGAGAATTGTTCAAGAGCGGAAAAGCTTGCATATGTCCTTGAAGAGCCTCTTCACGACCGTCCTAAGGGCGATGCAACTCGGACCAAATGTTGGTCTATCGAAGCATGTGGCGGTCACGGTGGCGAGTTGCATCATGCTAGCGGCGATGGTACAGTGCAAAGCGGCATGAGCATATGGATGCTAATACTATGGTCTTCCATCTTCATGAGTTGTTCGATGAGCAAGCGAGATCAGAAAGGTTCGAGGTCTCCAGGCTCGTCTTCACCACGAAGATGCAAGAAGGTTAAATCTGTAGTGCGATTTGTGCTAAAGATGAGCAGGTACATCGGCGGACTAGCTACCCTCGGTTTTGTGATGGATCATGAGTTAAGTATTGACTTAATTACGCATTGTTTGCCCAAGAGTTTCGCAATTTGTGATGAACTATCGGATGAACAAATTGGAATCCACCATTCGAGCTCCTCAATATCTTTGAAGTGTGGAGCCTTACGTGAAGCATGAGGAGAAAGCGGTTACATTAGTTGATTCCTCGAAAGGTTCTAAGAGGAAGGCAAAAGAAACGAGAAGAAAGGAAAGAAAAAAGGCAAAGAAAGGCGGAACCCAGCAAAGGGCACTTGCCATCATTGTGGCAAGGAAGGCCCTTGGCGAAGAAAGCTGCAAGATTTATCTTGAGTCCATGAAGAAGAAGAAGGCATCAGATGCCCCATCCTCTTGAGTATCTTAGTTATTGATTGTCATTCTATTTCCTTAGACACTTGGGTATTGGATCTTGGGTGTAGCTCACATATATGTAATGACATCTGAGGGCTAAGGAATAGAAGAAGACTTGTCGAGAGTCAAATTTGCGAGTTGGCAATGGAGCAAAGGTTCTTTGCGATGCCATCAGAACTTATTTCTTTGAAGCTCCTAGTGGACTAGTCTTGGCTGGACAATTGCTATTTTGTTCCTTCTCTAATAAAGAACATTGTTTCTATTTCTGTTTAAATAGAAATGGTTTCCATTTGACGTTTAGTAACAATTGTTGTTATATAACTTTGAAAATGGCGTACTTTATGGAACGGAACTTTGAGTAATGGCATTTATCGTTGGGCGTATCCGGTGACATTTTCAATATCGAAGCGAGCAACAGCGTGCTCGAAAGGATAATCAAATAGACTCCTATATGTGGCATTGTCGTCTTGGCCATATAAGCAAGAAAGCATGTCCGAATTACACCGATGTGGAATTCTGGAATCGTTTGAATTGGATTCATACGATACATGCGAATCATGCTTAAAAGGCAAGATGACTAAGTTACCTTTTACTGGAAAAGGTGAACGAGTGGGAGAGTTACTAGGCCTAATACATACTGATGTATGTTGACCTATATCAACTCAAGCATTAGGAGGCTATAGCTACTTCATTACCTTCACCGATGATCACTCACGGTTTGGGTATGTGTTCTTGATGAAACACAAGTCTGAAGCCTTTGAAAGGTTCAAAGAATTCAGAAATGAAGTAGAGAAACAACATGACAAGAGTATTAAAATACTTTGATCGGATCGAGGTGGTGAATACTTAAGTCAAGAGTTTCTTGATTATCTAAGAGACAATGGCATATTGTCTCAATGGACTCCGCCCTATACACCACAGCATAATGGTGTATCGAGGCGTCGTAGGACCTTGTTGGACATGGTCAGGTCAATGATGAATCATGCAACTCTTCCCAAGTCCTTTTGGGGCTATGCACTTCAGACAGCTGTTTACTTGTTAAACAGAATGCCTACCAAGGTAGTCTCAACTACTCCATATGAGATATGGAATAGTAAGAAACCTCATGTATCTTACTTGAAGATATGGGGTTGTCCTGCTTATGTGAAGCGGACTGTATCAGACAAATTGGATGCTAAGTCTGATAAATGTCTATTTATTGGATACCCTAAGGACACAAGGGGTTACCAATTCTATCATCCTGTGGAACAAAAGGTGTTTGTTTCAAGGCATGCTGTGTTTCTAGAGAAAGAGTTTCTCTTGCAAGAAAACAGTGGGAGTGTCGTCGAGCTTGAGGAGGCTCGAGAGACTCAAATAGACATTGATGAGATACCTGGTGAAGCACAACATCCGACAACTCATAGTGATGAGCAATCGGCTGGACCTATTGTAACACCACATCTTCGTAGATCTGGTAGAACACGCAATATTCCTGAGAGATATGGATTTCTCATAAGCGAATAGAACGACGTGTTACTCATTGATGATGAGGAGCCTACCAGTTATGAAGAAGTGCTGACAAGTTCAGAAAGGGATAAGTGGCTTGGTGCCATGAAGTCGAAAATGGATTCCATGTATGAAAACCAAGTTTGGAACTTGGTTGACCCACCTGAAGGGATAAAGCCTATAGGGTGCAAGTGGGTTTTCAAGAAGAAAACCAACATGGATGGTAATGTGATTACCTATAAGGCTAGATTGGTGGCGAAAGGATATCGTCAAAAACGAGGTGTTGATTATGACGAAACCTATTCGCCTGTAGCTATGCTTAAATCCATTCGGATGCTCCTGGCCATAGCGGCTCATTATGATTATGAGATATGGCAGATGGATGTGAAAACAGCTTTCCTTAATGGAAACTGCTCGGGGCGTGTATATGATACTGACTGAGGTTTCACATCGGTTGATAAAACCAAGGTATGCAAATTGCGACGGTCCATTTATGGATTGAAGCAAGCATCCGAGGCTGGAATATCCATTTTGATGAGACAATCAAAAGTTTGATTTCTCACAAAATCTGACGAACCTTGTGTGTACAAGAAGGTTAGTGGGAGTGCGATCGTGTTCCTAGTATTGTATGTCGATGACATACTACTTATAGGAAGCGATGTTTCAATCTTCTTGTCGATTGAAAGGTTTGGTTATCAAGACATTCTCCATGAAAGACACAGGAGAAGCAACCTACATCCTCGGGATTAAGATCTATAGAGATAGATCGAAGCGGTTGCTTGGTCTTTGTCTACATATATAGGCCGAGTGCTAAAGAGGTTTAGCATGTCGGAATCCAAGAAAGGTTTCCTACCCATCGGGCATGGGGTACACCTTCAAGTCTATGTGTCCGCGCACGAAGGCGAGAGGATTTACATGAGTAAGATTCCTATGCATCCGCATGATAGGATCTATCATGTATGCTATGTTATGTATGAGGCCCGATGTATCGTATGCTCACAGTGTCACGGCGGATACGATCCGATCCAGAATGGATCATTGGCGGTATTAAGACGATCCTTAAGTACTTGAGAAGAACTAAGGATGTGTTCCTAATATATGGAGAAGGGACATGGTGATATGCGGGTATACGGATGCGGCTTCGAGACAGACAAGGATGATTCAGTCACGATGCTGGATCGTGTTCACCTTGAATGGGGCGCGATGAGTTGGAAAAGTTCCAAACAAGAGGCATGGCGGATTCTACCAGCGAGGCGAGAATACATTGCGGCAGCGGGAAGGCGGTTTGGATCAAAAAGTTCGTTCATGAACTTGGTGTGATTCCGGCCATTGTTGAAGCAATACCGGTCTACTGCGACAACAATGGAGCAATTGCACAGGCGAAAGAGCCAAGGTCTCATCAGCGATCCAAACATGTGCTTCGCCGCTATCATCTTATCAGAGAGATCATCAGTAGGAACGAAATACAAATCGAGAAAATTCCCACTGAAAGGAACTTAGCGGATCCCTTGACTAAGGCATTACCTCAAAATAAGTTTGAGGGTCATGTTCGAGCTTATGGTATTGGATACAGTAGCGATTGGCATTAGGCCAAGTGGGAGTCTGTTAGTAATATATGAGAGATGTCCTAAGGCAATCGCCTTATGTATGAACAATTTATATGATAAATGAAGATTCACTATTTGAGTATACATGTTTTATGTATTTGATTGGATCTTAAACTCATTTACTGAATGTCCACGATGCGATTAACAGCATGAGAGAATTTGTGATTGGATCACAACTAGTGAGTATCTCTACATGTGAAATTGTGATGTATCGGAATTATCCCTAGTCGATGAATTGATGGATTTGGACACCATCAATTCTGTCGAGACTAGCACGAGGTATACTCCTTGGTGTATCCAAGCAGCTGATTCTCACTGACTGGAGACATTGTGATGTCCGGAGTTAATCGTGGATGCTAGTTATGGTAACTAGTTCATTGGAGTGACCAGCCGTAAGACTTCATATGGTTCTCTACATATATAGATATATCAATGAAGTTCTTACTGTGGCTTAAGTGCGATGTTCCTTTGACTTGCGGTATTCATGTCATCTTGATCATGGAGACTTATGCTTTGACATCTTAAGCAAACATCTCTAAGGAGATGTGGACCCGGGATGATTGGGTATAAGTCGAAGTAATCGAAGGTGTTTGAATAGCCTATAAAGGATTCACCACTCCTTGCGAGGAGATGTATACCCATGGCCTCTCGTCGGATTGTTACTAAAGTCTTTGGCCAAAGCATTACATGTTTAGAGTAAGGTACTCTTCGATACATGTGGAGTAACTAGAATCCGTAGGACGAGGAAATGATACTTGGGCTAGGTGTGACATAGTCAGCCTAGTGGGGACTGACACAATAGACCATGTCCTGAACCAAGTGGGTATAAGATGAGTGAAGGGAATGGGGCACGAATCATTCGAGCTGCTGAAGGCTTTCAGAAATAGTTCTGGATCAACCGTTGATCTTTTCGGTTAATTGGGGATCATGATGTACTACTAGGTGCCATTCATGATCGTTCTATAATTAATGGTTAATTATAGACGGCCAACATAAACCGAGAACCTATTTGGTCACACACACAATGAGCGTAATCCAAAGGATTTAAAACGAGCTTGAGAATGGGATTCTCAGACCGAGAGAAACTAGGATTGGTTGGACCAAACATAAAGCGAGCATGAAATCGTTTCAGTCGCAATGGAAGCGTGGATGGGCCGAGTCTTATGAAGACGTAATGGATAAACCAAAATGGTTTGGTTCTAATCCAATGGAGGAGAATAAACCAAAGGGTTTGGTTTATTTTAAACGAATGAACAAAAAGTTGGTTCGGTTCGTTTTAACTTAAAATAAACCATCATGGTTTGGATTATTTTAACTTATCTTAATGGAGCGGGTTAACGGGCCTAATGGTTATGATCCAATAACCATTAAGAGAATTAGTTCTCTATAAAAGAGGGCTTAATGGATAATTAAGCCCTAATCCAAAACCCTAGCTTGGCCGCCCAACCCCTCTTCCTCTTGTTGGCGTCAACTCCATTGCCGCCCAACCCTTGAGCCGTCGTCCAGCTCTTTGCCGATGTCCAAGCTTCAGCCGGTGATCCTCCGGCGACCCTCCGGTGATCTTCGTAGGCCTCGGTGAAAAGGTGAGCACTTGGCTTCCTTGTTTTGGCCGGCGCCTACTCCTCCTCCAAGCTGTCCAGTTTTCTGGACAGCTTCTTCTCCTCTCGTCGGAGCATCGTTTGGACGACGGTTAGAGCTCCGACAGCGGATAACTTACCGGGGATTCGATCTCCGGTAATCCTCTGAGGTGGAGGACGAAGGATTCGTCAATTGGTTGACGAATACCTCTCCGGAGAAGCGAGTTTTGAGAACTCGTATTAGGATCCGAATTTGGATTCGGATCGTGATCATCTCTCGATCACGTTGTCTTCAACACGAGGCTAGTAACCCGTATGAAGACGAAGCTCGTGGCTTAGCGAAGTCATCCCGAAGAACTCGGTGTGGATACGGATAGAGACGATTCTAGCGAGGATCGTTCCGGTTGATGCCGTTCCCGCTACACGTCATACGAAAGGTATAACGTAGATAAATTTCCTTTTATTGCCAATTTAAATTTACGGTTATGTCTACACTTGTTGTAATATTCATGTGTGTGTTGTAATAAATGTAGATTTATTATTTTTATTGCTTCCGCTGTGTTCATGTTTACGAAACATGATCGAACACACACACGCCGCGGTGACGGAAACCCAACAGCTCCTTCATGTATCTCTCTTAGTACATAATTTTCCTTAGTCTTCCCTAAACACCTCAACAAGGGCCCAACACTAGTTCTTTTATATAAAACTCCTTTCAGCATGCAAAAATGAATAACTCGTTGTTTCACTAGCTGAGCTCGAATAGGATCCTCAGGCACCTGTTTATCCTACAAAAATGACAGTAACTCCCTTCTCTAATCATCCTAAATTAATTCTTTCAATTTCTCACCCTGAAGCAATGGTTCAATTTGTCCAATTACCTCCCTAGTACTCTAATTTCCTAAAGAGCTAGCTAACTGAGTTAACTCATCATCTCTCTGATTTTCTGCACGAGCAATTTTCTTTATTAATAATTATGAAAAATGTCCCTTATCATTTTCTACTAACTCACAATAATTTCGACATTTATCGTCCTGAACTTTAAATCCCCGCTCATCTGTTGCACCACTAACTGAGAATACATACGTATTACTACCTGCTTGGCCCCTACATTTTTAGTAGCTTGGAGTACTATAAGTAAAGCCTCATACTCAACCTCATTATTAGATTCTCTAAAGTGTAATCGAACTGCCAAATTAACTACCTCCCCTTCTGGTGAAATCAAATTTACTCCTACTCCACAACCCTCTTTTCTAGAAGACCCATCTACATATATAATCCAAGGATCTTGCTCTTCTTTATGTATGGTCTCCACCAAGAAATCAGCTAAAGCTTGTGCCTTAATAGAAGTGCGAGGCTAATATGTAATAGCATATTAACTAAGTTCAGTGGCCCATTTAATAATCTTCTCAGTAGCCTCTGGATGCATAGGTATATGCCCCAAAGGAGTATTAGTGAGCACTATCAATGGATGTGATAGAAATGTTAGGGCAATCTCTTGCAGTGATATGATTTTGATGTGTGTGGCAAAGGGTTTAAGTTAGGTTGTTATTGTGATTTGATATGTGCGTTGGAGTCTTGCAGGACTTAGTAATTCGCACATGGAGCCTTGGCGGGTTCACTACTCACAACCTCGTGCTTGAGTCGGAGAAGTAGCATTGCAGAGTCGTGCGCTTGATGATGCCGAGGGACCGCCGGACGAGATGACTTGAAGCGAAGCAAAGGAAGCAGACTTCGGAGGCAACAGACGCGAAGGAGCATTGCAGAGTCGTGCACCTGATGCTGCGGAGGGACGTGGCCGCGAACGAAGAGAGCTTCGACGAGGGACTTCGAGTGAGATGAGAGAATGAGTGAATTGTAAGTAGCTCATTAAGTGAACTTGGCCGAATGGCTGAGTGTCGGAGGCTCGACCGCAAGGGTTGAGGTTTACCCGACCGCCGAAAGCTCAAACGAATGTTAAGTTTGAGTTTCACATGGCACCAGTCTGTTAGTAATATATGAGAGATGTCCTAAGGCAATCGCCTTATGTTTGACCTATTTATATGATAAATGAAGATTCACTATTTGAGTATACATGTTTTCATGTATTTGATTAGATCTTAAACTCATTTACTGAATGTCAACGATACGATTCACAGCATGAGAGAATTTGTGATTGGATCACAACTAGTGAGTATCTCTACATGTGTAATTGTGATGTATCGAAATTATTCCTAGTCGATGAATTGATGGATTTTGGCACCATCAATTTTGTCGAGACTAGCACGAGGTATACTCCTTGGTGTATCCAAGCAGCTGATTCTCACTGGCTGGAGACATTGTGATGTCCGGAGTTAATCGTGGATGCTAGTTATGGTAACTAGTTCATTGGAGTGACCAGCCGTAAGACTTCATATGGTTCTCTGCATATATAGATATGTCAATGAAGTTCTTACTGTAGCTTAAGTGCAATGTTCCTTTGACTTGCGGTATTCAAGTCATCTTGATCATGAAGACTTATGCTTTGACATCTTAAGAAAGCATCTCTAAGGATGATGATTGGGTATAAGTGAAGTGATCAATAGCCTATAAAGATCAAGTGTTTGTGAAGGATTTGTAAAGGTATACTTCTGCCAAGTCTGCCAAAGAGTTTCGTCGATACATGTTTAGATAACTTCGGACGATAATGTGGAAATCCTTTCGGTGATCAATGAGAATCACTATAGATAATGATCATAAGTTGACTGAAGTGGAATGGGGAAAGGGTTAGGTTTTGATTCGATCAAAAAGGTTTTACTAGAAGGTACATGATCTTTTCAATTAATGGTTAATTATAGATAACATAAACTTTGACTAAAATTTGGAGCATCGTTTAAAGCGGATTTGAAATGACTTGAATGTTTCACACATGGAAGAAGTTTGTCTTATGAAGACATGATGGATGAATCAAATTGGTTTGGTTCTAATCCAACGGAGGAGAATAAACCAAAGGGTTTGGTTTGTTTTAAACGAATGAACCAAAGTTGGTTCGGTTCGTTTTAACTTAAAATAAACCATCATGGTTTGGTTTATTTTAACTTAAATTAATGGAGCGGATTAACGGGCCTTATGGTTTTCATCCGATAACCATTAAGAGAATTTGTTCTCTATAAAATAGGGCTTAAGGGTTTTTGTTAAACCCTAATTCATGCAACCCTAATTGTTTGGCCGCCCACCCTCTCCCTCTTCTCCAAGTCGTCGGCGCCAACCTCCTTGTCGCCGTCTAGGTCCTTCAACCGGCGTCCAGCTGCTGCCGACCACCCCTCTTGTCGGCGTCAAGCTTCTGCCGGAGGAGCTCCGGTGATCTTCCTTGGCTCAGGCGACAAGGTGAGCACATTGCTTTCCTTATTTGGCCGGCGCAAGGTCTCCACCAAAGCTGTCCAGTTTTATAGACAGCTTGTTTCCTTCTTGTTGGAGCATCGTTTGGACGATGTTTGGAGCTCTGACAGTGCCTTCCTTTCCAGGGATTCGATCTCCGGTAATCCTCATAGGTGGAGGATGAAGGATTCGTCAAACGGTTGACAAATACCTCTTCGGAGAAGTCATTTTGGTTCCGAATTTTGATTCGGATCGTGATCTTCTCTCGATCACATCGTCTTCAACACGAGACTAGTAACCCATACGAAGATGAGGCTCGTGATTTTGTGAAGTCATTCCGAAGATACTCGGCATGGATAAGGATAGAGACGATTCTAATGAGAATCGTTCCGGTTGATGCCTTTCCCGCTACACGTGATACGTCATGTATACGTAGTATAAATTTCCTTTTATTGCAAAATTTGAATTTACGGTTATGTCTACACATATTGTACTATGCATGCGTGTGATGTGTGTGTTGTAATAAATTAGATTTATTATTTTATTCCTTCTGTTGTGCACATGTTTACGAAACATGTTCGAACACACACTCGCCGCGGTGCCGGAAACCAAACAGTGGTATCACAGCCCAGGTTGTGTTTCGACATAATCGTAAAATTGTTTTGCGATAGTCATAATGATATTTCTGGAAATTTTCTACTTTTGGAAAGATAAAGTATTTATGAAAAAATTTTAATTTTGGAAAGTCTAGAAGTATTTATGGAAATCTTCTACTTTTGGAAAGTTGGAAGTATTTATGGAAATTGATATATTCCATAAATAAAATATTTGATTAGATTTTGGAAATTTATTTCCTAATTTAATCATGATTTGATTTGCGAAATTAAATCTTTAAATAATTTATTTCCATAAGTAGTTTTGATGATTTAGGAAATTGGTTTTCTAAATTGACTTTCCTTAATCAACTATTTCCACAAATAAAATATGTGATTAGATTTGGAAATTTGTTTCCTAATTTAATCATGATTTGATTTAGAGAATCAAATCTTAAACATATTTTATTTCCATAAATAGTTATGACATATAAGGAAATTTTGTACATGTCATAATTGTATGCCATGTAATTGCATTATATGCATATCATTATGTCATGCGTGTCGTGACATGTAGATGTATGTCATGTATGTCATGCCATGTAGATAATAGTTATTTACATGCAAAGAGGATGAGACATAAAAACCTTTACTCAATATTAAACCCTACACCTTCCATTAATATGGTTAGAACCAAAGTTCTATTTCTTGTTTGGGTTGTTGGACTCTCTCCAAGCCAGGCTCGAACCCGAACATGTTCAAACTATGGAATAGTTTAATACTAATATGGTAAGAGTCAGAGGTCAATCGTTAGCTTTGGTTGTTGGACTCTCTCCAAGCCGAGCTAATTGGATGAATGCACTCTAACCATATTAAAACTATTTCTCGATTAATGGGTTGGCTTTAACCTGGAGCATCGGCTTGTTGGACTCTCTCCAAGGTCGATGTTAAGGGAGGTGAAGTTGGGTGCTATGCATATGATGCATACTTGTTAATGTGTTAACAACCCGATGTATGTGTGAACATTCAATTAGTTGATAGCACATTGTGATAGTTGCATATACGTGATATGCAATCGGTATAGTTGATACCTAGCATCGTAGTTATGAATGGCTTGTTGGACTCTCTCCAAGGTTGTTCATATCTATGATGGATATCAAGCCATTCGGAGATGGACCTACGATCTCCCGAAGTGATTTTAAGGTTTTTGAAATTTGAAAAATGAATGGGATTTATAAATGTATATTGATGCATTTTTAAAATCATTTTCTCATATATGCTCATTTTGTATTTCTAGGTTAATCGATTGATCATGACGTCTTTGAATTTGCGCACTATTTTGGATTCAAACAAATTGACTGGGCCTAACTTCCTGGACTGGCTTAGAAACCTGAGAATTGTTCTCAAGGTGGAAAAGCTAGCATATGTCCTTGAAGAGCCTCTTCCCAACCGTCCTAAGGACGATGTAACTCCAGACCAAATGTTGGTCTATCAGAAGCATGTGGCAGATTCTGAGCTGGCGAGTTGCATCATGCTAGCTGCGATGGTACCTGAGATGCAAAAGTAGCATGAGCATATGAATGCTAATACCATGGTCTTCCATCTTCATGAGTTGTTAATGAAGTCCATGAAGAAGAAGAAGGCATCCGATGCCCATCCTCTTCAGGTATCTTCGTTATTGATTGTCATTCTATTTCCTTACACACTTGGGTATTGGATACTGGGTGTGGCTCATATATATGTAATGACATACAGGGGCTAAGGAATAGAAGAAGACTTGTCAGAGGGGAGTCAAATTTGCGAGTTGGCAATGGAGCAAAGGTTGCTGCGGTCGCCATCGGAACTTATTTGCTGAAGCTCCCTAGTGGACTAGTCTTGGAACTGGACAATTGCTATTGTGTTCCTTCTCTAATAAAGAACATTGTTTCTATTTCCTGTTTAAATAGAAATGGTTACCATTTGACGTTTAGTAAAAATTATTGTTATATAACTTTGAATGGCGTACTTTATGGAACTGGAACTTTGAGCAATGACATTTATACGTTGGACGTATCCAGTGACATTTTCAATATCGAAGCGAGCAACAAGCGTGCTCGAAAGGATAATCAAATAGACTCCTACATGTGGCATTGTCGTCTTGGCCATGTAAGCAAGAAATGCATGTTCGAATTACACCGATGTGGAATTCTGGAATCGTTTGAATTGGATTCATACGATACATGTGAATCATGCTTAAAAGGCAAGATGACTAAGTTACCTTTTACAAGAAAAGGTGAACGAGTGGGAGAGTTGCTAGGTCTAATACATACTGATGTATGCGGACCTATGTCAACTCAAGCTTAAGGATGCTATAGCTACTTCATTACCTTCACCGATGATCACTCATGGTTTAGGTATGTGTTCTTGATGAAACACAAGTCTAATGCCTTTGAAAGGTTCAAAGAATTCAGAAATAAAGTAGAGAAACAACATAACAAGAGTATTAAAATTCTTCAATCGGATTGAGGTGGTGAATACTTGAGTCAAGAATTTCTTGATTATCTAAGAGACAATGGTATATTGTCTCAATGGACTCCGCCATATACACCATAGAATAATGGTGTATCTAAGAGGCGTAACCGGACCTTGTTGGACATGGTCAGGTCAATGATGAATCATACAAATCTTCCCAAGTCCTTTTGGGGCTATGCACTTCAGACAGTTGTTTACTTGTTAAACAGAATGCCAACCAAGGTAGTCTCTACTACTCCATATGAGATATGGAATAGTAAGAAACCTCTTGTATCTTACTTGAAGATATGGGGTTGTCCTGCTTATGTGAAGCGGACTGTATCAGACAAATTTGATGTTGTCTGATAAATGTCTATTTTGTTGGAATGTATACTGAAAGCCTAGCTCTTTTTGTATGAACATTTTATTTTGAAATAAGAATCACATGATCATTATTTGCATTTTATATATTCATTATATATGTGTGAAAATTGTCTAATATTTTACATTGTAGATAACATGGTGCTTGGTGTGGCACAGAAGATCATGTTATCAGTACCTTGTAAAATATAAGTAAAGGCTCACAACCAAGATGGTTTTGGACAAACCATTGGCATGGTTGTAGTGTAGCTTGGTATTGTTTTATCTTGAACATAGAGTTACACTAGTACACTTAGGTGTATTGAGTAGGACCGACATAGAGGTGATTCAATTTAGTACTGACTACATAATCGAATCGGACCTCGGATATTATGTTGTACATGCTCTTAATCCCGATATAATAACGGGCACATGTACTTAGTATTTATTTCTTTGATTTACAGTGGGTGAGATTTAGATGGATTAAATCAATATGCCCGGTAAGTTGGGAAATAATATTATTTACATGGTGTGCCGTTGATTATAGGAGGAAACCGTGTCCTATATATTAGGTTGATGATGTCCCCTTGAGGAGCTCATAAGGTTCATCATGTAAACCCAGCTGGTTGACTTAGTCAACATGATGATAAGGTTGAGTGGTACTACTAGAGGAATTAGATGTTAATTAATTGATGGTCAGTAAATCAATTAATTGACGGACATTCGATATCTTAAACACGGGGAGATTAATGTACAAATAATATATGGAGCCCATATTGATTTATGGGGTTGGTGAGGTAGTTCAATGATGATCCTCTAGTGGAATGGAACATCATTGATGGATCAAGTTTGTGTGGTTCCGATCCATCGGGTGGCCAAGACCCAACTCCTCCTTATGGTCCCTATCGTAGCCTAATATAATCCTTGTGAAGTCTAGATCCAAGAATGTAAAACAAAACCTAGAACCAACGGTTGGGATTAAATCCCTAGATCCGATGGTTGGATGAAACCCTAGAACCAACGGTTGGGATTAAATCCCTAGATCCGATGGTTAGGATGAAATCCTAGAATCGACGGTAGGAATTAAATCCCTAGATTCGACGGTTGGGATAAGACCCTAGATCCGACGGTTGGGATGAAACCTTAGATCCGACGATTGGGATGAAATCCTAGATCCGACGGTTGGGATTAAACCCTAGATCCGACGGTTGGGATAAAACCCTAGATCCGACGGTGGAGATTAAATCCCTAGATCCGACGGTGGAGATTAAAGGAGGCTTAAGCCTAATTATATAAATAGAGGCTTAGGTTGGGCGGCAAAAGGATCAAGGAAAGAATTAGGGTTTGGCTCTTGGAGAGGTGGGTGGCTAGGGTTTGGAGCTAGGGTTGGGCGGCAACTTCTTCTTCCTTCTAGTTGTTGCCGGCACCCAACTTGCACTATCAATACTTGGTCGGCGCCCAACCTTAAGGTCTTTCCCTTCTTCCTTGGTCGGCGGTTCTCCTCCCATTGGTGGCCGGTTCTCTTCCTCCTCCCTATTCTCCAAAGTGGCCGGCGGCAACTCTTCTTGAAGTTGGCCGGCGCATCATCCATTGCTCCTTAGCCGGCGGTTGCACCAAATTCCCTAATTTGGTTGCCTGTTCTAGATAGGAAAGGTATTAGCGAGTTCTTCTCTTTGTTCACAACGGACAAGGTAGAGAAGAAAGCGATCTAGAAGGCTTCTACTCGTGGAGGAACTTCGTCCACACGTCGTCCACGAGAAGGATAGGACATACGGTAGAAGATCGTGAGGTATAAAGTTATTTTAACTTTATGTACAGATCTGAGCATGTTCTTATTTGTTTTGATTATGCATGTGTGTGTATGAATATATATTGTATAATTATGGACCCCGAAGACAAACACAAAAACCGGCGATCCATCCGTCGTCTCTTCCGCGGCTAACCAACTAGAAGAGTTGTGTTGCTTGAACAACTAGTTTGTTCAAGCGACCACTCAAGTTGTTAGCACGACGACGAAATGGTGTTGTTAAGGAAGCTCATCCCATCCGGATTAATCCTTTCATTAGTGAAAATTTTAATCCGGGGACATGGGAGCCAATGAGCCTCCGAAGCATCCACCCTACAACTGGTATCAGAGCCATCGGTTTCCAATTTTGTGTGTTTAGGATTCGGTTAATTTTTTATGCATTTTTCATATATTATATGTGCCGGATAAAAGTAGGATATGCGTAGTTTAACTCTTTGGTTGCAGGCATAAGATCCGACTATTATGGCCATATGTGTGTATGTGAATGGATGTGTGTAAAAATTTATTATTTGAATCCTCGGGGTTGACGAGGCTAGATTAGTATTTAATTTTTGTAATTAAATACGGCATTGTTTAGCCGATCATTTTAGTTTACTTTCGATCTAGACTATTTGTACACTCCTTCGTGGAGTATAGGATCGATGGATGTAAATAAAATAATTTATCTCGGCTCGGAACTCTTTGGTGACTTGTGCACGGGAAAAGATGGAGCGGACGAGGTGGCGACACGACGGGATGCATATTGGAGGACAATGCCATAATAGTTGGAAAAAAATTCTATTTTTCCATATTTATTGCTTATTTGTTTTATATGCATGTTGTGTATGTTTAAAATTCCTCGATTGCAATTTACTAAGTGGGAGAGGGATATTTTAATTAATTCCCACGGCCTCCATTACAATTTGACGTGTGATGCAAACAAACTTGTGTGTTGGCTTTGAGTGCCTTCCTCCCTGCGGACGGGTTTGTTTGCGGATCACTAGGTCAAATAATGGTTATAGGAAATTATCTAGGAGCATGTGTACTTCCACAGCGGTAAGGCACATAATCCGAAATAATTTCTTTAGTATCGTATAATGGTGCACACTTAGATACAAATAAAGGTATCCTCCCCATCGGAGTCACTGCTTTTATTTGTAGGGCCAAAGAGGAACCAACTATTAATTTTATTTGTCAAAAAGTAAGGTTGACAAGATAATAAAATTAATGGGTAAAACCTCCTCTTACAAATGTAGAATTCGTATACGTCCACACTATCGTGGCATGCGATATTCTCGGTGTTTTGAGGTGTTGGTTGATTTCAGGATTTTATTATTTTGAGGAATCAATAATATTTGAAATCTAATATTTTGATCATTGTGATTTTTAGGATTTTCAAATGGCTTTCAACCCACTTGCTGTGATTTTAAAAGAAAACAAACTTACTGGTCCAAACTACATTGATTGGAAAAGAAACCTGGATATTGTCTTAACTGCGGAGGAGTACAAATTTGTACTCCTCGAGGTCTGTCCTCCTAAGCCCACCGATGACTCTGATGAAAAGGAGAAAGAACGTTATAAGAAATGGGTTAAGGCAGATGAGATGGCGCGGTGTTACATTTTGGCATCTATGTCAAATGTGTTGCAACATCAGCATCAGGCCATAGCCACTGCTTATGACATGATGTTCAATCTCAAGGAACTTTTCAGACATCAGAGTAGGCGCTAAGGCGAGAGGCTATGAGAAACTTGATGGCGACCTCCATGATCGAGGAACACCCGTTAGGGATCATGTTCTCAAGATGATGGCTCATCTTAATGAGATGGAAGTCCTAGGAGCCTGAGATCGATGGAAACCTGTGTCGATATCATTCTCGATCTCGCCTAGAGTTTTGAGCGATTCGCCTCAACTACAACATGAACAAAAGGTTGTATTCGTTGGCGGAGCTTCTGACAGAACTCCAGGCGGCAGAGGAGCTTTTTCGTCAGAGTGCTCAAGCCATGGTCGCTCAGAAGGTTTCTTCCTCTAAACCGAAAGGTAAGAAGAAGAAGAAGCAAGGTGGAGTGAAGAAGGTGGCAACGGGACCTCGTGCGAGTGAAGAAGAAGGCAAGTGCTTCACTTATGCAAGCAAATCGACATTGGAAGGCGGACTGCCTCGCCAAAGAACAAAGGTATATCTTCTTGTTTAGTTGTTGAAACATGTTTAGCGGTGTTATCTACGATTCGTGTGTAGATACAGAGCCATCGATCATGTCTGCAATACTTTGCAGGGGTTCCAGGAAACCCGACGACTAGCTGAGGGAGAGATTACTGTCTTCATGGGCAATGCTTCAAAGGTGGCGGCTATTGCAGTGGGAGACGTTTATTTATCTTTTGATAGGAATAAATTTTTGGTTTTGAGAAATTGTCTTTATGTACCTACTTTTAGAAAGAATTTAATTTCAGTTTCTAAATTGTTTTTGGATGGATATTCTATTTCTTTTAATGACAAGGTGGTTATAAAAAGGAATAGGGAGATTATCTGTTCTGGTACATTGGTTGGCAATTTATATACCATTGAACTAAAAACTCCCACGATGCAAATAGAAGTAAATAACTCATCTTCTAAATCTAATAAGAGAAAAGAACCTTCGCAAATGAACCAAACATATCTTTGGCATCTAAGGCTTGGTCATATTAACCTAAGTAGAATTCAAAGGTTGATAGCTGAAGGACCTTTGGGTTGATTAGTGGTGGAGGATCTCCCAACCTGCGAATCTTGCTTGGAAGGTAAAATGACCAAGAGGCCTTTTAAGGCCAAGGGGTATAGAGCCAAAGATGTGTTAGAATTGGTTCATTTTGATTTGTGTGGTCCTATGTCTATCCAGGCAAGAGGTGGCTTTGAATACTTCGTCTCATTTATAGATGATTATTCAAGGTATGGATACATTTACTTGATGCGCCGCAAGTCTGAATGCTTTGACAAGTTCAAAGAATTCAAGGCTGATGTGGAGAACCGTCAAGGTAAAAGTATCAAGACATTACGATCTGATCGTGGTGGCGAGTACCTCTTGGGAGAGTTTAGGAGTTACTTATCGTGAGGCCGATTCAATCCCAATTGTTGCACTGCACACCCAGAATGGTGTAGCGGAGCGAAGGAATAGGACTCTTATGGAGATGGTCCGATCGATGATGAGTTATTACGAGTTACTGTTTCGTGCGGGGTATGCCGATACAACAATGTACAGTCTGAACTTGGTTCAATCTAAATCAGTACCTTCTACAACTATAGAATTGTGGACTGGGAGATAACCTAGTCTGAAACATATTCGGATATGGGAGTCCAAAGACATGTCTTTGAAGGTGATCTTTGGTAAGTTGGAACCTCGTACAGAAGTATGCATATTTGTTGGCTACCCTAAGGAAACGAAAGGTGGTTTGTTTTATAATCCTAGAGATCAGAGGGTGATCGTTAGCACGAACGCCAGATTTCTAGAGGAGGATTATGTAATGAACCACAAGCCCAAGAGTAGGATTGTTCTTGAGGAGTTCGACGAAGTCCCACCCTCGCATCACCGGTCATAAGAGGAGACACCACAAGTCATGCACCGCCGCGTGTGCGAGCATACAAGAAGGCACCTCGTCTTGTTAGACAACCCGATGATTCATGTTTTTGGGAGAGTCTTGGACTTAGTCCTCGTGAACATGAACACGATCCTGGACATATGATGAGGCAATCCAGGATAGAGATGCGGTATCTTGGCAAAGTGCGATGAATTCAGAGATAGAATCTATGGATTCTAATCAGGTCTAGGAGCTAGTAGAACCACCCGATGGTGTAAAAACCATTGGATGCAAGTGGATCTACAAGAGAAAGAGAGGAGTAGACGGGAAGGTTGAGACCTTCAAAGCTAGGCTTGTTGCGAAAGGGTATACTGTAAAGAGGGTATCGATTATGAGGAGACATTTTTCACGGTAGCTATGCTTAAGTCTATCCCGATTCTCTTATCTATAGCTGCTCATATGGATTATGAGATTTGGCAGATGGATGTCAAGACAGCTTTCCTTAACGGAAGTCTTGAGGAGAACATCTATATGCGGCAACCAGAGGGATTCATTGCTAAAGGAAAAGAGCATCTTGTATGTAAGCTTAATCGGTCCATTTATGGATTGAAGCAAGCTTCTAGATCTTGGAACATCCGCTTTGATGAGGTAATCCAGTCATATGGATTTATTCAAAGTCCGGATGAGCCTTGTGTATACAAGAGATGTGACGGAAACGTAGTGGTGTTTCTTGTACTATACGTAGATGACATTTTGTTAGTTGGCAACAATATCAAAGTGTTATCAGACGTAAGGGTATGGTTGTCCAAACAGTTTGATATGAAGGACTTGGGAGAAGTAGGACACATCCTTGGGATCAAAGTTATAAGGGATCGCAAGAAAAGGATGTTGTGCTTATCTCAAGCTTCATACATTGACACTATCCTTGCTCGTTTTAGCATGCAGAACTCCAAGAAAGGTTTCCTACCTTTCAGGCATGGAGTTCCTTTATCTAAAGAGATGTGTCCCAAAACATCAAAGGAGATAGAGGATATGAAGGCGGTTCCTTATGCTTCGGCAGTAGGAAGCCTTATGTATGCTATGCTATGTACGAGACCGGATATCTGCTTTGCCGTGGGCATGGTTAGCAGATATCAGAGTAATCCTAGACAGGGACATTGGACTGCGGTAAAGCATATATTGAAGTACCTGAGAAGGACTAGGGATTATATGCTGGTTTACCGGGCAGATCAATTAGTCCCTGTGGGTTACACGGATTCGGATTTCCAATCAGATAGGGACAAGAGTAAGTCTACCTCGGGGTTTGTGTTTACTTTTGGAGGTGGAGTCATAGCATGGAGGAGTGTCAAGCAGAAATGCGTGGCGGACTCTACCATGGAAGCTAAGTATGTGGCAGCCTCTGAGGCAGCCAAGGAAGCTGTATGGCTCAGGAACTTCTTGATGGACTTGGATGTGATTCCTGGTTTGCCCAGAACTATCACAATTTATTGTGATAACAGTGGTGTAGTTGCAAACTCGAAGGAACCACGAGCCCATAAGACGAGTAAACACATAGAGCGCAAGTACCACCTCATACGAGAGATCGTAAAGCGAGGAGAAGTTGCTGTCGCCAAGATTGCATCAGAGGATAACCTGGTAGATCCATTCACTAAGGCCCTTCCAGCGAAAGCGTTTGATAGGCATGTGGAGGACATGGGGATCAGATGTATGGCAGAGTGATGACAGCATAGTCTTTTAGTATAAGTGGGAGATTGTTGGAATGTATACTGAAAGTCTATCTCTTTTTGTATGAACATTTTATTTTGAAATAAGAATCACATGATCATTATTTGCATTTTATATATTCATTATATATGTGTGCATATTGTCTAATATTTTACATTGTAGATAACATGGTGCTTGGTGTGGCACAGAAGATCATGTTATCAGTACCTTGTAAAATATAAGTAAAGGCTCACAACCAAGATGGTTTTGGACAAACCATTGGCATGGTTGTAGTATAGCTTGGTATTGTTTTATCTTGAACATAGAGTTACACTAGTACACTTAGGTGTATTGAGTAGGACCGACATAGAGGTGATTCAATTTAGTACTGACTACATAATCGAATCGGACCTCGGATATTATGTTGTACATGCTCTTAATCCCGATATAATAACGGGCACATGTACTTAGTATTTATTTCTTTGATTTACCAGTGGGTGAGATTTAGATGGATTAAATCAATATGCCCGGTAAGTTGGGAAATAATATTATTTACATGGTGTGCCGTTGATTATAGGAGGAAACCGTGTCCTATATATTAGGTTGATGATGTCCCCTTGAGGAGCTCATAAGGTTCATCATGTAAACCCAGTTGGTTGACTTAGTCAACATGATGATAAGGTTGAGTGGTACTACTCGAGGAATTAGATGTTAATTAATTGATGGTCAGTAAATCAATTAATTGACGGACATTCGATATCTTAAACACGGGGAGATTAATGTACAAATAATATATGGAGCCCATATTGATTTATGGGGGTTGGTGAGGTAGTTCAATGATGATCCTCTAGTGGAATGGAACATCATTGATGGATCAAGTTTGTGTGGTTCCGATCCATCGGGTGGCCAAGACCCAACTCCTCCTTATGGTCCCTATCGTAGCCTAATATAATCCTTGTGAAGTCTAGATCCAAGAATGTAAAACAAAACCTAGAACCAATGGTTGGGATTAAATCCCTAGATCCGATGGTTGGATGAAATCCTAGAACCAACAGTTGGGATTAAATCCCTAGATCCGATGGTTAGGATGAAATCCTAGAATCGACGGTAGGAATTAAATCCCTAGATCCGACGGTTGGGATAAGACCCTAGATCCGACGGTTGGGATGAAACCTTAGATCCGACGGTTGGGATGAAATCCTAGATCCGACGGTTGGGATTAAACCCTAGATCCGACGGTTGGGATAAAACCCTAGATCCGACGGTGGAGATTAAATCCCTAGATCCGACGGTGGAGATTAAAGGAGGCTTAAGCCTAATTATATAAATAGAGGCTTAGGTTGGGCGGCAAAAGGATCAAGGAAAGAATTAGGGTTTGGCTCTTGGAGAGGTGGGCGGCTAGGGTTTGGAGCTAGGGTTGGGCGGCAACTTCTTCTTCCTTCTAGTTGTTGCCGGCACCCAACTTGCACCATCAATACTTGGCCGGCGCCCAACCTTAAGGTCTTTCCCTTCTTCCTTGGCCGGCGGTTCTACTCCCATTGGTGTCCGGTTCTCTTCCTCCTCCCTATTCTCAAAAGTGGCCGGCGGCAACTCTTCTTGAAGTTGGCCGGCGCATCATCCATTGCTCCTTGGCCGGCAGTTGCACCAAATTCCCTAATTTGGTGGCCGGTTCTAGATAGGAAAGGTATTAGCAAGTTCTTCTCTTTGTTCACAGCGGACAAGGTAGAGAAGAAAGCGATCTAGAAGGCTTCTACTCGTGGAGGAACTTCGTCCACACGTCGTCCACGAGAAGGATAGGACATACGGTAGAAGATCGTGAGGTATAAAGTTATTTTAACTTTATGTACAGATCTGAGCATGTTCTTATTTGTTTTGATTATGCATGTGTGTGTATGAATATATATTGTATAATCATGGACCCCGAAGACAAACACAAAAACCGGCGATCCATCCGTCGTCTCTTCCGCGGCTAACCAACTAGAAGAGTTGTGTTGCTTGAACAACTAGTTTGTTCAAGCGACCACTCAAGTTGTTAGCACGACGACGAAATGGTGTTGTTAAGGAAGCTCATCCCATCCGGATTAATCCTTTCATTAGTGAAAATTTTAATCTGGGGACATGGGAGCCAATGAGCCTCCGAAGCATCCACCCTACATATTTATTGGATACCCTAAGGAAACAAGGGGTTACCAATTCTATCATCCTATGGAACAAAAGGTGTTTGTTTCAAGGCATGCTGTGTTTCTAGAGAAAGAGTTTCTCTTGCAAGAAAACAGTGGGAGTGTCGTCGAGCTTGAGGAGGCTCGAGAAATTCAAATAGACATTGATGAGATACCTGGTGAAGCACAACAGCCGATAACTCATAGTGATGAGCAATTGGCTGGACCTATTGTAACACCACATCTTCGTAGATCTGGTAGAACATGCAACATTCCTGAGAGATATAGATTTCTCGTAAGTGAATCGAACGACGTGTTACTCATTGATGATGAGGAGCCTACCAGTTATAAAGAAGTGCTGACAAGTTCAGAAAGGGATAAGTGGCTTGATGACATGAAGTCGGAAATGGATTCCATGTATGAAAACCAAGTTTGGAACTTGGTTGACCCACCTGAAGGCATCAAGCCTATAGGGTGCAAGTGGGTTTTCAAGAAGAAAACCGACATAGATGGTAATGTGATTACCTATAAGCTAGATTAGTGGCGAAAGGATATCGTCAAAAACAAGGTGTTGATTATGACGAAACCTATTCGCCTGTAGCTATGCTTAAATCCATCGGATGCTCCTGGCCATAGCGACTCATTATGATTATGAGATATGGCAGATGTATGTGAAAACAGCTTTCCTTAATGGAAACCTGCTCGAGGAGGTGTATATGATACAATCAAGGGTTTCACATCGATTGATAAAACCAAGGTATGCAAATTACGACGGTCCATATATGGATTTAAGCAAGCATCCAGGAGCTAGAATATCCATTTTGATGAGACAATCAAAAAGTTTGATTTCTCACAAAATCCAGACGAACCTTGTGTGTACAAGAAGGTTAGTGGGAGTGCAGACGTGTTCCTAGTATTGTATGTCGATGACATATTACTTATAGAAGACGATGTTTCAATCTTATAGTCAGTGAAGATTTGGTTATCCAAGACATTCTCCATGAAATACCTAGGAGAAGCAACCTACATCCTCGGGATTAAGATCTATATAGATAGATCGAAACGATTGCTTGGTCTTTCGCAGTCTACATATATAGACCGAGTGCTAAAGAGGTTTAGCATGTTGGAATCCAAGAAAGGTTTCCTACCCATCAGGCATGGGATACACCTTTCGAAGTCTGTGTCCGCACACAGAAGACGAGAGGATTTGCATGAGTAAGATTCCCTATGCATCCGCAATAGGATCTATCATGTATGCTATGTTATGTACGAGGCCCGATGTATCGTATGCTCTGAGTATCACGAGTAGATACCAGTCTGATCCAGGAATGAATCATTGGGTGGCTGTTAAGATGATCCTTAAGTACTTAAGAAGAACTAAGGATGTGTTCCTAATATATGGAGAAGGGGACATGGTGATACGCGGGTATACGGATGCCAGCTTCCAGAAAGACAAGGATGATTTCAGGTAACAGTCTGGATATGTGTACACTTTGAATGGGGGCTCAGTGAGTTGGAAAAGTTTCAAACAAGATACTGTGGCGGATTCTACCACTGAGGCAGAATACATGGCACCTTCAGAAGCAATAAAAGAAGCGGTTTGGATCAAGAAGTTCATTTTTGAACTTGGTGTGATTCCAACCATTGTTGAAGCAATACCGGTCTACTGCGACAACAATGGAGCAATTGCACAGGCAAAAGAGCCAAGGTCTCATCAACGATCCAAACATGTGCTTTGCCGCTATTATCTTATCAGAGAGATCATCAGTAGGAAAGAAATATAAATCGAGAAAATCCCCACTGAAAGGAACTTAGCAGATCCTTTGATTAAGGCATTACCTCAAAGTAAGTTTGAGGGTCATGTTAGAGCTTATGGTATTGGATACCGTAGTGATTGGCATTAGGCCAAGTGGGAGTTTGTTAGTAATATATGAGAGATGTCCTAAGGTAATCGCCTTATATTTGAACCATTTATATAATAAATGAAGATTCACTATTTGAGTATACATGTTTTCATGTATTTGATTAGATCTTAAACTCATTTACTGAATGTCCATGATACGATTTGCAGCATGAGAGAATTTGTGATTGGATCACAACTAGTGAGTATCTCTACATGTGTAATTGTGATGTATCGGAATTATCCCTAGTCGATGAATTGATGGATTTGGACACCATCAATTTTGTCGAGACTAGCACGAGGTATGCTCCTTGGTGTATCCAAGCAGCTGATTCTCACTGGCTGGAGACATTGTGATGTCCGGAGGTAATCGTGGATGCTAGTTATGGTAACTAGCTCATTGGAGTGACCAGCCGTAAGACTTCATATGGTTCTCTACATATATAGATATGTCAATGAAGTTCTTACTGTAGCTTAAGTGTGATGTTCCTTTAACTTGCGGTATTCAAGTCATCTTGATCATGAAGACTTATGCTTTGACATCTTAAGCAAGCATCTTTGAGGAGATGTGGACCCGGGATGATTGGGTATAAGTCGAAGTGATCGAAGGTGTTTGAATAGCCTATAAAGGATTCACCACTCCTTGCGAGGAGATGTATACCCATGGCCTCTCATCGGATTGTTACTAAAGTCTTTGGCCAAAGCATTACATGTTTAGAGTAAGGTAGTAAGGTACTCTTCGATACATGTGCAGTAACTAGAATCCGTAGGACGAGGAAATGATACTTGGGCTAGGTGTGATGTAGTCAGCCTAGTGGGGACTGACACTATAGACCATGTCCTGAACCAAGTGGGTATAAGATGAGTGAAGGGAATGGGGCATGATTCATTCGAGCTGCTGAAGGATTTTAAAAATAGTTCTGGATTAACCATTGATCTTTTCGGTCAATTGGGGATCATGATGTACTACTAGGTGACACTCATGATCGTTCTATAATTAATGGTTAATTATAGACGGCCAACATAAAACGAGAACCTATTTGGTCACACTCACAACGAGCATAATCCGAAGGATTTAAAACGAGCTTGAGAATGAGATTCTCAGACCGAGAGAAACTAGGTTTGGTTGGACCAAACATGAAGCGAGCATGAAATCGTTTCAGTCACAAAGGAAGCATGGATGGGTCGTGTCTTATGAAGACATGATGGATGAATCAAATTGGTTTGGTTCTAATCCAACGGAGGAGAATAAACCAAAGGGTTTGGTTTGTTTTAAACAAATGAACCAAAGTTGGTTCGGTTCGTTTTAACTTAAAATAAACCATCATAGTTTGGTTTATTTTAACTTAAATTATTGGAGCGGGTTAACGGGCCTTATGGTTATGATCCGATAACCATTAAGAGAGTTTGTTCTCTATAAAATAGGGCTTAAGAGTTTTTGTTAAACCCTAATTCATGCAACCCTAATTGTTTGGCCGCCCACCCTCTCCCTCTTCTCCAAGTGGTCGGCGCCAACCTCCTTGTCGTCGCCTAGCTCCTTTAACCGGTGTCCAGCTGCTGCCGACCACCCCTCTTGCCGGTGTCGAGCTGCTGCCGGAGGAGCTCCGGTGATGTTCCTTGGCTCCGGCGACAAGGTGAGCACATTGCTTTCCTTATTTGGCCGGTGCAAGGTCTCCACCAAAGTTGTCCAATTTTTTGGACAGCTTGTTTCCTTCTTGTCGGAGTGTCGTTTGGACGACGTTTGGAGCTCCAACAGCGCCTTCCTTATCGGGGATTCGATCTCCGGTAATCCTCCAGAGAAGCGAATTTTTGAGGACTCGTTTTGGATCCGAATTTTGATTCGGATCGTGATCTTCTCTCGATCACATCGTTTTCAACACGAGGCTAGTAACCCATACAAAGACGAGGCTCGTGACTTTGTGAAGTCATCCCGAAGATACTCAGCGTGGATAAGGATAGAGACGATTCTAACGATAATTATTCCGGTTGATGTCTTTCCCGCTACACGTGATACGTCAGGTATACGTAGTATAAATTTCCTTTTATTGTAAAATTTGAATTTACGGTTATGTCTACACATGTTGTACTATGCATGCGCGTGATGTGTGTGTTGTAATAAATTAGATTTATTATTTTATTCCTTCCACTGTGCACATGTTTACGAAACATATTCGAACACACACTCGCTGCGGTGCCGGAAACCCAACACAGTGGACTGCCATGAATGTGCAGTCGACTACTCTGAGTCGAATACGGTTCAACTAGTATCTGACTGATGGGTTTATGCCCAGCAGTCGACTGCCAGAGGATGTCGCGGGCACAGAACTGCTCGTAGCCGACTGGGCAGTCGACTACGGAGGCAGCAGTCGACTGATGGATACATTAATCGACTACCAAGGGATCTGTTGGACTACAACGGTCGGGATCCGACGTGTTTGGAGGTCATTGAAGTGGCGGCAGTTGACTTCCAAGGGCAGCAGTCGACTGGTGGCAGCCAACGGGAAGAAATCAGCTCTCTCTATAAAAAGAGAGGGTGTGGGCTTTTGGATGGCTAATGCTTATGCTCTAAGTGATCATCCATGTGCTCCACAAGATTAAAACTCCTTCTCTTAGTTTTCTTTCACATCTATTGTAAAAGAAGGAGTTGTTAGGGCAATCTCTTGCCATGATTAGGTTTTGATGTGTGTGGCAAAGGGTTTAAGTTAGTTTGTTATGTTGATTTGATATGTGCGTTGAAGTCGTGCAGGACTTAGTAATTCGCACATGGAGTCGTGGCGAGTTTCACATCTCATGACTCGGTCCTTGAGTCGGTGAAGGATTGCTTTGTGGAAGCCGTGCGCTTGGACCATCCGAGAGACCGCCAGACGAGAAGCTTGGAGTGAAGCTGGAGGAAGTAGACTTCGAGGCAAGAGACACGAAGGAGCATTGCAGCAGTCGCGGCTGATCTTCTTAGGGGCGTGGTGAACGAAGAGAACTTCGAAGGCGAGGGACTCCGAGGGATGAGAGTGAGCGAATGTAACCTGGGAAGGGGTAGTAGCTCATAGGTGAAACTTGGCCATTTGGCTAAGTGTCGGATGGGATTTCCCGACACCAGTCGACTGCTATGGAATGGCGAATGATCGGCTTCCAGTCGATTGGGTTCGATGTGTCGACTCATGGGCATTTATTGGCAGCGAACGCCTTGGATGTGATCGATGTCAGCCGCACGAGTGGAGTCGACCTCGTTGAGGACTCGACTGATCGAGCACCGGGCCGATGATGGTACCATCGAGATGGAATCCAACATGGAAAGCCCGATCGTTATTAGGCAGCGACTACGGGATCGATCGGTGATCGAGGGCATCAGTCGACTGATCCTGTGTCAACGGGAAGAAACCCTCTTCCTCTATAAAAAGGAAGGGGGTGGGGCTTTGGGAGGCTAATGCTTGAGCTCTAAACTTCTCCCAAAGTGCCATACACGATTCCCTACTCTTCTTACTTGTTTTAATTCCATTCTATTGTAAGAAGAGAGATTGTAAAGAGGTTACCTCCACCTAGCTTTGTGCAAAGGAGTGATCTAGTGGATAGATTGCGGAGTGATTCACCGTGGACGAATCGGACCATGGATTAGCGGCGTAGCCGTGAACCATGTTACATCTTTTTGTTAGCGTTTGTATTTTCATTTATTGCTTTGTCTTTATTGTTTATGCTTTCGCTTGCGCTAACGATTGTGTAGACGAGCAAACGAAAGAGAGAATTCCGACATTCATCGTAAGAGGGCTATTCACCCCCTCTAGCCGACCGTCCCGATCTCCCAATAGGAGTGTTCTTGAGTTGTAAGGGTTACCTCCACCTAGCTTAGGGCAAAGGAGAGACCGATAGTGAATTGGTTGCGTAGTGATTCACTGGGGACGAATCGGGACCGTGGATTAGCGGCATAGTCGTGAACCACGTTACATTTCGGTGTTAGCATTGTTTGTATTCTTATTTCTATTTTCTTGTCTTGTTTTGTTTCCGTTGCGCTAATTTTTTGTAGACGAGCAAATTTCGTCATCCAACGAAAAAGGGCTATTCACCCCCCTCTAGCTGGCCAACACACACTGATCGATCCCCTACAAGTGGTATCAGAGCCAAGGAAAGCTTGTCGATGACTAACCGCCACAACAAGCACATTCAAGAATGGCCGGCTCCAACATTCACCCACCAAAATTTGAAGGCGAATTCTCTTGGTGGAAAAAGAGAATGAAGGTATTCTTCGAAACCGACTTTGAAATTTTATTAATTATGGAAAACGGTTTCGAGATGCCTAGGAATGAAGAAGGGGAGCTATTGGAGAAATCAAGATGGAGTAAAAGACAAAGAGAGGAGTATTTGGCGAATTCAAAAGCCAAGCACCACCTCTACAATGTACTCCCTTAACAAGAAGTGAATAGGATAGGGGAGTGTGCAAGTGCCAAGGAGATGTGGGAGAAGCTAGTAGAGCTTCATGAAGGTACTTCGGAGGCTAAGCTTGCAAGAAGAGATCTCCTCCACTCTCAACTATCAAATATCAAGCTTGAAAAGGGAGAAAAGGTAACCTCCTTACATTCTAGATTCAAAGAAATTTTAATTGGGCTAACGAGTGTAGGAGAAAGACTTTCGAACCGGGACATGCTCATGAAAGCAATTGATGCTTTTCCCCGGTCATCGAAATGGAGATCAATGGTGGACTCCTTCTACATGTCAAAGATTTTAGAAGTGAGTACCTTGGAGGAGTTCTTCTCAACCATGGAGCTCCACGAAACAAGACTTGAAGGAATAATAGAAGAGCCAGGATTTCAACCTTCAAGAGGAGTAGCACTTTTAGCCAACAAGGGGAAGAAGAAGATGGAGATCCCCTCCTCCTCCGATGAAGCATCTTCCTCCTCCATGGATAGCACGGAAGAAGCCTATATGGTAAGTAGGGTAAGACGTGCATTAAAAAGTTTTAAATTTAATAAATCTATTGATAGGAGGAGAAGACCAAGGGGGAAGGTTATTTGTTATAATTGCCAAGGAGAGGGACACATAAGGGACAATTGTCCCCTCCTAAACAAGAGTAAAGAGGAAAGGAAAAAGAAAGAAAGAAGAAGAAGAAGAAGAAGAAGGGGAGCATGAAGAAAGAAGAAGAGAAGAAGGCCAAAGAGAAAGGGAAGACAAAAGCACTCAAAGCAAGGACATGGGATGATCCCTCTTCATCATCATCATCATCCGAAGAGGAAGAACATGTCTACTCCAACCTTGCCCTAATGGCTTTTGACGACCTAGATTGCTCCTCCTCCGAAAATGAAGAAGCAAGCTCAAGTGAGGAGAGCTCGAGTGAAGGGGGAGCCTCTTCTACACCCTCATCATCGAAAGAGGATTTGGTAAGTGAGGTAACAAATCTTTCCCCCAAGAAAGTTATGTCAATTATTTCTAGCCTCACTAAGGATTTATTTAGAGCCAAAAAAAAAAGAACAAAAGCATGCTTGATCAAATTAAGGATTTAGAAAATAAGCTAGAAAAAGCATGCTTAAATGATAATGATAATATTTCTTCTAGCTTAAATGATGCATGCTCACATGAATATATGTCATTTAATGTTAGTGATGCATATATGGATGAAAATAGGGCTCTAAGGGAAAAGGTAGATTATTTGACCAAGGCCCTAGAAAAATTTACAATAGGCTCCAATACCCTTAACATGATAATTGGGAGCTAAAGGGCAAGCTTCAACAAGAAAGGTCTAGGTTATAAGGAAAAGAAAAATGAAAATGCCTATAAATGTCTAATAGCTAGGGGTCAAGACAAAAAGAAGGTAATTGCTAGAAAATGGATCCCTAAGGAGTATTTAGTGAACCCCATAGGCAAGAATTTGTTTTGTGTTCCTAAATTCATCCTAAAGGGTTAGGAAAATCCTAGGGCAGTCAACCATATGCAATTTACCTATATCATATATTGGTTAACTTAGGATGGCGGGACAACATTTTTGAAATAGTGTTAGGTGATGATAATGCACCTATAAATAGATAAATCATGTTTTAGGTGATATTTGACTTATTATCATGTTTCATACCTAATACATGATCACAATTTGATGAATACATTTGTTTCATGATCATAATGTGAAATTTATCCATATATGTCTTTATGATCATGTGGAATGATAGGATGATACTTAACCTTGATAGAATTGCATGAAAATAATGGTTAAATATATACAAATACCTTTAGGATGCATCTCACACTCACCATAAGATACCTTGATTGAAAACTTAGCATGAGTGAGATGTTAGGATGATACAAATGTCCACTAATGCCTATGGCATCTAGATGGTCATTTAAGGTATCAAAATAGCAATAATAGACCAATCATGGAAAAGGCTTATATTTAATTCATAGATATATTGCCCAAAGATCATGGTTGGATATTTCATATGTTTTCAAAACAATTTCTTACTTTAAAATCTGTGTATTCATGTTTTGAAACAATCCAAAGCAAAACTAGGTGTTAAAATAGATACAAACTTGATCAAAAACCTAGTTGTTTTTAAAGCTTTTAGATTTTTAGCAAATCTCTGAAAATAAAATGATTTTTCATGAAAAACTATTTTTCATTGATAGATATACTTACAAGATATGTGTTCCCCAAATTTCACAATTTTTTGAATATTATGGAATTTATAGTGCATTTCTGAAATTCGTCCAGAAAATTAAAAAACTTGATTCCTTTGTGCCAGTCGACTGATGGACTGTAAACGAGCACAATAACCTGATTTTATCACGTTTTTTACTAATTTTAATTTTTGTTTCTCTCTATACTTGATGTCATGATATATAAACTTTGTTTAATCTTTTTGATGGTGTCAAAGGGGGAGAAAACTATATGTTTAAGTAAGGGGGAATATATTTAGAGGGAGTTTCATGTATTAAGGGGGAGAGTTGCTAATCATGTTATTCACATTCTTTCTTTCCTTAATATTTTATCAAATGTTTTTACCTAACTTAAACGGATTGCCACACATCAAAAATGGAGAGATTGTTAGGGCAATCTCTTGTTGTGATATGGTTTTGATGTGTGTGGCAAAGGGTTTAAGTTAGGTTATTATTGTGATTTGATATATGCGTTGGAGTCTTGCAGGACTTAGTAATTCGCACATGGAGCCTTGGCGGGTTCACTACTCACAACCTCGTGCTTGAGTTGAAGAAGGAGCATTGCAGAGCCATGCGCTTGATGCTGCCGAGAGACCGTCGGACGAGATGACTTGAAGCGAAGCCAAGGAAGAAGACTTCGGAGGCAAGAGATGCGAAGGAGCATTGCAGAGTCGTGCGCCTGATGTTGCCGAGGGACGTGGCCACGAACGAAGAGAGCTTCGGCGAGGGACTTCGAGTGAGATGAGAGAATGAGTGAATTGTAAGTAGCTCATTAAGTGAACTTGACCGAATGGCTGAGTGTCGGAGGCTCGACCGTAAGGGTTGAGGTTTACCCGACCGCCGGAAGCTCAAACGAATGTTAAGTTTGAGTTTCACACGGCACCGATCATTGCCATGAAATGGCAATGATCGCTATCCCGATGCGCTCATCGTATCCGATGGGTTTGTGCCCGTGATGATCGCTATGGAATGACGATCAGCGAAGGATGTCGTGGCCGACCGCTCGTGGCCGATCGCAGTCGACTACGGAGGCAACAATCGACTGATGGATACATCAGTCGACTGCCAAGAGATCCATTGGACTACAACGGTCGGGATCTGACGTGTTCGGAGGCCATTGAAGTGGCGGCAGTCGACTGCCGACTGGTGGCGGCCAACGGGAAGAAATCAGCCCTCTCTATAAAAAGAGAGGGTGTGGGCTTTTAGATGGATAATGCTTATGGTCTAAGTGATCCTCCAAGTGCTCCACAAGATTCAAACTCCTTCTCTTAGTTTTCTTTCACATCTATTGTAAAAGAAGGAGTGTTCTTGAGTTGTAAGGGTTACCTCCACCTAGCTTAGTGCAAAGGAGAGACCGATAGTGAATTGGTTGCAGAGTGATTCACCGGGGACGAATCAGGACCGTGGATTAGCGGCGTAGCCGTGAACCATGTTATATTTCGGTGTTAGCATTGTTTGTATTCTTATTTCTATTTGCTTGTCTTATTTTGTTTCCGTTACGCTAATTTCTTTGTAGACGAGCAAATTTCGTCATCCAACGAAAGAGGGCTATTCACCCCCTCTAGCCGGCCAACACACACCGATCGATCCCCTACAAGAAAAAAATGATGTAATCGCCGAGCAGTTAAAACTAAACCCCAAGTTAACTTTTCAAAATTAGTATAACGAATCTCTGCCCCCTTTACAAGACAACTGATATAATAAATCGAATGTTGTTGATTTTGCCCTTGTATACAGAACTTACAACAACTTTAGAAAGGGACAGATATATCCACAACACCTCTCCAGGTTATGAATTAGCTAGAAAAGGGGGCTTAGACAAATATTCTTTTAAGGATTGAAAAGCCTTATCACAATGCTCATCCTATTAAAATCGAGCGGCTCTTTTTAAATCTTAAAAAAAGGAAGACCTCCATCTGTTGACCAGGATATGAATCGGGATAAAGTAGTAATTCTCCCTAACAATCTTTGTACCTCCCTCAAATTGTTTTGAGACTGCATTTGTTGAATAACATCAATCTTGTAGGATTAGCTTTTATACCTTGCTCAGTAACCAAATATCCCAAGAAACATCCCTGTGTAACTCCAAACACACACTTTTTTGCATTGATCTTCATTTTGAATCTTCGTAAAGTACTAAAAGTTCCCTCTAAATCAGATATTAACTGCTCGCCCTGTAAAGTCTTAACATGGATATCATCAACATATACTTCAACATTTCTTCCTAATTGCTCCTTAAATATCTTATCCATTAATCTCTGATAAGTAGTCCCAGTATTCTTCAAACCAAGTGGCATAACAACATAAAAAAAGGTTACTTCAGCTATGATAAAACTAACTTTATCTTAATCTTCTCATTGAAATAAATTGATGTCCTGTAGTAGAGTCTACTAATTGATCTATACAAGGTAAAGGATAACAATTCTTAGGACATGCTTTATTGAGATCATGAAAGTCTACACACATCCTCCATTTCCCTAATAGCTTAGGCACCAACACTACATTGGACAACCAAGAAGGATACTGTACTTCCCTAATATTCCCTGCTTTTAGCAATCTGTGCATCTCCTCCTTAATAATTGCATCCTTTCCAACTCCAAAATGTCGACGCTTCTGTTTTACAGGCATTATAGTGGGCAAAATATATAATTTGTGCTCCATAATAGAAGGATCAATTCCTGTCAAATCTTGAGGTGACCAAGCAAAAACAACAATATTTTTAATAAGGCATTCTATCAAAGAAGCTTTCAATTGTATAGAAAGTTCTCTAACTATAAATGTTACATGCTCAACACACTTAGCAACAATCGCCATTGTTTCTTTATTAGATTCTTCTATTTCCTCCGAACCACCTTTCTGAATAACACAGACTGCATCCATATGACGACCATACTTTTGGAAAGAATTATTCAAAGCTTTTCCCTTCTTTCCTATTTGAATGGCATCTACATAACATTTTCTAGAGAGTTGTTGATCTCCTCTAACTTCTCTTACCTCATTTCCGACAGGGAATTTAACCTTTTGATGGTAAGGGGAAGTCATTGCTTCTAAAATCCCTAAGATAAGTTGACCCAAAATAGCATTATAAGAAGAAGGCATATCTACTACTATAAAATTAATAAGTGTTGTTTTTCTTTTTGTCTCTTGTCCTAATGACAGAAGTAGCTTTATTTGCCCCATTAGTTGTACTTCATGACCAGAAAACCAAAATAGAGAAGTACTTATAGGTTGCAAATCCTTTATGCCCACTCCCATTTGTTCCAGTGTAGACCAATAGAAAATATCCAATGGACTACTTGGGTCCACAAATACTCTTCCCACATCAAAATTAGCAATCAGAGCCAGAATTACCAAAGCATCAACATGAGGAGTCATCAATCCCTCTAGATCACTAGGACCAAAGCTCAAGATAGGTCCTCCTGCTCTGGAAAGGGTTGTCACTGCTAAACAGTCTTCTCAACTATGTCTTCTTCGGGCCCTATTTGAGTCTCCATTAGTAGAACCTCCAAAAATCATATTAATGGCACCTTTTCCAGGAGGTTGATTTGCAGGAATAACTCTATTAGAAATTGCTTCCCTCAATTGAGTAGGCTGGAAAGGTCGGTTAATAGGAGGCCCCAACCGATTCCCTCTAACATAATTTCTGACCCATGGCCTTAGTTGATACGGGGTCAGATTCATGACCATAGCCCTAATTCTAGGATGAGCTCTCATGATCCTTTGTATCTCAGCATCCAACTATTGACAATCCTGAGTACTATGTTTATATTCCTAATAGTAAGAACAGAAAGTAGAAGTTGGTGGTCTTCAAGGCCCTCTAACTTCTCCCATTGGCCTTCTTAATAGTTGTTTCTCTTCATAAATATTCATAGCCCGCTCTTTAGAAACTCGTAATGGTGGAGAATATAAAGGTCTTTCCCCTAAAGGACGAGCAAGTCTTAACCATTCACTTTGATGCTCTGGCATCTCCACCACTCGATAATCCATAGATTTTTGACGAGCCTTCTGAGCATCCTCTAAATTAATAAACTTCTCAGCTCTAGACAATAAGGCATCAAAATTCATAGGAGGCTTCTGATGAACGGGTATTTGTCGTGGTACCATTTCAAATTAATTACCGAACCCCCTCTACACTAATATAGCATAGTGAATGGCCTGGATAGTTTCCCAACGAGTGTAATCGATAGAATAGTAAACTTAGGATCACTAATTATTGCTTTGGATTTTCTATTGAAGATGGGGGTTTGGAATTTGAGCTCTAACCTACGGTTGCAAGGAAATTAAAACTCTAAACTAACATGCAATGACTGAATCAAATAATGCAGGAATTAAATCAATAAAAACTGGAAGAAGAAATAAATGATCTAATCAACCCAAGATAGGCCCGGTGAATGAACAAGATCTTCCGGATAAGTCCAGCGAAGCTCAATCGAGATTCCGCAAATGGTAGTGGATGTGGATGGCGGAAACTTCTGAATCCAGTAGTTTGATGGATGCTCTAAACTCTCGCAGATCCGGTTGAGCTCGAAGAAGTGTTGTCGGGGTGGAACTCCTCTTCGAATCCAAAAGAGAAGGTGGATGAGCTGCGGAGATGGAGGGCGTCGCCGAAATCTCTCGATGAAGTGGTTCCTCCTCGAATCCGTGGAGGACAATGGATGGAAAGAAGGTGGAGGCGGCTGCTAAGGCTCAAGGGAAGAACAGATTTAACTAACAACTAAATGAAATAAACAATTCATCAACGAAATTTAATGCATGAACATGAAGTAAAGTAAACAACTAACTAAACTACGATTGCGATGAGATTAAGGACAACATAAACTAAGTATCCTAATCTAACTGCATTCTAATTACTAAGAGACATTTAATCGAACACTACATATGCGTGAAACAATTTAAACTAAGTGCATGCAATTCTAAATGTGGGAGATCATTCAAGTACAAACATTCAACAACTAAAAGGAAAATAAAACAATCAACAAGAAATATTGCTATACGAATTCTGTCGGAAGCTGAAACAGAAGCTGGAAATTGCAGAAAAAAGCTGGAATTGGTTGAAGGTGGAAGTGGAGCTGATGTTGGCTACCGGCGGTAGATGTGGAGCTGGTTGCCCGAGCTGCTGATCGGAGGTAGGTGGAAGTGCTGGTCGGAGCTGGAATTGGCACCTCCGATCGAAGGAAGGTGGAAGTGATGGCTGGATGGTGAGCTGTCGGCGGCATCGCGTGAAGATGGGGCGGAGTCGGCTGTGGTTACCAGCGGTAGAAGAGGAGGTGATGGAGATGGCACCGATCATCGGAGAAGGAGGGAATCCCCTTTCCTCTCCAGCGACCGGCAAGGAAGATGGTTGAGCGCGGCAGCGGTGGTGAAGTAGGCGTCGGGCGATCGAGCGGAGGAAGAAGATGTGCCGACTGATTGTTTCTGCGCTGCGTGAGAAATTAAATGGATTATCTCCACCGTCCGATTGTAGCCCCTTTAATCCCAGTCGTCCAATAAAGCTAGGTTAATTGAATCTGATTAATCCATGATCTAGGCTGTGATCCAATAGCTAGAATTGTTTCTATCTCGTATGGACGGATCTGATAAATCTGAAGGGATAATCGAGATCCAACGGTCCGGATGAATGACCAAGGCATGTAGATCTTAATGTATGGGTCAGATCGCTTCAGCTCCAGATGGATGGCTCAGATCAATCTGATCTCATCGGACGATCGGGATTAAACAGATCTGAACCCTTGATTAAATTGCCTTTGATCTGGATGAAGGGCTCAGATTCTTCCATCTTAAAATGCCCATTATGACCCTTAGATGAAGTCATATTTGATCCAACTCGAGTCTATTCCAGTGGTTCATCTAGATCTCCTACAAACAAAGATAAAATTTACATATAAGTCCAAAATTTAGGAGAATTTACAATAAGGTCCAAAAATAAATCCAACTCATAAAACATGATAATAATCAACAATTAAACACATGAGAGGATTAAAACAGTGATATTAAAAACAAAAATAACTTGATAAAATAGTAGTTATTAGCTTCTTAACTAAGGACTGGAAGAAATCTCCTTCTTTCAATCCTTGAGTAAATGCCCCTACTACCATACCAGGTAATATTGCAGGAATCTCTGCGTCGACTAAGTAAACCTTTGCACATACTGTCGAAGTGTCTCTTGCTCTCTCTGCTTAAGATTAAAAAGACTTAATGGTGGAGGAGGATATTTTTTAAAACTAGAAAAATGCCTCAAAAATAACGCAACATAACTCCCTGAACGAAAAGTCATGATGGTAAACACTAGAAGGGTGTTGAAGGAACCAGGGGAGGAGGAGAAATCTATCTCCAGTACTTCCAAGGAGGCATCAAAAAAAGGCATTGTGAACCGTTGTATAAGGAGGATCTTATGCAAATAATGGTTGAGATGATGGATCAGATTGTTGGGTTTCCGGCACCGCGGCGAGTGTGTGTTCGAACATGTTTTGTAAACATGTGCACAGCTGAAGGAATAAAATAATAAATCTAAATTATTACAACACACACATCACACGCATGCATAGTACTGTTGGGATGTATACTGAAAGCCTATCTCTTTGGTATGAACATTTTATTTTGAAATAAGAATCACATGATTATTGATTGCACTTTATATTTATATATGTGCATATTGTCTAATACTTTACATTGTAGATAACATGGTGCTTGGGTGTGGCACAGAAGATCATATTATCAGTCCCTTGTAGAGTATAAGTAGAGGCTCATAACCAAGATGGTTTTGGACAAACCATTGGCATGGTTGTAGTGTAGCTTGGTATTGTTTTGTCTTGAACATAGAGTTACACTAGTACACCTCGGTGTATTGAGCAGGACCGACATAGAGGTGATTCAATTTATTGCTGACTGCATAATTGAATCGGACCTCGGATATTATGTTGTACATGCTCTTAATCCCGATATAATAATGGGCACATGTACTTAATATTTATTTCTTTGATTTACCAGAGGGTGAGATTTCTATGGATTAAATCAATATGCCCGGTAAGTTGGGAAATGATATTATTTACATGGTGTGTTATTGATTATAGGAGGAAATCGTGTCCTATGTATTAGGTTGATGATGTCCCCTTGAGGAGCTCACCAACTCCCATAAATTAATATGGGCTCCATATATTATTTGTACATCCATCTCCCCGTGTTTAAGATATCGAATGTCCGTCAATTAATTGATTTACTGACCATCAATTAATTAACATCTAACTCCTCGAGTAGTACCACTCAACCTTATCATCATGTTGACTAAGTCAACCTGCAGGGTTTACATGATGAACCGCCCAACCCAAAAGAGCCAAACCCTAATTAGGGTTTCCTCCTTAAGGTTGCTTGCCGCCCAAGCAATGCTAGGCAAAACCCTAATTTCCTTAGCATCCATCATCAACCCTTAAAACTTTATGCCGCCCAACCCATAGCCACCCTTTTATAGAGTTAGGGTTTAGGCCTTGGTTTAATCTCCACCGTCGGTTCTAGGGTTTTAATCTCAACCGTCGGATCTAGGGATTTAATTTCAATCATTTGATCTAGACTTCATGAGGTTTATATTAGGCTACCATAGGGACCATGAGGAGGACAAATATGAGAGTACAACCACAATATGCAACGAGTTATTCCTGGTAACCCGTTGGATGATGGATGCTAAGGAGATTAGGGTTTAGCCTCCAATTGCTTGGGCGGCAAGCAACCCTAAGGAGGAAACCCTAATTAGGGTTTGGCTCCTATGGGTTGGGCGGCCAAGGCTTGGAAGAAGAGTGGGCGGCAACTTGAGGAAGATCTCTTCTTCTTCCTTGAAGGTGGCTAACTCCTAGATCTCTTCTCTCCATCATGGTTGGGCGGCAAGAAACCCTAAGGAGGAAACCCTAATTTGATTAGGGTTTGGCTCCTTTGCATGGGCGACCAAGGTTTGGAAGGAGGGTAAGCGGCATCTTGTGGAAGAGTTCTTCTTCTTCCTAGGAAAGGTGACCGATTTAGATCTCCTCCTTCCACCTTGGATGGGCGGCTAGAAGACCTAAGGAGGAAACCTTAGTTAGGGTTTGGCTCCTATGGTTGGGCCGCTAGGGTATGCAAGGAAGGTGGGCGGCAACTATAGGAAATTTATACAACTATAGGAGAGGAGCTCTTCCATCATCCAACAAGTACAACATGTGTAGACATAACCGTAAATTAAAATTTTGCAATAAAAGGAAATTTATACAACGTATACCTGATGTATCACGTGTAGCAAGAAAGACATCAACCGGAACGATTCTCGCTAGAATCGTCTCTATCCGTATCCACGCCAAGTATCTTCGGGATGACTTAACAAAGTCACTAGCCTCGTCTTCGTATGGGTTACTAGCCTCGCGTTGAAGACGATGTGATCGAGAGAAGATCACGATCCGAATCAAAATTTGGATCCAAAACGATTCCTCAAAAACTCACTTCTCCGGAGAGGTATTCGTCAATCGTTTGACGAATCCTTCGTCCTCCACCTATAAGGATTACCGGAGATCGAATCCCCGGCAAGGCTACCGCTGTCGGAGCTCCAAACATCGTCCAAATGATGCTCTGACGTGAAGTAAACAAGCTGTTTAGAAAACTGGACAGCTTTGGTGGAGGAAAAGGGGCCGGCCAAATAAGGAAGGTTGAGGCTCACCTTGTCGCCGGACCCAAAGGAGATCATCGGAGCTTCTCCGGCAGCAGCTCGACGCCTGCAAGAGGGAAGGACAGCACCTTCTGAACACCGACAATGGAGCTGGGCGGCGGCAATAGGGTTGGCCCCGACTAGACATGGAGAGGAGAGGGGGTTGGGCGGCAACTAATAGATTAGAGCTTAACAAAACCCTTAAGCCCTATTTTATAGAGAACAAATTCTCTTAATGGTTATCGGATCATAACCAAAAGCCCGTTAACCCGCTCCATTAATTTAAGTTAAAATAAACCAAACCATGATGGTTTATTTTAAGTTAAAACGAACCGAACCAACTTTGGTTCATTCGTTTAAAACAAACCAAACCCTTTGGTTTATTCTCCTCCATTGGATTAGAACCAAACCAATTTGGTTCATCCATCATGTCTTCATAAGACACGACCCATCCACGCTTCCATTGTGACTGAAACGATTTCATACTCGCTCCATGTTTGGTCCAACCAAACCTAGTTTCTCTCGGTCTGAGAATCTCATTCTCAAGCTCGTTTTAAATCCTTCGGATTACGCTCATTGTGCGTGTGACCAAATAGGTTCTCGGTTTATGTTGGTCGTCTATAATTAACCATTAATTATAGAATGATCATGAGTGGCACCTAGTAGTACATCATGATCACCAATTAATCGAAAAGATCAACGGTTGATCCAGAACTATTTATGAAACCCTTCAGCAGCTCGAATGAATCGTGCCCCATTCCCTTCACTCATCTTATACCCACTTGGTTTAGGACATGGTCTATAGTGTCAGTCCCCACTAGGTTGACTACGTCACACCTAGCCCAAGTATCATTTTCTCGTCCTACGGATTCTAGTTACTGCACATGTATCGAAGAGTACCTTACTCTAAACATGTAATGCTTTGGCCAAAGACTTTAGTAACAATCCGACGAGAGGCCATGGGTATACATCTCCTCGCAAGGAGTGGTGAATCCTTTATAGGCTATTCAAACACCTTCGATCACTTCGACTTATACCCAATCATCCCGGGTCCACATCTCCTCAGAGATGCTTGCTTAAGATGTCAAAGCATAAGTCTTTATGATCAAGATGACTTGAATATTGCAAGTCAAAGGAACATCGCACTTAAGCTGCAGTAAGAACTTCATTGACATATCTATATATGCAGAGAACCATATAAAGTCTTACGGCTGGTCACTCCAATGAACTAGTTACCATAACTAGCATCCACGATTTACTCCGGACATCACAATGTCTCCAGCCAGTGAGAATCAGCTGCTTGGATTCACCAAGGAGTATACCTCGTGATAGTCTCGACAGAATCAATGGTGTCCAAATCCATCAATTCATCGACTAGGGATAATTCCGATACATCACAATTACACATGTAGCGATACTCACTAGTTGTGATCCAATCACAAATTCTCTCGTGCTGTTAATCGTATCGTGGACATTCAGTAAATGAGTTTAAGATCTAATCAAATACATGACACATGTATACTCAAATAGTGAATCTTCATTTATCATATAAATGGTTCAAACATAAGGCGATTGCCTTAGGACATCTCTCATATATTACTAACAAACTCCCACTTGGCCAAATGCCAATCGCTACGATATCCAATACCATAAGCTCTGACATGACCCTCAAACTTACTTTGAGGTAATGCCTTAGTCAAAGGATCCGCTAAGATCCTTTCAGTAGAAATTTTCTCGATTTGTATTTCCTTCCTACTGATGATCTCTCTGATAAGATGATAGCGGCGAAGCACATGTTTGGATCGTTGATGAGACCTTGGCTCTTTCGCCTATGCAATTGCTCCATTGTTGTCGCAGTAGACTGGTATTGCTTCAACAATGGCTGGAATCACGCCAAGTTCATAAATGAACTTCTTGATCCAAACCGCTTCCTTTGCTGCTTCCGAAGCTGCAATGTATTCTGCCTCAATCGTAGAATCCGCTACAGTGTCTTGTTTGGAACTTTTCCAACTTACTGCGCCCCCATTCAAAGTGAACACGTATCCAGACTGAGACCTGGAATCATCCTTGTCTGTCTGGAAGCTGGCATCCGTATACCCGCGTATCACCATGTCCCCTTCTCCATATATTAGGAACACATCCTTAGTTCTTCTTAAGTACTTAAGGATCGTCTTAACAGCCACTTAATGATCCATTCCTGGATCAGACTGGTATCTACTCATGACACTCAGATCATACGATACATCGGGCCTCGTATATAACATAGGATACATGATAGATCCTATTGTGGATGCATAGGGAATCTTACTCATGCAAATCCTCTCGTCTTCTGTGCGCGGACACATAGACTTCGAAAGGTGTATCCCATGCCTGATGGGTAGGAAACCTTTCTTGGATTCCGACATGCTAAACCTCTTTAGCACTCGGTTTGTATATGTAGACTGCGAAAGACCAAGCAATCATTTCGATCTATCTCTATAGATCTTAATCTCGAGGATGTAGGTTGCTTCTTCCAAGTCTTTCATGGAGAATATCTTGGATAACCAAATCTTAACTGACTGTAAGATTGAAACATCGTCTCCTATAAGTAATATGGCATCGACATACAATACTAGGAACATGACTACACTCCCACTAACCTTCTTGTACACACAAGGTTCGTCTGGATTTTGTGAGAAATTAAACTTTTTTATTGTCTCATCAAAACGGATATTCCAGCTCCTGGATGCTTGCTTCAATCCATATATGGACCATTGCAATTTGCATACCTTGGTTTTATCAACCGATGTGAAACCCTTAGGTTGTATCATATACACGTCCTCGAGCAGGTTTCCATTAAGGAAAGTTGTTTTCATATCCATCTGTCATATCTCATAATCATAATGAGCCGCGATGGCCAGGAGCATCTGAATGGATTTAAACATAGCTACAGGTGAATAGGTTTCGTCATAATCAACACCTTGTTTTTGACGATATCCTTTCGCCACTAATCTAGCCTTATAGGTAATCACATTACCATCCATGTCGGTTTTTTTCTTGAAAACCCACATGCACCCTATAGGCTTAATGCCTTCAGGTGGGTCAACCAAGTTCCAAACTTGGTTTTCATACATGGAATCCATTTTCGACTTCATGGCATCAAGCCACTTATCCCTTTCTGAACTTGTCAGCACTTCTTCATAACTGGTCGGCTCCTCATCATCAATGAGTAACACGTTGTTCAATTCACTTACGAGAAATCCATATCTCTCAGGAATGTTGCGTGTTCTACCAGATCTACGAAGATGTGGTGTTTCAATAGGTTCAGCCGATTGCTCATCACTATGAGTTATCGACTGTTGTGCTTCACCAGGTATCTCATCAATGTCTATTTGAGTCTCTCGAGCCTCCTCAAGCTCGATGACACTCCCACTATTTTCTTGCAAGAGAAACTCTTTCTCTAGAAACACAACATGCCTTGGAACAAACACCTTTTGTTCCACAGGATGATAGAATTGGTAACCCCTTGTTTCCTTAGGGTATCCAATAAATAGACATTTTTCAGACTTAGCATCCAATTTGTCTGATACAGTCTGCTTCACATAAGCAGGACAATCCCATATCTTCAAGTAAGATACATGAGGTTTCTTACTATTCCATATCTCATATGGAGTAGTAGAGACTACCTTGGTGGGCATTCTGTTTAACAAGTAAACAACTGTCTGAAGTTCATAGCCCCAAAAGGACTTGGGAAGATTCGCATGATTCATCATTGACCTGACCATGTCCAACAAGGTCCGATTACGCCTCTCAGATACACCATTATGCTGTGGTGTATATGGCGGAGTCCATTGAGACAATATACCATTGTCTCTTAGACAATCAAGAAACTCTTTACTTAAGTATTCACCACCTCGATCCAATCGAAGTATTTTAATACTCTTGTCATGTTGTTTCTCTACTTCATTTCTGAATTGTTTGAACCTTTCAAAGGCTTCAGACTTGTGTTTCATCAAGAACACATACCCAAACCGTGAGTGATCATCGGTGAAGGTAATGAAGTAGCTATACCTCATAAAGCTTGAGTTGACATAGGTCCATATACATCAGTATGTATTAGACCTAGTAACTCTCCCACTCGTTCACCTTTTCCTGTAAAAGGTAACTTAGTCATCTTGCCTTTTAAGCATGATTCGCATGTATCGTATGAATCCAATTCAAACGATTCCAGAATTCCACATCGGTGTAATTCGGACATGCATTTCTTGCTTACATGGCCAAGACAACAATGCCACATGTAGGAGTCTAATTGATTATCCTTTCGAGCATGCTTGTTGCTCGCTTCGATATTCAAAATGTCACTGGATACGTCCAACGTATAAATGTCATTGCTCAATTCGTTCGGTTACGTATTGCTCTAGATGCAAACCTTAGAGGTAACTTCCTAAGCCTACTCATTCGCCAATTACCATCAAGTAGCAAGGTTAAAGTAACCTGATAACAATTGTCAGGTTCAAGGACTAGTCTATTTAAGGGAGCTTCAAAGAATAAGTTGATGTCGTAGCGGCAACCTTTGCTCCATTGCCAACTCGCAAATTTGACTCCCCTCTGACGAGTCTTCTTCTATTCCTTAGCCCTTGTATGTAATTACATATGTGTGAGCCACACCTAGTATCCAATACCCAAGTGTCTAAGGAAATAGAATGACAATCAATAACGAAGATACCTAAAGAGGATGGGGCATCAGATGCCTTCTTCTTTTTCATGGACTCAAGATAAATCTTGCAGTTTCTTCGCCAGTGGCCTTCCTTGCCACAATGATGGCAAGTGCCCTTTTGTGCTGGTTCTGCCTTATTTGCCTTGTTGTTCTTCCCTTTCTTCTGTTCCTTTGCCTTCCTCTTAGAACCTTTCTTTGAGGAATCAACTAAGAGAACCGCCTTCTCCTCATGCTTCACAGAAGGCTCCACAGTCTTCAGCATATTGAGGAGCTCAGGAATAGTGGATTCTAATTTGTTCATCCGATAGTTCTGTAAGGATCTTTGTAATGGCTAAAGGGGGGTGAATAGCGTTCGACCGTTCGTAGATGGAATTCGATCGCGTGTTCGTCTCTACAATTTAGTTAGTGCGCAACGGAAATAGATATAATACAATAACTAAATACGCCATCACAACAAGAACACGAGTATGTAACGTGGTTCGGAACCGCACGGTTCCTACTCCACGGATCTAGCTCTACGAGCTCTAGTGATGCACACGCACTCACTAATTACAAATACTCCTTCTCGACACAAGTCGAAGGTGGAGAAACCCCTTACAAGTAATCTTACAACAATAAGATACAAATACAAGAAATTACAATAATGAAATACAATGCAAGTAAAGAAAACTACTTTACGATTGCCTTTGGATTGCTTGGTTGCTTGAAATCACCTTGGAGACCTTGATTTGCAACAACAAATCGCTCCAAAACCCTCAAGAAACCGATGCCAATTTCCTCCATCACGAGCTCCTTTTATAGCTTCAACCTGTGCTGGAAAAAGTCGATCAGTCGACTGATCGGGACCATCAGTCGACTGATGCCACTGTTGTCGTGAGACAACGGCTAGATCGACGCTGGATAAGTCCAACGGATCTACCATCAGTCGACTGATGGTGTCCTCACTCATTCTCGGTCCCCGGTCGGTGAGACTACACTCGTGGTCGAATTCGAGCACCGATCGGTGATCATGCATCGATCATTGCTCGGGCCATCAGTCGATTGACATCCTCTGGAAGTCGACTGCTAAGCCACTTCCCATAGTGAAACCCTAGTTGAATCGGTCAAGTCGACTGCCACATGGCACCAGTCGACTGGCACACCTCAAACATGAGGTTTTAGCCCAAATATGGTGCCCCCATACTTGCTAGACCACACTTAGCCTAGCCCTAAACATTCTAGCCACCTCCATCAGCCTCACGCCTCTCGGATCCCTCCAAGTCATCCATGACTTGTTCATCCATCGCACTAGCCTTCAGGTGCTTCCATCGGCTATGTCATGCTAATGGTGTCTACACCGCCAAGGCACATTGGACTTACGCCGCCAAGACTCCGCTTGGACTTTACGCCGCCAACCATTGGACTTATGCTGCCAAGACTCCCGCTTGGACTTTACGCAGCCAATATCAAACCCCTTGGACTTCTTATGCCAAGACTCAAGCTTGGACTTTCCCTTGCCAAATGCCAAGTGTCCCACTTGGACTTCCCATGCCAAGTACTCAAGACTTGGACTTCCCCTTGCCAACCCATGTTGGACTTTCCATGCCAAGACCCATGCTTGGACTTTCCATGTACCAAGTGTCCCACTTGGACTTTTCATGCCAAGTACTCAAGACTTGGACTTTACCATGACAATTACATCGTCATATATTTTTGTCGAACATCAAAACATCACTCGAGTCAAACTCGAGTCCTGGGCCGATTGCACCAACAATCTCTCCCTTTTTGATGTTTGACAAAAACCAAACAAATCATTGAGTTAGAACACTAACTCAAATCCCTTACCAATTATCCCAAATTGGTAATCTTAAACAATCTCCAAATGTTCTCCCCCAAACATTCTCCCCCTTTTTTTACTAACATCAAAAAGGTTTTCTCTCCAAGGAGGTCAATGTCTCATGTCCCAATGAGATCTTACAATCTCCTCCTTGGTCCAAAAATACCTAGGATGCCTACCATCTTCTTAGTGATAAGTCCCATACCACTCAAGAGAGGCAATCCTATACACTCTCCCAATTTCCAAATTGGGTTTCTTAAAAATCCATCAATTTTCCCAATTGATAACATTTTCCCCTTCAAGAAACAAAAACACATCCATCACTCCAAGATGGATACCTCCCCCTAAAGGCTTGCTCCCCCTTGACCATTGCACCAACAATGTTTTTGGGAAGTCCCTAAGCCAATAGGAACTCTAAATCATCAAAATTAAGGTTAGAAATTCAACATTGAACTTTCCAACACCTTAACATTGATACAAACCCTAAACAACTCAACTAATCCATATCCAATGGATTTTCACCCTTTATAATGCTTCCCAAAGCATATCCTAGGGTTAGGAGTGATTAGGGACCTTAACCGTAGCTGAAATCGGGTTAAGCAACCTTGGTTACCCTGAAATCAGGCTACTAGTCGAGTGATTCAGACATCAGTCGACTGGCACCTCCATCAGTCGACTGCCACCAATGGCAGTCGACTGATAACTGAAAATCCGATTTTCAATTTTCAGAAACAAGTTTTGAAAAATCATAAATAATTATACGTATATCGAAAAAATATGAAATTTGATACGTATAATACTTATGACCAATACAATGGGTGAAAAATGTTTGAAAAATATTTTACCCATAAAATAGCGAAATTGATACAAAATCCAAAAGTGACTAAAAACTTTAAAGTTTAAGCTCACTTTGTATCAATCTCATCAATGGTGATTGCTATCAAAAGATAGACTTCACCAAGATTTTTCAAAATGATTTTAAAATATTTTCAAAACCTTATTTTGGATCATATTCCTTGGGCTCAATGTACATGACTTGTACACAAGCTTTCCCAATGATCCACATGTTGAGTTAAGATGAGTTTGGGTTCAACTAGATACAAAAACTATGCACCTTGAACTTAACTCATATCCTAGCATCTCACATGTATCTAAGTTGTATAAATACACATACATGTCAATTGGATGTGAGATGTGAGTTTCGTTCTTCCTAATACTAGAGTTTCATACATTTTTCTAGGCAACCCTACTTGATTCCCTTATACATGGGACTCCAAGTCATGCCATTGTCCTTAGTTCAATTTTAATCAATTAAATGCATGAAATGATCATGGCATAAAGATAGCAATAATTAAGCATGGCCAATAATCATGATGTCATGGCATAATATGAAATCTAAAAACAAATGATATTTATCCTTAATCCCTAAGCATACTCATGACATATAAATGATAGAACATAAACATGATGTCATGTCATGGCATATGGCAAACAAATCATGGCAAGTAAAAAGTATAGGTATAAGTATACCTAAATTTTAATATTAATTGTTATTTGATATAATTAATTATATTTTGCAATATTATCACTAATCTTCCTAGTGTGCCAAAAACCCATTGTGCCAATTTAATCATTTTATCAAACTTCTCAAATAATATTGGCACATCCTAAAATCTTTTAGGATTAATGCTCAAATGTATTTTCAAGGTAACCATAACCTTGAAAATATCCTAAAGTGCCACCTTACCATGGTTGAGTTAACTACTCATCCAATCAAGGTTGGCACACCCTAAACCCACCTAGCGTGAATCAATCACGCTCTTAGGAACCCAAAACCGATTTAAGCTCCTAGGGTTAATTAGGTATTCCTTAGGGATAACCTCCCTAGATACCTTCCTAATGACCTTCCTAGGCTTATTAGCCTTGGTCATTTTGGTCTTACCTAGGTTGACTCTAGGGGTAACTCCCCTTGCAACCTTCTTAGTGGCCACCCTAGGTTTTTTAGAAACCTTGGCCACTAGGCACAACCCTTGGTCAACTCTAGGGATGACTTCCCTATTGACCTTAGTTTTCCTAGGTTTAGTTCCATAATCAAATGGAACATTGTGATAGGTTTCCTTGGGCTTAGGTTTTCCCTTGGATGAATCTAATTCCTAGGTCTTGATTTTTGACCATTTGACTCTAGGCTTTGACTTCTAGACCCTACATGTTGACCTCTTGACCCTTGAAATAGATTTTGAATTTTTGCAAGGGTCTTTTCCATCTTTTCAAGCCTTGACCTCAAGACTTGATTTTCCTTTTCTAGTTGCCCAATTTTAGAATTTTGATTTAATCCTTGGACATTGAACTTCTTAGGCATATGCCTTGTCCATTTAGGGTTAAAACCTAAGTGTTCTTGTATTTTCCTAATAGATTCCTTATGTAAGGTTTTTCTAGGGACATTAGTCCCAAATTTCTCCTTATTTCCTAAGTGGACACTCTTAGTACCTAAACAAATATGTCTATTATTTCTAGCATGCTTTTCATGTACAATAGCAAGGCTATTAAAATTATTCCTAGCATGCTTCTTATCCCTAGAAATTGAAGGTGCATTAATAAATTTTACCTTAGGGTTTGCCTTGGAGGCTCCCCCTACTTGTGTTGCTCCTTCTTGCCCTTTGTTCTTCCTCCTTGGGCAATGACTCCGGTAATGCCCCTTTGAGTTGCACTTGAAGCATATGATATGCTCCTTGCTCTTTTGACTTTGGGGACCGGCATCCTTGACTTTTGGTGCCGGTTGAGCCTTCTTTACCCTTTTTGGGCACTTACTCTTGTAGTGGCCAGATTCCCTACACTCAAAGCAAATTATATGATTTTTGTTTAAAACCAAATTGCTTGAGTTACCTAGAGTGGTTGTAGGCCCCGGAGTGGATTCTTTATCTCTCCTAGAGGTGGATGGCTCCTCTTGAGATTGCCCCGGTGTGGAGGATGGTCTCTCCTCCTCAATCCTAGAGGTGGATGCTTCTTCCACTTCTTCCACCTTTTCTTTCTCCGATTCGGAAGTTGACTCCATCTCAACTTCCGATTCCTCACTTTCACTTGAGAATGAACTCTCTTCTTCATCCTCCTTGTCTTCTTGGATTGAATGAGGCTCTTCATGGAATTTTGCCAATTTGTTCCATATATCCTTGGCGTCTTTACAATCCTCACAGTCACCTAGGCTACACAAGAGGTCATTAGGAATTAGATCAAAAATAAGTTTGATTACCTTCTTGTTTTTATCGAATTGTCGGAGTTGCTCCTCACTCCATTTCTTCTTCTTGAGAAACCCTCCCTTTGGTCCCTTAGGATATTCAAATCCTTCCATCAAAGCGGACCACTCCTCAAGGTCTCTCATCATTAGGAAGTCCTCAATTCTCGCCTTCCATTGTCGAAATCCTTCTTGTCCATATAAGGAATACGGAATTGGGGTGTTGATGTCCCATCCCAATGGTTCTTCCATCTTCACCCTCTAGCGTCTTTTGTCTTAGCTCCCGGCGGTTAGTCCGTAGAAGAGCCCCAGGCTCTGATACCAAATGTAAGGATCTTTGTAATGGCTAAAGGGGGGGGTGAATAGCGTTTGACCGTTCGTAGATGGAATTCGATCGCGTGTTCATCTCTACAATTTCGTTAGTGCGCAGAGGAAATAGATATAATACAATAACAAAATACGCCAACACAACAAGAACACGAGTATGTAACGTGGTTCGGAACCGCACGGTTCCTACTCCACGGATCGAGCTCTAGTGATGCACACACACTCACTAATCACAAATACTCCTTCTCGACACAAGTCGGAGGTGGAGAACCCCCTTACAAGTAATCTTACAACAATAAGATACAAATACAAGCAATTACAATAATGAAATACAATGCAAGTAAAGAAAACTACTTTACGATTGCCTTTGGATTGCTTGATTGCTTTGTTGCTTGAAATCACCTTGGAGACCCTGATTTGCAACAACAAATCGCTCTAAAACACTCAAGAAACCGATGCCAATTTCCTCCATCACGAGCTCCTTTTATAGCTTCAACCTGTGCTGGAAAAAGTCGATCAGTCGACTGATCGGGACCATCAGTCGACTGATGCCACTGTTGTCGTGAGACAACGGCTAGATCCACGCTGGATAAGTCCAACGGATCTACCATCAGTCGACTGATCAAACCCATCGATGATGGTGTCCTCACTCATTCTTGGTCCCAAAGTGAGTGACTACACTCTATGGCCGAATTCGAGCACCACCGGTGATCATGCAATCGATCATCGCGACATCGATATCATCCTCTGCAATCATGCTAGGCCACTTCCCGCAGTCAAACCCTAGTTGACTCGGTACAGTCGACTGCCACATGACACCAGTCGACTGGCACACCTCAAACATGAGATTTTAGCCCAAGTATGGTGCCCCCATACTTGCTAGACCACCCTTAGCCTAGACCTAAACCTTCTAGCCACCTTTATCAGCCTCACGCCTCTCGGATCCCTCCAAGTCATCCATAACTTATTCATCCTTCGCGCTAGCCTTCAGGTGCTTCCATCGGCTATGTCATGCTAACAGTGTCTACACCGCCAAGACATATTGGACTTACGCCGCCAAGACTCCGCTTGGACTTTACGCCGCCAACCATTGGACTTATGCTGCCAAGACTCCCGCTTGGACTTTACGCAGCCAATATCAAACCCCTTGGACTTCTCATGCCAAGGTTCAAGCTTGGACTTTCCCTTGCCAAATGGCTAGTGTCCCACTTGGACTTCTCATGCCAAGTACTCAAGACTTGGACTTCCCCTTGCCAACCCATGTTGGACTTTCCATGCCAAGACCCATGCTTGGACTTTCCATGCCAAGACCCATGCTTGGACTTTCCATGTGCCAAGTGTCCCACTTGGACTTTTCATGCCAAGTACTCAAGACTTGGACTTTACCATGACAATTACATCGTCATATGTTTTTATCGAACATCAAAACATCACTCGAGTCAAACTCGAGTCCTGGGCCGATTGCACCAACAAGTTCATCACAAATTGTGAGAAACTCTTGAGCAAACAATGCAGAATTAAGTCAATACTTAATTCATGATCCATCACAAACCCGATGGTGGCTAGCCGCTCGATGTACCCATTCATCATTAGCACAAACTGTACTATAGACGAACCTTCTTGCATCTTCGTGGTGAAGAGGAGCCTGGAGACTTCGAACCTTTCGGATCTCGCTTGCTCATCAAAAAACTCATGAAGATGGAAGACCATGGTATTAGCATCCATATGCTCATGCTGCTTTTGCAGCTCAGGTACCATCACAGCTAGCATGATGCAACTCGCCAGCTCAGAATCTTCCACATGCTTCTGATAGACCAACATTTGGTCTGGAGTTGCATCGTCCCTAAGACGGTTGGGAAGAGGCACTTCAAGGACATATGCTAGCTTTTCTGCCTTGAGAACAATTCTCAGGTTTCTAAGCCAGTCCACGAAGTTAGGCCCAGTCAATTTGTTTGAATCCAAAATAGTGTGCAAATTCAAAGACGTCATGATCAATCGATTAACCTAGAAATACAAAACGAGCATATATGAGAAAATGATTTTAAAATGCATCAATATACATTCATAAATCCCATTCATTTTTTGAATTTCAAAAAACCCCAAAATCACTTCGGGAGATCATAGGTCCATCTCCGAATGGGATGATATCCATCATAGATATGAACAACCTTGGAGAGAGTCCAACAAGCCATTCATAACTACGATGGTAGGTATCAAATATACTGATTGCATATCACGTATATGCAACTATCACAATGTGCTATCAACTAATTGAATGTTCACACATACATCGGGTTGTTAACACATTAACAAGTATGCATCATATGCATAACACCCAACTTCACCTCCCTTTACATCGACCTTGGAGAGAGTCCAACAAGCCGATGCTCCAGGTTAAAGCCAACCCATTAATCGAGAAATAGTTTTAATATAGTTAGAGTGCATTCAACCAATTAGCCCGGCTTGGAGAGAGTCCAACAACCAAAGCTAATGATTGACCTCTGACTCTTACCATATTAGTATTAAACTATTCTATGGTTTGAACATGTTCGGGTTCGAGTCGGGCTTGGAGAGAGTCCAACAACCCGAACAAGAAACGAAACTCTGGTTCTAACCATATTAATGGAAGGTGTAGGCTTTAATATTGAGTTAGGATTTTTATGTCTCATCCTCTTTGCATGCAAATAACTATTATCTACATGGCATGACATACATGACATACATCTACATGTCACGACACCCATGGCATAATGATATGCATCTAATGCAATTACATGACATACAATTATGTCATGTACAAAATTTCCTTATATGTCATAACTATTTATGGAAATAAAATATATTTAAGATTTGATTCTCCAAATCAAATCATGATTAAATTAGGAAACAAATTTCCAAATCTAATCACATATTTTATTTGTGGAAATAGTTGATTAAGGAAAGTCAATTTAGGAAACTAATTTCCTAAATCATCAAAACTACTTATGGAAATAAAATATTTTAAGATTTGATTTCCCAAATAAAATCATGATTAAATTAGGAAACTAATTTCCAAAATCTAGTCAAATATTTTATTTATGGAAAATATCAATTTCCATAAATACTTCCAACTTTCCAAAAGTAGAAGATTTCCATAAATACTTCTAGACTTTCCAAAATTTAAAAATTTCCATAAATACTTCTAACTTTCCAAAAGTAGAAAATTTCCAGAAATATCATTATGACTATCGCAAAACAATTTTACGATTATGTCGAAACACAACCTGGGCTCTGATACCACTGTTGGTTTTCCGGCATCGCAGCGAGTGTGTGTTCGAACATATTTTGTAAATATGTGCACAACGGAAGGAATAAAATAATAAATCTAATTTATTACAACACACACATCACACGCATGCATAGTACAACATGTGTAGACATAACCGTAAATTCAAATTTTGTGATAAAAGGAAATTTATAATACGTATACCTGACGTATCATGTGTAGCGGGAAAGACATCAACCGGAACGATTCTCGCTAGAATCGTCTCTATCCGTATCCACGCTGAGAATATTTGGGATGACTTCACAAAGTCACAAGCCTCGTTTTCATATGGGTTACTAGCCTCACGTTGAAGACGATGTGATCGAGAGAAGATCACGATCTGAGGAATAGGGGTCGGCCAAATAAGGAAGGTTGAGGCTCACCTTGTCGTCGGACCCAAAGGAGATCACCGGAGCTTCTTTGGCAGTAGCTCGACGCTGGCAAGAGGGAAGGACAACACCTTCTAGACACTGGCAAGGGAGCTGGGCGGCGGTAATAGGGTTGGCGCCGACTAGACTTGGAGAGGAGAGGGGGTTGGGCGGCAACTAATAGATTAGGGCTTAAGAAAACCCTTAAGCCCTATTTTATAGAGAACAAATTCTCTTAATGGTTATCGGATCATAACCAAAAGCCCGTTAACCCACTCCATTAATTTAAGTTAAAATAAACAAAACCATGATGGTTTATTTTAAGTTAAAATGAACCGAACCAACTTTGGTTCATTCGTTTAAAACAAACCAAACCCTTTGGTTTATTCTCCTCCATTGGATTAGAACCAAACCAATTTGGTTCATCCATCATGTCTTCATAAGACACGGCCCATCCACACTTCCATTGCAACTGAAACAATTTCATGCTCGCTCCATGTTTGGTCCAACCAAACCTAGTTTCTCTCGGTCTGAGAATCTCATTCTCAAGCTCATTTTAAATCCTTCGGATTACGCTCGTTGTGCGTGTGACCAAATAGGTTCTCGGTTTATGTTGGCTGTCTATAATTAACCATTAATTATAGAACAATCATGAGTGACACCTAGTAGTACATCATGATCCCCAATTAACTGAAAAGTTCAACGGTTGATCCAGAACTATTTCTGAAATCCTTCAGCAGCTCGAATGAATCGTGCCCCATTCCCTTCACTCATCTTATACCCACTTGGTTTAGGACATGGTCTATAGTGTCAGTCCCCGCTAGGTTGACTACGTCACACCTAGCCCAAGTATCATTTTCTCATCCTATGGATTCTAGTTACTGCACATGTATCGAAGAGTACCTTACTCTAAACATGTAATGCTTTGGCCAAAGACTTTAGTAACAATCCGACGAGAGGCCATGGGTATACATCTCCTCGCAAGGAGTGGTGAATCCTTTATAGGCTATTCAAACACCTTCGATCACTTCGACTTATACCCAATCATCCGGGTCTACATCTCCTCGTGAGATGCTTGCTTAAGATGTCAAAGCATAAGTCTTTATGATCAAGATGACTTGAATACCGCAAGTCAAAGGAACATCGCACTTAAGCTACAGTAAGAACTTCATTGACATATCTATATATGCAGAGAACCATATGAAGTCTTACAGCTGGTCACTCCAATGAACTAGTTACCATAACTAGCATCCACGATTAACTCCAGACATCACAATGTCTCCAGCCAGTGAGAATCAGCTGCTTGGATTCACCAAGGAGTATACCTCGTGCTAGTCTCGACAGAATCAATGGTGTCCAAATCCATCAATTCATCGATTAGGGATAATTCCGATACATCACAATTACACATCTAGAGATACTCACTAGTTGTGATCCAATCATAAATTCTCTCATGTTGTGAATCGTATCGTGGACATTCAGTAAATGAGTTTAAGATCTAATCAAATACATGAAACATGTATACTCAAATAGTGAATCTTCATTTATCATATAAATGGTTCAAACATAAGGTGATTGCCTTAGGACATCTTTCATATATTACTAACACAGATTTCATAGAGGGTCACCCCAAAGAAGATTAAAGAGGATGATGTATTTGAGGATGACTCTGAAGAAGGTGGCCAGAGTTTCTCGACCAAGGAAAGGTTCCCCTTATGTCTGTAAGCAAGCAAAGGGGAAAGAAAAGTGTGTTGCTCCTTTCGAGAATACACAACTTGAGGGGGATATACCTATTGTAAACACCATTGTGAAAATAGAGGACTCAAGTCCCTTTACTGAGTATATATTGAACGAAGAATTACCTCGGCATTTCCGAATACCTCAGATGCTTGAATATACTGGTTCTTCTAATCTTAAGGATCATTTAAGTAGATTTAAAAATCCTGCTTTGTTGTACCGCTATACTGATGGAGTTAAGTGTCGGGCATTCCTTACTACCTTAATAGGAGCGGCACAATAATGGTTTAGTGATTTCAGGCCACGGAGTATTACGTCATTCAAGGATTTTTCAACATTATTTTTAAAGAATTTTTCTAGTTCTAAAAGATATTTGCCTCAACTACTAAGTATTTTTAATCTCAAACAGAAAGAACATGAAAGTTTGTAGTAATATGTGCAAAGATTTACATAGGCAGCACGGGAAATTCCCACTATGGGATCCGGTATGATGGTAGGAGCCTTCACTCAGGGCCTTAGAGAGGAGGACTTCTTTAAATCTTTGGCTAAAAGACCTCCTACAAACTTTGATGATCTATTATCTCGCGCTAAGAAGTTTATTAATCTTAAAGAAGCTCAGAAGTCTTGGCAAACTTCTCGGGAATTCAGAATAGTAGAAATACCAGAAAGGAGGATTGAATGGGTAAGAGATGCTCGACCTTCAAAGGAAAGATCTATGTATGCTCCTCAGTTACGGTTTTCTAAGGAGAGAGCTATGAATATTTGTATGGAACAACAGTTATTGAGAAGACCCTTTGGAGCTGATAGAGGGCCTAGGAGATTATTGGCTCCTACTTTCTGTGTTTATCATTAAGAGTATGAGCATAATACTCAGAATTGTCAGCAATTAGACTTTGAGTTGCAAAAAATTATGGGGGATCATCCCCATGTTAGAAATATAATTATTAATCCTGCTCCTTATCAGCGGGGATTTGGAGGAAGAAATTGTGGTAGAAGAAATCCGGGGAGACCTCTTATAAATCGTCCTATATAGTCTGCTCAAATAAGAGAGATAGCCCCTGATGGGGTAGTGTATACTAATCAGCCTCCTGTGAGGGGTTCTATTAATATGATTTTTGGTGGTTCTACTAAAGGAGACTCTAATAGAGTGCGGAAGAGACATAGCAGAGAGGAATGTACAGTTGTTACCGCTCTTCCAAGAATAAGAGGACCCATGTTAGGCTTTGATTCTAATGACTTAGAGGGAGTAATGACCCCTCATACTGATGCCTTAGTCATCCAAGCTCTTATTGCCAATTTTGATGTGGGAAGAGTTTTTGTAGACCCTAGCAGTTCAGTGGATATTTAATATTGGTCAGCCTTAGAGAAAATGGGAGTTAATATCACTGAGTTACAGTCAGTCGACACTTCTTTATTTAGGTTTTCTAGTCATGAAGTGAAGTCAATGGGCCAAATCAAATTACCTTTATCTTTAAAAGAAGAACAGTACTTATTAATTTTATAGTAGTTTATATGCCTTCTTCTTATAATGCTATTCTAAGCAGGCCTGTTCTTAGCAGTTTATAGGTTGTAGCTTCTCCTTATCATCAAAAAATTAAGTTTCCTATTGGAAACGAAGTAGGAGAGGTTAAGGGTGATCAACAGCTCTCTCTGAGATGTTATGTAGATGCTATCCGAATAAGACAGAAGGGGAAATTTGTTAATAAGTCTTTTCAGAAGTCTAAGTATGGAGACACAGTATGTGTCATTCAGAAGGGGGTTGCTGAAGAAATAGGAGAGCCTGATAAAGAATCAATCGTATTAGATGATAAGTGCTGAGTATGTTACATTTATAGCTCAGGACCTTCCTTTACAGTTTAAAGTTGATTTAATATGATGCCTTATTAAAAATGTTGATATTTTTGTATGGTCACCGTAGGATTTATCTAGAATTGATTCTACTATCATGGAGCATAAACTATATATTTTACCTACTGTAGCTCCTGTAAAACAAAAACATCGACACTTTAGAGTTAGGAAGGATGATATTATTAAAGAAGAAGTATATAAGTTGATAAAAGCAGAACCTATCAGAGAAGTACAGTATCAGACTTGGTTATCTAATGTGGTGCTAGTACCTAAGCCATCGGGAAAATAGAGAATGTGTGTGGACTTAAGAGATCTCAACAAAGCTTCTCTCAAAGATTGTTATCCTTTGCCTCACATCGATCAGTTAGTAGATTCCACTACAAGGAATCAATTTATCTCAACGATGGATGCTTATTAGGGGTACCATTAGATCCCACTAGCTTTGGAAGATCAGAATAAGGTCAGTTTTATTACAGCAAAAGGGACTTTCTATTATGTGGTTATGACCTTCGGGTTAAAAAATGTTGGGGCTATTTATCAAAGGTTAATGGATGAAATTTTTTAGAAGCAGTTGGGGAGGAATGTAGAAGTATATGTGGATGATATCTTGGTCAAAACTTTATGTCCATAGCAGTTAATATCAAATTTAGAAGAAACTTTTAGAACATTGAACAAGTATAAAATGAAATTGAATCCAAAGAAGTGTGTATTTGGGGTTACTCAAGGTCGTTTCTTGGGGTATGTTGTTACTGAGCAAGGTATAAAGGCTAATCCTATTAAGATTGATGTTATTCAACAGATGCAACCTCCAAGGAATTTAAAAGAAGTATAGAGGTTATTGGGTAGAATTACTGCTTTATCTCGGTTCATATCCCGGTCAGCAGATAGAAGTTTGCCCTTCTTTAAGATGCTAAAGAGGGCAACTCGATTTCAATGGGATGAGAACTGTGATAAGGCCTTCCAATCTCTAAAGGAGTACTTAACCGAGCCACCTTTTTTAGATAAGCCTCAGCCTGGAGAAATGTTATTGATATATTTAGCTCTCTCTGAGGTTGTTGTGAGCTCAGTATTGGTCTGACAGGATAAGGATCAGTACCATCCAATTTACTATATTAGTTATTGTTGGTGCAGTAGGCACCTAAGTCGAACCTGAGTTTTGATTATAGAAAATGATACAAAGTTAAGCTCATGTCGTTATCTCACGAGCTGAATCGAGTGTGCAGAAAATTGCTATAGCTGGAGCTGAAGGCTAGCGACACCCGAAGGAAGCCGCAGTGGTCGGGCGACACTCGAGTGACTTCGGAGGGAGTCAAAGGAATCGTGTGGAAGGCCGGAAGCAAAAGCGACATAGTAAGTATCGAGGTAAGCTCATGTGTGTGCGAGTGTAAGTGAGGTCGTATCCTCTTTACGGGGATAGACTTAAGCGTAGATCCGACCCAAGACATCCCATCTGTGGTCTAGGTTGAGATCGAACAGTCGGAGGCCATCAAAATAATGTTATTGTTCAGCTAACTTGTCATTTATTTAGCATCGATTGGTGCCGGCTTGGAGGACTCAATTCTTGTCAATCGATCATCGACTGCGGTCGATTCGGCATTCGATCTTGCCATCGATCGGATCGATCGCCATCGGTCGTGATGATGGCTATCGACACCTCATTTCAAGGGGATTGGTGCTCAATTATGATTGGCTAAAGTTCCTCTCGAAAAGGGGCTCAAAGGCTCTAAAAGGAGGGCCTCTCCTAGGGTTTCATCATCAATTCTAAGCTTCCAAAAGCCTCTGCCAAGCTACAACTCTCCGACAATGAAGTGTTTCTTCTCCGACGTCTAGGTTTAAATTGCTTTCATTTTTGTTACGTCGGTATAAGTTTTATTTCAGTTCATTAATTTACTTTCTCGGAGCTTTTATCGTAACGAGGAGAGGGGGAGTGTCCCTCTACCTCAAGCTTTGTGTTTCTTTTGTATCGATTAACTCCTACCTCTAACGAGGAGGAGTTCTTTAGTGTTTTGCCCTCTGTACGTGGTCAAGGACCACTAGGGCCTTGGAGTAGTAGCCGAAGGCTACGAACCAAGTAAAATTCTCTTGTCTCATTTACTTTACATTTATCTTTCCGCTGCGTATAAGTGTTTTTAAAACAAATTCGGAAAAGAAAAGGTTTACCGCTATTCACCCCCCCCCTCTAGCGATCCGCTTCGATCCAACAATTGGTATCAGAGCCAGGGGTTGCTAAGATTTGGTGAAACCACCGATCTAGCTTTACAGATTTTTTTTTCTTTTTAATTCTGTTTATTTCAAATTTATTTCATTTGGTTAGTTTTCCTCCTGCACTACTAATCCAAGACGCGAGTCTTGGTACATTTCATGTGTTTGTGTCGTTGCTAGGTTTTTCGTCTTCATCTCCTTGTTTCTTTTGTTTTAATGGCCCATCTCGAGGGTTTTAGCACCGTTCGACCTCCGTTTTACAATGGAGATGACTTCCGTTATTGGAAGGGTCGGATGGAATGCTTTCTTAAAACTCAAATCGAGATGTGGATCATAATCCAAATGGGATTCACACTTCCGACTAACGAAGTGAGTGAATCCTTGGATTATGACCAATGGACCATTGCGACAAAAAGATAAGTCGAAGCCGACACCAAGGCAACTCAAATCCTCCAATGCGGCTTGTCCAAGGAGGAGCTTAATCGCGTCGACCCATTCATCAGCGCAAAGGACCTTTGGACAAAGCTAGTAGAGCTACACGAAGGGACCGATGAAGCCAATGTATGTAAGCGCGATCTTTTTTTTAATAAACTATATAATCTTAAAATGCAGGAGCATGAATCGGCGACACAACTTCACACCCACGTTCAAGACATAGTCAATAATCTACACGCGATCGGGAAAAAGGTTGAAAATCGCGACCTTATAAGGTATGTTCTTAACTCCTTTCCGAGGACTACCTTGTGGGCATCCATGGTCGATCCCTACAAGGTCTCCAAGGATATTTTGAAGCTTAGGTTAGATGAATTATTTTCCGATTTTGAACTTCATGAACAGTCTAACTCGAAACCTGAGAAGGGTATAGCACTTTTTGCAGGTTCGAGAAAGAAAACCGCAAGCAAGACACCTCCGAAGGAAGAAGAGGATGAGTCCGATTCGGAGGTCGACTCGGAAATGGAGGTCGAACTAGTCAACCTAGTTCGGAGGTTAGTCAAGGGCCAAAAATGAACTGCCACTCGACCCAATGAAGGTAAGCCTAAAATTTTGAATATTAGATGTTACGAATGCAACAGGTTTGGACACATCAAGTCCGAATGCCCAAAACTCAAGAGTAAAGCACCAAAACACAAAAAGGCACTCAACGCTACTTGGGAAGAAGCATCCGAGGAAGAAGATAATGATCGTGTTCTCATGGCTAAATCGGTGGAATCAGAGACGGAGTCAGAACTGGAACATGAATCGGAAAACGAAGACGAGTCGGACTGCGAAGCACTATTCAAGACAAGCCATGGATACGCATCCGGTTCAAAAGATACACTCAAGGTAAGTTGATCCCTCATTAGTACACTTTATAATGCAATTAAGTTTTTAACTAGAAAATTAGCTAAGTCTGAGTCCAAGGTCGAGACCCTGGTTGAGGAAGTTAAACTCCTCAAACACGAGGTCTCCCTAACCTCTTTGACTAGTTGAGTCCAAGAGGAGGACTCAACTCGGGTTGAAAAACTCGAAGTTGAGAACTCACTCTTGAAGGGTCAAGTCGAAGATCTTAGGAACACGTTGGAAAGGTTTACTTTTGGATCCAAAGGACTTGACCTCCTACTTGGATCGCAAAGGGCCGTGTACAACACGGTCGGACTAGGGTTTAGCTCAAACACGACCAACAAGTCATATATGTCGATTGTAAGTCGACATAAAAAATGTGTCCAAGAATAGATCCCTAAGACCACCTTGATTTCAAACTTAGGATCGAACCAGTACTGGGTTCCCAAGGACCAAATCCACTATGTGGAGAGACCGAACCGATTCAACGGTCCAGGGGGAGTTAGTACAAAACTTGTTTGTATTTTAACTTAGAAAATTGCATGCTTAAGTTCTTTATTTAGTTTGATTTTTCTTTTTTAGAATGGCTAGATAGGACTATAACTCGTCAATACTTGATAACATAGTACCAGGATGCGGCGAGATGATAGTATGCTAGGAAAGCGGAGTATTGTGTATTCGGGCTAGATAAGGCGTATCTAGTTCGGTGCACTTGACCGAGCAGAACTAGCTGAAGCTACCTCATCGTATCCTAGACTAGTTTGACCAGGAAGTGGTCTTAGGTGAGTCAAGTCTTTATTTTCTTGAAAATGGCTTTGTCTAAGGAAGTGGTCGTTGTTCCGATCAAAGAAGGCCTCTGTGCCTTGCCACGACCTGGAAGCCATGATCTTGAAAAGGTGACTTGATGAGCCTAAGGTCAAATCCGAATCTAACACAAGGTTGACAAGTGTTCAAGTCATTAAATTTAATTTAAGTAAAATTGGAAGTCATCTCACAAGAACATATAGGGTTAACATGTTGATCATGTAGATATGGGTGAGATGATTTAGGTTAATAAATTTCAACCAATCTTTAATAAACCCAATATTCGATCCAACTACCTTGTGTGTAGGAACAATGGATGTTGGACAGTGGTTGCTCCCGACACATGACCGGGGATCAACTCAAGTTTTCGAAGCTTCGATTCAAACGACAAGGATCGGTAGCCTTTGGAAACAATGACAAGCTCAAAATCATCGGATCAAGTGATATTGAGCTCAACTCTAACTTTATTATTCAAAATGTCTTATTGGTAGAAAATTTTCAATATAATTTACTTAGTGTAAGCCAATTGTGTGATAATAACTATAAGGTCATATTTCTAGAAAATGAATGTGTAATTAATACAAATGAAACTTCTAAAACAATCCTTAAGGGAACTAGAAATAACAATATTTACACTATTAATTTAACTAACTCCTCAACCAAGTGTCTTATGACACGACAAGAGAAATCATGGTTGTGGCACCGACTACTCGGTCACTCACACCCAAGACTCATCCACAAGATGAGTCAGAGTGACTTAGTCAGAGGTTTACCTAACTTCAATAACTTGAACAATAAAATATGTAATGCTTGTCAACAAGGGAAACAATCTAGGACACAACATCAACTAACTAATCAACAATGAACCAAAAGTGTTCTTGAGCTCCTACACATGGATCTATTTGATTCACACGGAGCTAAGTCACTTAATGAGAGTAAATTTTGCTTAGTCATAATTGATGACTATTCTAGATTTACTTGGGTTAGGTTCATCAAACACAAAAGTGATACCCTAGATCAATTAATCAACCTATTTAAACTAATAAAAAATCAACAAAACCTTAAAATCAAAAGACTTAGGACTGATCATGGTAGTGAATTCGAGAATCACAGGTTTACAGAATTCTGTAACCTAACTGGATACCACCATGAATTCTCTTGCCCTATAACCCCACAACAAAATGGGGTAGTAGAACGTAAGAATAGAACTCTACAAGAAGCCACTAGGACAATCTGAAATGATTATAACCTACCCGATAGGTTTTGGGCAGAAGCCGTGAGTACGGCATGCTATGTCCAAAATAGGATCCTTATAGTAAAGAGGCACCTTAAGACCCCATACGAAATTTATTATGATAAAATACCTAACATCAAGTACTTTAGGGTATTTGGGTGTAAGGTACATATTCTAAACACTAAGGATCATCTAGGGAAATTTACATCCAAAACCTCGACCGGGTTCTTTCTAGGATACTCGACTACAAGTAGAGCTTATAGAGTATATAACGATTACACCCTTAGAGTCGAGGAGACTATCAATGTAGTATTTGATGAAGGACACGAACCTACAAAACCCCCGGCAACCCCAATTAGCGAGCCAATTCATACTAGACCTAACTCTGATCCGGAGATCAGGTCTAGTATTAATCCTAACCTAAGTCAACCAAGTCACTCTATCGACCAAGTGATAGATGACTCTAACCAAACTAGAACTCAAACGAGTCATCCTATTGATCAAGTTGTAGACTCAAACCCAAATCCAACTAGGACTCAAACGAATCATCCTATCGACCAAGTGATAGGTGATCCAAGTCTAGGAGTTCAAACTAGAGCCTCATACAGAAACCTTAGTCAAATATCCTTGATTTTTAAAATTGAACCCAAAACTATTAACCAAGCTCTTCTGGATCCCGATTGGATTATTGCAATGCAAGAAGAGCTGGCTCAATTCACTAGGAACGAAGTATGGGAATTAGTACCACCACCTAAAGATAAAATAATCGTTGGAACAAGGTGGGTGTTTAGAAATAAACTTGATGATAAAGGTGAAGTAGTGATAAATAAAGCTAGACTAGTCGCTAAAGGGTTTAGTCAAGTCAAAGGTTTAAATTACGACGAGACCTATGCCCCAATAGCTAGATTTGAGTCCATTCGAATGCTATTAGCGTACACTGCACATCGAGGATTTAAGTTGTTTCAAATGTATGTGAAATCTACGTTCTTGAATGGATACATTAAAGAAGAGGTTTATGTTAGTCAACCCCCCAGTTTCGAAAGTTTAGATAAACCCGACCATGCCCTTAGGTTAAAGAAAGCCCTCTATGGACTTAAACAAGCTCCTCGAGCTTGGTATGAGAGACTTTCGGTGTATCTTAAGTCTAAAGGATTTAACCAGGGTGTAGCTGACCCAACCCTTTTCGTAAAAATATTAGGTAAAGACATATTCATAGCCCAAATCTATGTAGATGATATTATTTTTGGAACCACCAACTCGATCCTACTGAATGAATTCATTTCACTTATGGAAAGTGAATTTGAAATGAATTTAGTAGGCGAGTTGAGTTTCTTCTTAGGTCTACAAATTAAATAAACTAAAGATGGAATATAGCTACATCAACGCAAATATACTAGGGAATTAATTAAACGCTTTGGAATGCAAGACGTTAAAATTATTAATACCCCAATGGTAACTAATGTGAATATAGAAGAGGATTTAATCGGAAACTCAATTGATTTAAAATACTATAGAAGCGTAATAGGGAGTCTTCTTTACTTAACTGTAAGGCGACCTGATATCTTATTTACAGTAAGTATGTGCGCAAGGTTCCAAACCTGTGCCAAGGAGTGTCACCTAACTCTAGTCAACCGTATCCTTAGATATCTAAAGGGTACACTTAATGTCGGTATTTGGTACCCTAGATCTACCGAGTTCGAACTAACCGGCTACTCCGATTCGGACTATGCCAGTAGTAAGCTCGATAGAAAGAGTACGAGTGGTTGTTGTCAACTTCTTGGCTCGAGTCTAGAAAGTTGGTGCAGTAGGAAGCAACACTGTGTTGCCTTATCTACCAGCGAAGTCGAATACATCGCGATGGATGAGTGTGTCACTCAACTTCTTTGGATGAAGCACACTCTCCGCGACTTTAAGTTAGACTTTACAAATACTAAACTTCACGTAGATAACATTAGTTCAATTAACCTTACTAAGAATATGATATGTCACTCTAGGACCAAACATATAGAGGTCAAACACCATTTCATTCGAGAACATGTGGCCAACAGAGCCATACAACTCGAATACGTCGAATTGAAGTCCAACTTGGCAGACTTATTTACTAAACCCCTACCCGAAGCCGAATTTAGTCTATTAAGACGAAAATTGGGCATGTGCGTAGTAGAATAGGAACTTACAAATTATATTTTCTTAATTTTCATTTTCATGGAACTAGCATAGGACATACCTTAGATATCATGCACCTATAGATTTAAGGAGCCAATACATCTCACAACACATAGGACTAATGTGTTTGTGTACTTAGCCACGAAGATGGGCGTGAGATGTTAGGACCTTACTCCTGGTTCCAGATGTAGAGATAGTGCATCGCCATGAACCACGAAGTATAATCATACATACTAACCGACTCTGACCAGAACTGGTTGATCTTTCATATCAATCAAGTCAAATATGAGTCGAACATTTTATAGATGAGCTTATTTTCAGTATATTATTTTCAAAATAATGTGGAACATGCTTGGACTTTAAATTTAATACCTATATTTGTTTTTCACACACCCCCACTCTTTTCGATATATGGAAAAAGAGGGAGAAAAAGGCCAAAGTTAAGGGATCAAAATTTTTGATAACATAACTCACTTCATATTTATTCACATGGCCAAAAGTTAAGTAAATGTTTACTTAACTTTAAGTTAACTTGTTTTTGTTAAAAAAAAGGAAGTAAAGGCCAAGTTAAGAGAATTTTTAACTTAAACTTATTTTCAACACTATGGCCAAACATTAATGTTTTACTTAAATAAGGGGAGAAAGGCCAAGGTTAAGAAATCAATTTTTTGATTTCTTAACTTAGAAAACTTATTTTAAACACTATGGCCAATATTAAGTAATTTCGGTTACTTAATTCTTTTTTAGTAGCAAACATCAAGGGGGAGACTTAAAACTATTTCTCATGTACTCACCCTCGGTCAAGGGGGAGTACTTGAAGAAAATCCTTACTACTCCAACTTAATCTTCATTTTTGTTTCTCATACACATTATTATTTTTCATGCATACTATTTTCTTAACTTTGTATGTGGGTTTGCTATAAATCAAAAAGGGGGAGATTGTTGGTGCAGTAGGCACCTAAGTCGAACTTGAGTTTTGATTATAACAAACGATACAAAGTTAAGCTCATGTCATTATCTCACGAGCTGAATCGAGTGTGTAGAAAATTGCTATACCTGGAGCTAAAGGCTAGCGACACCCGGAGGAAGCTGCGGTGGTCGGGCGACACTCGAGTGACTTCGAAAGGAGCCGAAGGAATCAAGTGGAAGGCCAGAAGCGAAAGCGACACAGTAAGTATCGAGGTAAGCTCGTGTGTGTGTGAGTGTAAGTGAGGTCGTATCCTCTTTACGGGGATAGACTTAAGCGTAGATCCGACCCAAGACATCCCATCGGTGGTCTAGGTCGAGATCGGACGGTCGGAGTCCATTGAAATAATGTTATTGTTCAGCTAACTTGTCATTTCAGCATCGGTCATTGCCACAGGAGGACTCGATCGCTGTCAATCGGTCATTGTCGCGACAAGATTCGACTGATGCTGCCATCAATCGACTGATGATGTCTATCAGTCGACTGATGGTCAAGGATCAGCTTCGAGGAGTCAAGGCATATCACCTCATTTCAAGTGGATTGGTGCTCAATTGTGATTGGCTAAAGTTCCTCTCGAAAAGGGGCTCAAATGCTATAAAAGGAGGGCCTCTCCTAGGGTTTCATCATCAATTCTAAGCTTCCAAAAGCCTCCGCCAAGCTACAACTCTCCGACAACGAAGTGCTTCTTCTCTGACGTCAAGGTTTAAATTGCTTTCATTTTTGTTACGTCGGTATAAGTTTTATTTCAGTTCATTAATTTTCTTTCTTGGAGCTTTTATCGTAACGAGGAGAGGGGGAGTGTCCCTCTACCTCAAGCTTTGTGTTTCTTTTGTATCGATTATCTCCTACCTCTAACGAGGAGGAGTTCTTTAGTGTTTTGCCCTCCGTACGTGGTCAAGGACCACTAGGACCTTGGAGTAGTAGCCGAAGACTACGAACCAAGTAAAATTCTCTTGTCTCATTTACTTTACATTTATCTTTCCGCTGCGTATAAGTGTTTTTAAAACGAATTCAAAAAAGAAAAGGTTTATCACTATTCACCCCCCCCTCTAGTGATCTGCTTCGATCCAATAGTTATCTGTTGAAGAGGTCTGAAGTCCATTATACTAATTTAGAAAAGTTAACTTGGGGATTGGTTTTAACTGCTCGGAGGCTACGACCCTATTTTCTATCGCTTCCCTTGGTAGTACTCACTGATACTCCTCTGGGCAGGATACTTACTCATCCAGAAGCTACGAAAAAGTTTATTAAATGGGCTACTAAACTTAGTGAATATGATATTACTTATCAACCTCCCACCTCTATTAAAGCTCAGGCATTAGCTGATTTTCTAGTAGAGACTATACATAAGGAGGAGTTTGAGTCGTGGATGATATATACAGATGGGTCTTCTAAATAGGATGGTTGTGGAGTAGGGGTAATTCTAATTTCACCACAAGAAGAAGAGGTTATGTTGGCAGTTAGGTTTCATTTTAGGGCCTCTAATAATGAAGTTGAATATGAAGCTCTACTTATTACTTTGCAAGCTGCTAAAAATATAGGAGCCGAGTGGGTGACAGTACATATGGACTCTCAATTAGTAGTACAATATATCGGAGGAGGTTTTAAGGTTAAGGATGATAAATGTAGAAGTTATTGTGAGTTAGTAGAGAGGGCTAAGGGGAATTTCTCAGAGGTATTGATAAAAAAGATAACTAGAACTAAAAATCAGAAGGCTAATGAATTGGCTCAATTAGCTAGCTCTTTAGTAAACTGGAATAATCGGGAGGTGATTGCACTAATTGAATTACTACCTCAAGGGGAAAGAGTAGGAGAGTTAATAGAGGATGACTAGAGGAAGGAATTAATCTCGTTCTTTCAAGATAAGAAGATGTCAGGTGATCCTGTAAGGGGTCGGCAATTTAAACAGCAGATAGTTCATTTTTGTATGATAAAAGGAATTTTTTATAAAAGAACTTGTGTCAGACCTTTATTGCATTACCTAGGAAAAGAAGAACCAAGCTATATTTTGAAAGAAGTGCATGAGGGAGCCTGTGGAAGTCATATAGGAGGTCGGGCATTAGCTCAGAAGGTGTTGTTAGCTGGATATTTTTGGCCTACCTTAATGAAGGATTCTATATAGTTGGTTCAGCAATGTGAAAGTTGTCAAAGGCATCATAATTGGCAGCATCAACCAACCAAGTATATGAAAGCAGTAGTATCAGCTTGTGCTTTTGATCAATGGGGTATGGATATAGTTGGACTATTTCTGGTCGGGACATGGAAAAAGAAGTTTTTATTGGTGGTTGTTGATAATTTTTCTAAGTAGGTGGAAGCTGAGCCTTTAGCTCGTATCACTGAGCAGATGGTATTGATGTTTTTGTGGAAGAACATTGTGTGTCATTTTGGTATTCCTAGAAGACTGATTTCTGATGGTCGACAGTTTCATGGTAACAAGTTAGGAAAATGGTGTCAAGACTTCAAAATTGAGCAAATGTCTACATCTATAGCTTACCCTCAAAGTAACGGACAAACTGAGGTAACTAATAGAGAATTGGTACATGGATTAAAAACTAAGTTGGAAATGTAGGAGGTAGTTGGGTGGAAGAATTATCCAGTATATTATGGTCTTTCCGAACCACTTCTAGGAGAGCTACGGGGGCTACTCCATTTAGTATGGTGTATGGTTTAGAGGAAATTTTGTTTGAAGAAGTTGGAGTGGAGTCTGCTCGAGTGATGAATTATGTCTCGAGTGACAATAGTGTGGCTCGACACATAGAGTTGGACTTGATTCAGGAAAAGAGGGATGTTGCTTTATACAATGCTAAAAGGTATAGGTCACAAGTGATTAAATCATATAATAAAAAGGTGGTGCCTTGTTCTTTTAAGGTGGGAGACTTAATGCTGAGGAAAGTGCTACCTGAGGGATCTAAGGGTAAGCAGGGACCCAAATGGGAAGGACCCTTCCATGTGGAGAGCCACGGGGGAATAGGAGCTTATTACTTGAAGGATGCTCAGGGGAGACTTTTAACAAGACCCTGGAATGTTTATCACTTGCGCCCTTATTTTAGTGGATAAACCATTGTAACGTGTATGTTTTGTTCTTTTAAGTAGTACAATGTAGAAAAAGTTGTGTATTGTATTGCAAATGTTATGATAAATATGTTGGGTTTCCGGCACCGCGGCGAGTGTGTGTTCAAAAATGTTTCGTAAACATGTGCACAGTGGAAGGAATAAAATATTAAATCTAATTTATTACAACACACATACCATACGCATGCATAGTACAACATGTGTAGACATAATCGCAATTTCAAATTTTACAATAAAAGGAAATTTATACTACGTATACCTGACGTATCACGTGTAGCGGGAAAGGCATCAACCAGAGCGATCCTCGCTAGAATCGCCTCTATCCGTATCCACGCCGAGTATCTTCAGGATGACTTCACAAAGTCACGAGCCTCGTCTTCGTACGGGTTACTAGCCTCGTGTTGAAGACGATGTGATCGAGAGAAGATCACAATCCGAATCAAAATTCAGATCCAAAACGAGTCCTCAAAAACTCGCTTCTCTGGAGAGGTATTCGTCAACTGTTTGACGAATCCTTCGTCCTCCACCTATGAGGATTACCGGAGATCAAATCCCCGGCAAGGCTACCGCTGTTGGAGCGCCAAACATCGTCCAAACGATGCTCCGACAAGAGGGAAACAAGCTGTCCAGAAAACTAGACAGCTTTGGTGGAGGAATATGGGTCGGCCAAATAAGGAAGGTTGAAGCTCACCTTGTTGCCGAACCCAAAGGAGATCACCGGAGCTCCTCCGGCAGCAGCTCGACGACGACAAGGGGAGAGGATGGCAGTTGCTGGACGCTGGCAAGGGAGCTTGGGTGGTGGTGGTGGGCGGCGGCAAGGGGAGGGCGCCGACTACAGCAAGGAGAAGTGGGCGGCAACAATTAGGGTTGCAAGGATTTGGATTAGGGCTTAACAAAACCCTTAAGCCCTATTTTATAGAGAACAGATTCTCTTAATGGTCATCGGATCATAACCAAAATCCCGTTAACCTGCTCCATTAATTTAAGTTAAAATAAACCAAACCATGTTGGTCTATTTTAAGTTAAAACGAACCGAACCAACTTTGGTTCATTCGTTTAAAACAAACCAAACCCCTTTGGTTTATTCTCCTCCATTGGATTAGAACCAAACCAATTTGGTTCATCCATCATGCCTTCATAAGACACGGCCCATCCACGCTTCCATTGCGACTGAAACGATTTCATGCTCGCTTCATTGTTTGGTCCAACCAAACCTAGTTTCTCTCGGTCTGAGAATCTCATTCTCAAGCTCGTTTTAAATCCTTTGGATTATGCTCGTTGTGCGTGTGACAAATAGGTTCTTGGTTTATGTTGGCTATCTATAATTAACCATTAATTATAGAACGATCATGAGTGGCACCTAGTAGTACATCATGATCCCCAATTAACTGAAAAGGTCAACAGTTGATCCATAACTATTTCTAAAACCCTTCAGCAGCTCGAATGAATCGTGCCCCATTCCCTTCACTCATCTTATACCCACTTGGTTCAGGACATGGTCTATAGTCTCAGTCCCCATTAGACTGACTACGTCACACCTAGCCCAAGTATCATTTCCTTGTCCTACGGATTCTAATTGCTGCACATGTATCGAAGAGTACCTTACTCTAAACATGTAATGCTTTGGCCAAAGACTTTAGTAACAATCCGACGAGAGGCCATGGGTATACATCTCCTCGCAAGGAGTGGTGAATCCTTTATAGGCTATTCAAACACATTCGATCACTTCGACTTATACCCAATCATCGCGGGTACACATCTCCTCAGAGATGCTTGCTTAAGATGTCAAAGCATAAGTCTTTATGATCAAGATGACTTGAATACCGCAAGTCAAAGGAACATCGCACTTAAGCCACAGTAAGAACTTCATTGACATATCTATATATGCAGAGAACCATATGAAGTCTTACGGCTGGTAACTCCAATGAACTAGTTACCATAACTAGCATCCACGATTAACTCCTGACATCACAATGTCTCCAGCCAGTGAGAATCAGTTGCTTGGATACACCAAGGAGTATACCTCATGCTAGTCTCAACAGAATCAATGGTGTCCAAATCCATCAATTTATCGACTATGGATAATTCTGATACATCACAATTACACATGTAGAGATACTCACTAGTTGTGATCCAATCACAAATTCTTTCATGCTGTGAATCGTATCGTGGACATTCAGTAAATGAGTTTAAGATCCAATCAAATACATGAAAACATGTATACTCAAATAGTGAATCTTCATTTATCATATAAATGGTTCAAACATAAGGCGATTGCCTTAGGACATCTCTCATATATTACTAACAAAATACAAGTTACATTTTCTCAGTATTAGAAGGGAAAGAAAAAGATAGTAAATCAGGAGGAGTGCGGTCAATTGTATTGTCGATATCCAAAAAGTTGGTAGAGTGCCCGAGAGGTGGAGAGTCAACTGCTTTGAATGGAGTTTGATGAGCGGGTAAGGGTTGGATGGAAAGTGTTGGTTGTTGGGGATGGAGTTGAGTAGGATATGTACGGGAAGGAGGTGGAGTATGTTCAGTTGCCTGCAGTAATCATGATTCTGAAAAAGAAACAAGTAAAAATTTACATAGGTTATATGGAAAGATACAGTCAGAAGCAATTGTTACAGAGTGTGCTAGTTGACTAGAGAGGATAGTTGGTCATGATATTGGCAATAGTTTCTCCTTAAGAATTTTAAAGAAGTATGGGGTGTTTCCTGGATTCTAATTTGATGTTATGATCAAGTGTGTCAATCTATTGGACTGATAATGTTGAGTTATTTACTATAGTATATTCTTGGTTCTCATGGGTTTTCTGTTTGGTATGCATATACAAATAAGGTGAAGGTGATATGAGAGCACTCTTTGTTGACAAGAAGTTAGCAGACCTGTGCAGGGCGATATAAAGTGATATAAAATAGACACAGTGCAAGTATGAAAGGTTGAACATTCATTGTAAGCATGTTCAGAAATAGATAACATTACAAAGGTAATTTTTCCATTACAACTATTCAAAAATGGTAAAATGTTGGTTACAAGAGTTACTACTTGGAATCAGTATCCGAGTCAGTATTAAAAGCTTCTAGAGGGAATTTTCTGTAAGCTTCTTCTATGTTAAGCTCATGATTGGGAAGACCAAGTAGGAAATATTTTCTCTTGTTTGCTACTTGCAGAGCACCTTCGAACCCCCTCTTGAAATACTTGCTGAGCTTCTTGATTGTTCTAATTAAGATTTTTATTTGTTCAATAGCCCATCTTTCAGCCTCTGTCTCTTTAGTTGAGACAATTCTTGGTTAAGCTGGTTGGCTCGGGTAGTTTGTTCATGTGCAGTCTCAGCCAGTACATGGAAATGTTGCTTTAGTATATCAAAGTGAAATCCAAATTCATCCAGGTTGTTGAAGATTTTATCTTTAAGGGCAATATAAGCATCTATAAGATTTTCCATTGGCTGGAAGCAGCCACCTGACTGAAGGTGCCAGTAGCATTCCTTTTCTTTCCACTTCTGAATTTTTTATTGTTGGAAAGCGATGGTCAGGTCTGATACTTTATCCCGCTCTTGCAGCCACCTTATATGTGTATCTTTAAGAGAGAGTTCTTTCTTCAGTGCTTGATTATACTCTGCTATTATTTGTTCCATATCGATAGAAAAAGTCTCCACTTGCAGTTGCAACCATTGTATTTTTTGTTGGAGTTCTGTTTCTTTTGCTGCTCAGTCGAGAGAAGTGGGAAATTTGAGTTGTGTGCCCAAGCTGATTGTGGTAAGTTCTTTAGGGTTAGTCTGGGTACCCGTTGAAGAGGTTAAAGGGGAAATTAGTGTCGTAGGGGGCAGCAGTGGCTCTTTGGACAAAGTGGATGGTTTGCAATGTTGGCTCTGGAATTTAGAGAACCATTATTCGAAGTATTGAAGCTTAGAAGTACTCTGAGAATTAAATAGAAAGTGGCATGAGATAAAATACTGGCACAGGGAAACAATTACTAAGTAAGGATACTTACTGTCCGAAGGCTTTCTTGTAGCTCTTGTAAAATTGGTGGAGTATTAGTGGAAGAGAGGAGGAAAGTGGTGTGTGGTAAGGATGAATCTAGTATGTGAAGGAGAATAGCAGAAGGGGTGGCAGTTGAAGGGAGTATAGGAGGAGAAGTTGAGATGGAAAGGGGTATTGACATATAGTAAGAGGGGAGAGGAGATGTCTAGAGAAGATGTGATAAGTTCTAGGGCTATTGGAATGGAAGGAGGTGTGGGATGTTGTTGTCTGTTTGGGGGGGGGGGGGGGGAATAGAGAAGCTAGAGGGAGATTATCTGTGGAGGAGGAGGGGGAGAGAGATGAGGATAGTTCAATGGGCTCATGGTGGTTGTCAGTAAGGGGGCTATGGACAAGTGTGTCGGAAGGGGGCATAGACTCTGATGGAGGATTTGAGGAAGATGGTTCTGTGGAAGGTAAAGTAACAAGAAAAGGAAAAAAGATTGGGAATTGGTTCTGGTGGAGGGAGAATAAGGTCAGAATATGCTAAGGTAATAGTTGGTTGATCTGGTTCAATAATAGTTATAATTGGGGCTTCAGGAGATTCGAGGGGAACCTATGATAGAGAAGAATAAGTTATTTTTGGTGAAATTGAATCAAGATATTTAAAATAAGATACAATGGAAGAGTAAGGATTAGTTACTGAGGTGGGTAGTTCAGAGGTGGTAGAGGAAGTAGATGTCGAAAATGGCTACACTCATCATATCCTCTACAAAATAAAATATGAATGAACATTTTAAAGTAAATTCAATGAATGTATAGAGTCTGATGTCGATGGGAATGAAGCGATTGTAGTTGTTTGGCACGGGATGATAGTATTAGTTCAGTGTCAGTGTCGGTCAGGTGATTAGTGAGTATGCAAAAGCATGCATTGTGGATATGTAAACTAAGACACCAACATATTTTTTAGGCATGTAAGATGGGGTTTAAATGTATGCTTCCAGATCAATATAATACATAATCAATGTATGGTGCCAATGTACAGGTTAAGAAACAAGATGCAGTATTGTTATATGTATATATTAAGACAATTGCAGTAAGGGAAACTTACTAATGGGGTGGGCATCCGGTAATTGAGTAGGTGATAGTCCATAATGGGACAAGATGGGTTCTTGGAGAAGCTCGTTGATGCTGAAATGTTTATTTTTGAGCTTGGATCCAATGGAGGGAAAGTTAATTGTAGCCTTAACAGTTTTAAGGTCAGGGAGATTTTTAAGGATGGGATTCATAGGGACAAAGAAATATAACTCCTTCCAACCCTTGTGGGAGGTGGGCATGTCGGTCAGGAACTAGTACCCCTGGCATGCCATGAAATAGAACACACCTAAATTGACCATTTTTATCTGATAGAGGCAATGGAATATGTGAGGGATTTGGGGGATGTTGAGATGTTGAAAGACGATGATGGTGCCGACAAGAATGCAGATGGAGTTGGGGGGTTAATTGGTTGATCGGGAGGGCATAATAGGTGAGGAAATGAAAGAGAGGTTTTGGGATAGGAAGGCGGAGACCTCCTTCTATCTGTCCTTAAAAGGTGTGTTGGTGCCAGGTGGAGGAAGGTGAGGGTGTTGGGAGTGATTGGGGATGATGACAGTGAAGTCCTCAGAAATATATTTGGGTTCACGGAGAAAAAATGGGTGGTTAAAAGTCAGTTGGCTGGGTGTGATTTCATGCCAAGGATCGGTGAAAGAAAGGGATGCCATGGAGAAAGGATTGGTCGTAGAAGGGTTGACGGTGTCAGAGAAGAAGGGATTTAGGGCTTCGAGCGTGATGAGAAGTTGAGCGATTAAGTGTTAGTGAAGGTCGTGGTTTTTTTAAGGGGGGAAACGAAGAGATGGTGGTCGGGTATGGAGAAAATGAAGTTAAGAAAGTTTAGCCCTAATATTTTTTCTTAAAAGAATTTTTTTTCTTACAGAAATTATGGGTATTTTTTCTATGGTATTTTATGCCTAATATACAATTCTAGGATTATATAGTACTCTTTGGTGGTGAGAATTAAAATTTTTGTTTAGGCATCCTATGCCTAATGTAGAGTATCAAGGCTATATGGTGTTCTTTTACAGAATGGGGTTATAAAATTTTCTGAACCATTGTTCGCCTAAAGCCTTTTATTTATCTAAATATTCTTTGGCAAAGGGCTTGTGATTTTTTCCAAGGCATTCTACATCTCATGCAGAATTTGAAGGATATCTTATGTTCTTTCGTAGAAAGGGGGTTATTGATGTGAGCAAAACATATACGATTTTAGGAGTAATTTTCACAACATCTCGTTACATTTTATCCTTGTTTCATGTATATTATACTTTTTTTTGCATGTATTTCCTATTTTTTGGCTCGGAGATATGCTCTTGTAACTCTTTGTGCAGGACGACATTTTATAGGTGAAACGACACACTTTTAGAGCAAAAGGGAGGCATTCACCGGGTAGAATAGAGGCGGACAAGACCGGCTGTGTGGATTCCACACGGTCGTGTCCAAACCCCAAAGCCAACTATCCCAGTGCTCCACACGGCCGGCTGTGTGGATTCTACACAGTCGTGTGATGCTGGGCAATTTTGACGTGACTAGGGTTTTTGTGGGATTTATGAAGAGCCGAATTTACGTCTATAAAAGGGAAGGCATGCCCAAACCCTAGGAGGGAGGCTCGATGGCTAGGACAGCAAGATGGTGCCCTAAAAAGCATCAGAGACTCGCAACGAGGAGGAGGGAAGCGACTAGGAGGTCCATCAAGATGCTCCGGCATTGTGGAGAACAACCAAGGCACGAATATTGGCTAGGAAAGAAAGTATCTTCTTTATTTTCTTATTCTACTTGCATTGTAATTATGTTTTCTAAGATGTCTTGTGTTTATTCTTCCTTGTCTATGGAGTAGATACTTCGATTCTAGGATAGGGAGTATGTTGGGTTTCCGGCACCGCGGCGTGTGTGTGTTCGATCATGTTTCGTAAACATGAGCACAGCGGAAGCAATAAAAATAATAAATACTCCTATTTATTACAACACACACAACACACGCATGCTATTACAACAAGTGTAGACATAACCGTAAATTAAAATTGCAATAAAAGGAAATTAAACTACGTTATACCTTTCGTATGACGTGTAGCGGGAACGGCATCAACCGGAACGATCCTCGTAAGAATCGTCTCTATCCGTATCCACGCCGAGCTCCTCGGGATGACTTCGCCAAGCCACGAGCTTCATCTTCGTACGGGTTACTAGCCTCGTGTTGAAGACGACGTGATCGAGAGATGATCACAATCCGAATCCAAATTCGGACCTAAAAACAAGTCCTCAAGACTTGCTTCTCCGGAGAGGTATTCGTCAACCGATTGACGAATCCTTCGTCCTCCACCTCAGAGGATTACCGGAGATCAAATCCCCGGTATGTTAGCCGCTGTCGGAGCACTAACCGCCGCCCAAACGACGCCCGAGAGGAGAAGAAGCTGTCCAGAAAACTGGACAGCTTGGTGGAGGAGATAGGCGCCGCCAAAACAAGGAGAGAAAACTCACCTTGATGCCAAACCTATAGGGGATCACCGGAGGGTCGCGGAGGTTCACCGGCTGGAGCTTGGACGCCGACAACTTGACTGGCTGCACACAAGCGGTGGTGCTCTGGGTTGGCGCCAAATCCTTCAACAAGGGTGGCGGCAACACAAGGGGGGGAGGCTAGGGTTTTGATTAGTTAGGGTTTAACAATCCCTTAAGCCCACTTTTATAGAGAACTAATTCTCTTAATGGTTAATGGATCATATCCATAAAGCCCGTTAACCCGCTCCATTAAGATAAGTTAAAATAAACCAAACCATGATGGTTTATTTTAAGTTAAAACGAACCGAACCAACTTTTGGTTCATTCGTTTAAAATAAACCAAACCCTTTGGTTTATTCTTATCCATTGGATTAGAACCAAACCATTTTGGTCCATCCATTACGTCTTCATAAGACGCAGCCCATCCACGCTTCCATTGCGACTGAAACAATTTCATGCTCGCTTTATGTTTGGTCCAACCAAACATAGTTTCTCTCGGTCTGAGAATCCCATTCTCAAGCTCGTTTTAAATCCTTTGGATTACACTCGTTGTGCGTGTGATCAAATAGGTTCTCGGTTTATGTTGGCCGTCTATAATTAACCATTAATTATAGAACGATCATGAGTGGCACCTAGTAGTACATCATGATCCCCAATTAACCGAAAAGATCAACGGTTGATCCAGAACTATTTATGAAACCCTTCAGTAGCTCGAATGAATCGTGCCCCATTCCCTTCACTCATCTTATACCCACTTGGTTCAGGACATGGTCTATTGTGTCAGTCCCCACTAGGCTGACTACGTCACACCTAGCCCAAGTATCATTTCCTCGCCCTACGGATTCTAGTTACTCCACATGTATCGAAGAGTACCTTACTCTAAACATGTAATGCTTTGGCCAAAGACTTTAGTAACAATCCGACGAGAGGCCATGGGTATACATCTCCTCGCAAGGAGTGGTGAATCCTTTATAGACTATTCAAACACCTTCGATCACTTCGACTTATACCCAATCATCCCGGGTCCACATCTCCTTAGAGATGTTTGCTTAAGATGTCAAAGCATAAGTCTCCATGATCAAGATGACTTGAATACCGCAAGTCAAAGGAACATCGCACTTAAGCCAGAAGAACTTCATTGACATATCTATATATGCAGAGAACCATATGAAGTCTTACTATTGGTCACTCCAATGAACTAGTTACCATAACTAGCATCCACGATTAACTCCGGACATCACTATGTCTCCAGCCAGTGAGAATCAGCTGCTTGGATACACCAAGGAGTATACCTCGTGCTAGTCTCAACAGAATTGATGGTGTCCAGATTCATCAATTCATCGACTAGGGATAATTCCGATACATCATAATTACACATGTAGAGATACTCACTAGTTGTGATCCAATCACAAATTCTCTCATGCTGTGAATCATATCGTGGACATTCAGTAAATGAGTTTAAGATCCAATCAAATACATAAAACATGTATACTCAAATAGTGAATCTTCATTTATCATATAAATGGTTCATACATAAGGCGATTGCCTTAGGACATCTCTCATATATTACTAACAGACTCCCACTTGGCCTAATGCCAATCGCTACGGTATCCAATACCATAAGCTCTAACATGACCATCAAACTTACTTTGAGGTAATGCTTTAGTCAAAGGATCCGCTAAGTTCCTTTCAGTGGGAATTTTCTCGATTTGTATTTCGTTCCTACTTATGATCTCTATGATAAGATGATAGCGGCGAAGCACATGTTTGGATCATTGATGAGACCACATCAAGTTCATAGATGAACTACTTGATCCAAACCGCTTTCTTTGCTGCTTCCAAAGCTGCAACGTATTCTGCCTTAGTGGCAGAATCCGCTATAGTGTCAAGCTTGGAACCTTTCCAACTTATTGCGCCTCCATTCTAGGTGAATACATACCTAGACTGAGACATGGAATCATCCTTGTCTGTCTGGATCTGGTATCTGTATACCCATGTATCACCATGTACCCTTCTCCATATATTAGGAACACATCCTTAGTTCTTCTTAAGTACTTAAGGATCATCTTAACAGCCACCCAATGATCCATTCCTCGGATCGATCGTATCCGCCGTGACACTCAGAGCATACGATACATCGGGCCTCGTACATAACATAGCATACATGATAGATCCTATTGCGGATGCATAGGGAATCTTACTCATGCAAATCCTCTCGTCTTCTGTGCGCGGACACATAGACTTCGAAAGGTGTTCCCCATGCCTGATGGGCAGATAACCTTTCTTGGATTTCGACATGCTAAACCTCTTTAGCACTCGGTCTATATATGTAGACTGCGAAAGACCAAACAACCGTTTCGATCTATCTCTATAGATCTTAATCCCAAGGATGTAGGTTGCTTCTCCCAGGTCTTTCATGGAGAATGTCTTGGATAACCAAACCTTGACTGACTGTAAGATTGACACATCGTTTCCTATAAGTAATATGTCATCGACATACAATACTAGGAATACGACTGCACTCCCACTAACCTTCTTGTACACACAAGGTTCGTCTGGATTTTGTGAGAAATCAAACTTTTTGATCGTCTCATCAAAACGGATATTCCAGCTCCTGGATGCTTGCTTCAATCCATAAATGGATCGTCGCAATTTGCATACCTTGGTTTTATCAACCGATGTGAAACCCTCAGGCTGTATCATATACACGTCCTCGAGCAGGTTTCCATTAAGGAAAGTTGTTTTCACATCCATCTGCCATATCTCATAATCATAATGAGCCGCTATGGCCAGGAGCATCCGAATGGATTCAAGCATAGCTACAGGCGAATAGGTTTCGTCAACACCTTGTTTTTGACGATATCCTTTCGCCACCAATCTAGCCTTATAGGTAATCACATTACCATCCATGTCGGTTTTCTTCTTGAAAACCCACTTGCACCCTATAGGCTTTATGCCTTCAGGTGGGTCAACCAAGTTCCAAACTTGGTTTTCATACATGGAATCCATTTCGACTTCATGGCACCAAGCCACTTATCCCTTTCTCAACTTGTCAAAGACTTCTTCATAATCGTAGGCTCTCATCATCAATGAGTAACACATCGCTCTCGATTCACTTACGAGAAATCCATATCTCGTGAATATTGTGTGTTCTACCAGATCTACGAAGATGTGGTGTTACAATAGGTCCAAATTGATTGCTCATCACTATGAGTTGTCATGTCAGGCTTCACCGTGTATCTCATCAATGTCTATTTGAGTCTCTCGAGCCTCCTCAAGCTCGACGACACTCCCACTGCTTTTCTTGCAAGAGAAACTCTTCTCTAGAAACACAAAGATGCCTTGAAACAAACACCTTTTGTTCCACAGATGATAGAATTGGTAACCCCTTGTTTCCTTAGGGTATCCAATAAATAGACATTTATCGACTTAGCATCCAATTTGTCGATAAATTCGCTTCACATAAGGTGACAACCCCATATCTTCAAGTAAGATACATGAGGTTTCTTACTAGCCCATATCTCATATGGAGTAGTAGAGACTACCTTGGTAGGCATTCTGTTTAACAAGTAAACAGTATCAAGTGCATAACCCCAAAAGGACTTGGGAAGAGTCGCATGATTCATCATTGACTGACCATGTCCAACAAGGTCGATACGCCTCTCAGATACACCATTATGCTGTGGTGTATATGGCGGAGTCCATTGAGACAATATACTATTGTCTCTTTAGATAATCAAGAAACTCTTGACTCAAGTATTCACCACTTCGATCCGATCGAAGTACTTTAATACTTTTGTCATGTTGTTTCTCTACTTCATTTCTGAATTCTTTGAACCTTTCAAAGGCTTCAGACTTGTGTTTCATCAAGAACACATACCAAAACCATGAGTGATCATCGGTGAAGGTAATGAAGTAGCTATAGCCTCCTAAAGCTTGAGTTGACATAGGTCCATACATCACTATGTATTAGGCCTAGAAACTCTCCCACTCGTTCACCTTTTCCCGTAAAAGGTAACTTAGTCATCTTGCCTTTTAAGCATGATTCGCATGTATCGTATGAATCCAATTCAACGATTCCGAATTCCACATCGGTGTAATTCGGACATGCTTTCTTGCTTACATGGCCAAGATGACAATACCACATGTAGGAGTCTATTTGATTATCCTTTCGAGCACTCTTGTTGCTCGCCGATATTGCAAATGTCACCGGATACGCCAACGTATAAACACCATTGCTTAAGTTCGATCCGCATAAGAACTCCATTCAAAGTTATGTAACAACAATTGTTACTAAGCGTCGAATGGAAACCATTTCTATTTAAACAAGAAATAGAAATGATGTTCTTTATCAACGAAGGAATATAAAGCAATTGTCGATTCTAAGACAAGTCTGAGGAGTTTCAACAAATACGTTAGATGGCGAGTGCGGCAACCTTTGCTCCATTCCCAACACGTAAATTTGACTCTCCCTTGGCGAGTCTTCTTCTATTCCTTAGCCCATGTATGTCATTACATATATGTGAGCCACACCCAGTATCCAATACCCAAGTGTCTAAGGAAATAGAATGACAATCAATAAAGAAGATTTCTGAAGAAGATGGGGCATCCGATGCCTTATCCTTCTTCACGGACTCAAGATAAATCTTGCACTTTCTTCGCAAATGGCTCTCCTTGCCATAATGATGGCAAGTTTCCTTTTTTTTGCTAGTTCTACCTTATTAGCCCTTCTCTTCTTTCCCTTCTGCTGTTCCTTTGACTTCCTCTTAGAACCTTTCTTCGAGGAATCAACTAACAGCACCGTCCCCTGCTCATGCTTCTCAGAAGACTCCACAGTCTTCAGCATATTGAGCAGTACCACAGATGAACCTCCTAGCATCGGAGGTGAAGAGGGCTTTGAGACTTGAACCTTTGAATCTCACTTGCTCATCAACCAACTCACAAAGATGAAGGACTACGATATGAGCATCCATATGCTCATGCGCTTCGTAGCTTGGGTTCCATCGCGGCTAGCATGATGCAACTCATTTGTTGAATCACTCACATGTTTACGATAGGCCAACAATTGGTCGAGTTGCATAAACGTCACTAGGATGGCGGGAAGAGCGCTTGAGGACATTTGCAAGCTTTTCACCTTGAGAACAATTCTCAAGTTTCTAAGCGATCCAAGTTGGCCCGATCAATTTATTTGAATCAAAATGGAGCATAAATTCAAACACATCATGATCATATATTAACCAAATACAAAGCGAGCATATATGAGAAAATGATTTTAAAATGCATCAATATACATTTATAAATCCCATTCATTTTTGAATTTCAAAAACCCCAAAATCACTTGGAGATCGTAGGTCCATCTCGAATGGGCTGATATCCATCTAGATAAGAACAACCTTGGAGTGAGTCAACAAGCCATTCTTAGCTATGATGGTGGTATCAATATCGATTACATATCATGTATATGTAACTATCACAATGTGCTATCAACTAATTGAATGTTTACACATACATTGGGTTGTTAACACATTAACAAGTATGCATCATATGCATAGCACCCAACTTCACCTCCTTTACATCGACCTTGGAGTGAGTCCAACAAATCGATGCTCGGGTTAAAGCCAACCCATTAATCGCGAAATAGTTTTAATATGGTTAGGCGCATTCAACCAATTAGCCCGAGCTTGGGAGTCCAACAACCCAAACTAACGATTGACCTCGGCTCTTACCATATTAGAGTTAAACTATTCCAATGGTTTGAACATGTTGAGGTTAGTAGGGCTTGGAGAGTCCAACAACCCAAACAAGAAGCAGAACTCTGGTTCTAACCATATTAATGGAAGGTGTAGGCTTTAATATTGAGTTAGAGTTTTATGTCTCATCCTCTTTGCATGCAAATAACTATTATCTACATGGCATGGCATACATGGCATACATCTACATGTCACGACATGGCATAATGTTATGCATCTAATGCAATTACATGGCATACAATTATGTCATGTATATATTTCCTTATATGTCATAACTATTTATGGAAATAAAATATGTTTAAGATTTGATTCTCCAAATCAAATCATAATTAAATTAGAAACAAATTTCCAAATCTAATCACATATTTTATTCATGGAATTATTTGATTAAGGAAAATCTATTTAGGAAACCAATTTCCTAAATCATTAAAACTACTTATGGAAATAAAATATTTTAAGATTTGATTTCCCAAATCAAATCATGATTAAATTAGGAAACAAATTTCAGAATCTAATCAAATATTTTATTTATGGAAAATATCAATTTCCATAAATACTTCAACTTTCAAAAGTGGAAGATTTCCATAAATACTTCTAGACTTTCCAAAATTGAAAAATTTCCATAAATACTTCTAAATTTCCAAAATTAGAAAATTTCCAGAAATACATTATGACTATCATAAAACCATTTTACGATTATGTGAAACACAACACAGGCTCTGATACCCTTTGTTGGGTTTAAACCTTGCATGGCGTGTGTGTGTTCGATCATGTTTCGTAAACATGAGCACAGTGAAGCAATAAAATAATAAATCTATATTTATTACAACACACACAACACCGCATGCTATTACAACAAGTGTAGACATAACCGTAAATTAAAATTTGCAATAAAGGAAATTAAACTACGTTATACCTTTCATTATGGCGTGTAGCGGAACGGCATCAGCGGAGCGATCCTCGTAGAATCGTCTCTATCCGTATCCACGCCGAGCTCCTCGGGATGACCGCTAAGCCACGAGCCGTCTTACGTGCGGGTTACTAGCCTCGTGTTGAAGGCGGCGTGATCGAGAGATGATCACGATCGAATCCAAATTCGGACCTAAAACAAGTCCTCAAGACTTGCTTCTCCGGAGAGGTATTCGTCAACCGATTGGCCAGATCGCCCGTCCTCCACCTCAGAGGATTACGGAGATCAAATCCCGGTATGTTAGCGCTGTCGGGCACTAACCGTCGTCAAGCGGCGCTCGACGAAGGAGAAAAAGCTGTCCAGAAAACTGGACAGCTTGGTGGAAGAGATAGGCGCCGCCAAAACAAGGAGAGAAAAACTCACCTTGATGCCAAACCTAGGAGGATCACGGGTCGCGGAGGTTCACCGGCTGGAGCTTGGGCGCCCGACAACGAGGAAGGCTGCACACAAGCTGGCGGTGGCTGCCCTTTGGGTTGGCGCCGAAATCCTTCAGAACTAATTCTCTTAATGGTTAATGGATCATATCCATAAAGCCCGTTAACCGCTCCATTAAGATAAGTTAAAATAAACCAAACCATGATGGTTTATTTTAAGTTAAAAGCGAACGAACCAACTTTGGTTCATTCGTTTAAAATAAACCAAACCCTTTGGTTTATTCTTATCCATTGGATTAGAACCAAACCATTTTGGTCCATCCATTATGTCTTCATAAGACCGGCCCATCCACGCTTCCATTGCATTGAAACAATTTCATGCTCGCTTTATGTTTAGTCGACCAAACATAGTTCTCTCGATGCGAGAATCCCATTCTCAAGCTCGTTTTAAATCCTTTGGATTACACTCGTTGTCGTGTGACCAAATAGGTTCTCGGTTTATGTTGGCGTCTATAATTAACCATTAATTATAGAGCGATCATGAGTGGCACCTAGTAGTACATCATGATCCCCAATTAGCAAGAAAGATCAGCGGTTGATCGAACTATTTACGAAACCCTTGATGCTCGAATGAATCGTGCCCCATTCCCTTCACTCATCTTATACCCACTTGGTTCGGGACATGGTCTATTGTGTCATCCCACTAGGTGACTCGTCACACCTAGCCCAAGTATCATTTCCTCGTCCTCGGATTCTAGTTACTCCACATGTATCGAAGAGTACCTTACTCTAAACATGTAATGCTTTGGCCAAAGACTTTAGTAACAATCCGACGAGAGGCCATGGGTATACATCTCCTGCAAGGAGTGGTGAATCCTTTATAGGCTATTCAAACACCTTGATCACTTGACTTATACCCAATCATCCGGGTCCACATCTCCTTAGAGATGTTTGCTTAAGATGTCAAAGCATAAGTCTCCATGATCAAGATGACTTGAATACCATGAAGTCAAAGGAACATCGCACTTAAGCCCGATAAGAACTTCATTGACATATCTATATATGCGAGAGAACCATATGAAGTCTTACACGGTTTGGTCACTCGATGAACTAGTTACCATAACTAGCATCCACGATTAACTCGGACATCACTATGTCTCGGCCCGGTGAGAATCATTTGCTTGGATACACCAAGGAGTATACCTCGTGCTAGTCTCACGAATTGATGGTGTCAAATCCATCAATTCATCGACTAGGATAATTAGATACATCACAATTACACATGTAGAGATACTCACTAGTTGTGATCCAATCACAAATTCTCTCATCTTTGTGAATCATATCTGGACATTCATAAATGAGTTTAAGATCCAATCAAATACATAAAACATGTATACTCAAATAGTGAATCTTCATTTATCATATAAATGGTTCATACATAAGGCGATTGCCTTAGGACATCTCTCATATATTACTAACAGAGTAACTTGTGTTGGTGGACATGCTAGTTCAAATAGTCATTCATCTCCTTTAATTCTATTTGCAATTTGGTGTTGTTGAGATTTATGAAGGTTATGTTTTGATTTTAATTCTACTGTGCATAGTCGATACAAAGGGTGACAACCTTCATATCAAAAACCTAGGAGAAACAACGATGAGCCTTACGGTCATCCTACCTCCCGTAATCGTAGAAGACAGAATATTGTAGGGGATCGATACGGCCGGCTAGAGGGGGGTGAATAGCCCTCGTACGATGGATGTCGTAATTCATTCGTTCGTCGTACGTGCTCGTCTACAATTGTCATTAATGCGCAGCGGAAACAATAAAACAATAATAATACTAACAACAAATAAGCACACGCAAACACACACGATATACGTGGTTCGGAACCGAATGGTTCCTACTCCACGGGCGAGCTCCTCGAGCTCTAGTTATGCGCACGGCACTAACTATAACACTCCTTCTCGACAACACGTCGGAGGTGGAGAAACCTCTCACAAGCAATTACACTAAGTAATGAAATACAAGCAATACAAAGACAAATATGAAATACACGTAAAGAACACTTTACAACACTTGCTTTGAATCCTTTGCTTGTTGCTTGCTTTAGATGGCTCTTGAAGGTCTGAAATGCAGCAGCAATTCCCCTCCAATGGCTTCACAAAAGTCTTGGCGAAATCCTCCAACTCGTGCTCCATTTATAACCTGCTTTGCATCAAGTTTCGCACCTAGCGATCGTTGCCAAAGGCCCCGATGAGCCCTAGCCGTTGTCTCACGGCGGATCCACGTCGGACAAGTTCCAACGGATCACCTACCAGTCGACTGATGATGCCCATCAGTCGACTGGTGACCCAGTAGTCGACTACCCAGTCGGCTACGGAGCGTTCTATGCTCGCGACACTCCCATCGATCATTGCCATCCCTCGTTATCGACAAGCCGACGTCGTCGATCCATGTCCATGGCATGACGCCAAGCACAAAACCCTAGCCTTACACGATCGAACTCTAGTCGACTTGGATCGAAACGAACCGGCACCTATGCGGTCGGTGATCGATGTCGAAGACCTCAAACATAAGCGATGTTTGAGCCTTCAACACTCGACTTAGCCACTTGGCCAAGTCCACCTTATCCCTCATGGAGTTCCCCACCAAAGCTCTCTTCCCTCGGCCTACGTCCCTCGGATGCGCCAAGCGCACGGCTTCGCAACGCCATCCTTCGCGTCTCATTCCCTAGAAGTATGCTTCCCTTTGGGCTCACTCCATTCGCTCCCCGTCCGATGCACCAAGCGCAATGCCATCCTTCAGAGCCTAGTGAACTTACCAAGTCCTCAAGACTTCCCAAATGCACCGAATGCATTTCTCACCAAGAACCAAGTGCACATGCCAAGGCTTGACTTCCACACCAAGCTCCATGCTTGGATTTTCCATGCCAACCCATGTTGGACTTTCCCATGACAATCCCATGTCATGAGTTTTGTCTATCATCAAAATACCATCAAACAAATATGATAGGTCCACCTCTACATAGGGAATTATTAGGACGTCTTGGTACCTCAATAACCTATCTTAACAGAAGGGCCAAAGTAAAAGAAATTTACTCTAGAAGGGTTGAGGGACCTTAGTGACAGAGGGCTCCCAATGGTATCATCCCCTGAGCTCTGACGATCCGAAAGGGAATCTTAGTTAGGAATAGGTTGTTCCTGGTAGAAGCAAAGTTCATCGAGTAAATGCATGATGATCCTCCTTCAAGGTCATAATTAGATATCTTAACGCATCTAATTGATATCATGTTCCATGATGCACAAGTGAAACCAAAGTCCAAGAATCATTTTAGAGAATTTCGAACCAACCTTCTCTTCCTCCGAGTGACACCATACTTGAGTTAGGACTACCGTCAACCCCGCAACCCATACTCTTAGGATATTAACTCCGAACAACAATATCAACTGGACAAATGGTATTCGAATCTCAGCCTCTGTGGGATTGATAATCTTTTATTACTTGATGACATCCGTGCACTTGTGGTCGTTGAGTGTGAGTGCATGTTTCGAGTCCTTGATGATCCTCGTTAGATATTTGAGATCGTGCTCGCATGCATCAAGTTTTTACCTCCGTTGTTGGGAATGCCCAAACCCTAGGAGGGAGGCCTGACGGCTAGGATAACAATACGGTGCCCTAAAAAGCAACGGAGATTCGCAAAGGGGGAGGGAAGCGACTAGGTGATCCATCACGACGCTTCAGCATTGTGGAGAACAACCAAGACATGCATATTGGCAAGGACAGAAAGTAGCTTCTTTATTTTCTTGTTCTACTTGTATTGTAATTATGTTTTCTAAGATATCTTGTGTTTATTCTTCCGTGTCTATAGAGTAGATACTTCGATTATAGGATTAGGGAGTAACTTGTGTTTGTGGACATGCTAGTTCAAATAGTCATTCATCTCCTTCGATTCTATTTGCAATTTTGTGTTGTTGAGATTTATGAAGGTTATGTTTTGATTCTAATTCTACTATGCATAGTCGATACAAAGGGTGACAGCCTTCGTATCAAAAACCTAGGAGAATCAAGGATTAGCCTTGTGGTCATCCTACCTCTCGTAATCGTAGAAGACAGAATATGATAGGACAGGATATGAAATAAGATCCGCCTCTACATAGGGAATTATTAGGATGTCTTGGTAACTCAATAACCTATCTTAGTAGAAAGGCCAAATTAGGAGAAATTAACTCTAGAAGGGTTGAGAAACCTTAGTGACAGAGGGCTCCCAATGGTATCAACCCCCTGAGCTCTGATGATCCGAAAGGTAAACTTGGTTAGGAATAGGTATCTCCTGGTAGAAGAAAAAGTTCATTGGGCAAATGCATAATGATTCTCCCTCAAGATCATAATTAGTCATCTCAACGCACCTAATTGATAGCATATTCCATGATGCACAAGTGAAACCGAAGTCCTAGAATCTCTTTTTGAGAACTTTGAACCAACCTTCCCTTCCTCCAAGTGACACCGCACTTGAGTTAGGACTACCATCAACCTTGCAATCTATACTCTTAGGAGATTAATTCCGAACAACAACATCCACTGGATAGATAGTATTTGAAGCTCAGTCTCTATGGAATTGATAATCTTTTATTACTTGATGGAATCCATGCACTTGTAGGCGTTGAGCGCGAACACGTGCTTTAAGTCCTTGACTATCCTCGACAGAGATTTCAGAGTCGTGTTCGCAAGCATCAAGTTTTTGGCGCCGTTGTCGGGGAATGTTGATTCGATATCGAATCAAAAGTGGATAGCTAGGATCGAACTTAGGTCGAATTTTCTTTCTTGTCTTATTTCATTACAATTTATTCAGTATTAGATTTTTCCTATTTAAATTTAGTTTAGCTTAATTTTAGTAGTCACATTACATTTTGCTTTAGTTTAGTTTTAAGGTATTTTTCACGTTGTTTAGTGCATTATGTTGGTGCAATCGGCCTAGGTTGACTCGAGTTTGACTCGAGTAGTACCTTGATAGTATTTTGATGATAGACAAAACTCATGACATGGGATTGTCATGGTAAAGTCCAACATGGAGTGGGCATGGAAAATCCAAGCATGGAGCTTGGTGTGGGAAAGTCCAAAATGGAGTTGGCATGGAAAATCCAAGCATGGGGCTTGGTGTGGGAAAATCCAAAGCATTGCGAAGCCGTGCGCTTGGTGCTTGGTGAGAAATGCATTGCGAAGTCGTGCGCTTGGTGCATGTGAGAAGTCTTGAGGACTTGGTAAGTTCACTAGGCTCGGGGTCCTTGAGACGGTGAAGGATGGCATTGCGAAGCCGTGCTCTTGGTGCATTCGAGGGACCATCGGACGGGGAGCAAATGGAGTGAGCCCAAAGGGAAGCATACTTCGAGGGCATGAGATGTGAAGGATGGCGTTGCGAAGCCGTGCGCTTGGCGTATCCGAGGGACGTAGGCCGAGGGAAGAGAGCTTCGGTGGGGAACTCCATGAGGGATGATGTAGACTTGGCCAAGTGGCTAAGACTGAGTGTCGGAGGCTTAAACTTGATATTTGAGGGTTTACCCGACGGTCGGATGCTCAAACAACTTGGTGTTTGAGGTTTTGCCCGACACCAGTCGACTGACATAGGTGCCAGTTCGATTGGTCCAAGTCGACTAGGGTTCGACTGGTGTTAGACTTGCAGTTTTGTGCTTGCGATCAGCCATGGGTAATAGTCCCACTAATGTCGTGATCATTAGAGATGGCGATCAACTAATGGGAGTGTCGTGAACACGCTCGTGGCCATAGACGATCATGCCATGGTGGATCGGTAGGTGATCGTTGGAACTTATCAGCGTGGATCGCCGTTGTGAGACAACGGCTACGCGATCGATTGGGGCCTTTTGGCGATCAGCACTAGCGAGCGACAATGCGAGTTATAAATAGAGCTCAAGTGGGAGGATTTCGCCAAGACTTTTGTGAAGCTATTAGAGGGTAATTGCTACTGCATTCCAGACCTTCAAGAGCCATCTAAAGCAAGCTACAAGCAAAGGGTTCAAAGCAAGCATTGTAAAGTGTTCTTTATGTGTATTTCGTATTTGTCTTTGTATTGCTTGTATTTCATATATTACTTGTTGTAATAGCTTGTGAGAGGTTTCTCCACCTCCGACGTGTAGTCGAGAAGGAGTTTAGTTAGTGTCGTGCGCATAACTAGAGCTCGGTGAGCTCGCCCGTGGAGTAGGAACCATTCAGTTTCGAACCACGTATATCGTGTTGTCTTTTGTGTGATTGTATTTGTTGTTATTATTTATATTTGTATTAGTATTCCGCTGCGCTAATGACAATCGTAGGAAAGCAACGCAACGAGAACGAACGAATTCCACCATTGAACGATTGAGGGCTATTCACCCCTCTCTAGCCGACCGATTGATCCCCTACAAGTGGTATCAGAGCCAAGGCGCTTGTCTAGGACACTGCCGACACAAGCACTACAAGATGACCGACTAGAACATCCATCCACCGAAATTCGATGGAGATTTTTCTTGGTGGAAGAAACGGATGGAGGTATATCTCGAAACCGATTTTGATTATATGATTATTGTAGAAAACGGTTTTGAGATGCCTAGGGACAAAAACAACAAGCCAATTGAGAAGTCAAGGTGGACCCAAGGCCAAATTAAGGACTTCAAGACAAATCTCGAGGAAATAAAATTACTTAGTGATTTGTTACCTAATCATATTTGGTTTAGATTGGGTGACTATAGGGATGAAAAGGAATTATGGGAGAAGATAATGAAATTCCAAGAAAATTCCCAACCGGCACAAGTAGAGGAAGATGCCGTGGAAGAAAGCCCATCCACATTCAACGACGTAGATGATTTGGTGGAGACCTCCACCTCAAGTATTGAGGGGGAGGAGAGGCAATCTTCCATCCCGGAGCAAGTTCAACAAGAAACATCCACATCCGGGAGAAATGAAGATCAAGAAGAATCCTCCACCTCCCTAGGTAACTCAAGTGTTATTATTTTAAATAAAAATCACATAATATGCTTTGAGTGTAGGGAGAAAGGGCATTACGAGAGCAAATGCCCTAAATTGGCTAAGGAAAAGGCATCGACACCAAAAGTCAACCCAAAGTCAAAGGATGCCGGAGTTTCCTCAATTAAGAGGAAAGAGCACATTGTGTGCTTTAAATGCAATCAAAAGGGGCACTACCGAAGTCAATGCCCTAGGGGGAGGAAGAAAGGGCAAGAAGGTGTATCTCATGTAGGGGGTGTTAGTGAAAGCCCTAGAGCCAATCATGTGATGATTGTTGTATGGACTTTATTGTATCATATTCCTATTTATAAAGGCATGGTTATTATATTTACTTGTATTGGTGCCAAATAACTAAATATAATAATGTCCTTGAGTAGTAGGTTCTTATCTATATCAATCGATTGGTTGAATCGATAATGAGATGATATAGAGAACACTACTCTTAATCATTCCTAGTCAAGTATTAACATTCAGGGACAATGTTAATGCGTAGAGACTAGCATGTAGGTCAACAAGATGACTTGATCTCACAAGTCATGGATATGAGATATCAAGTTGACACATGGGTATGCATTGGAGAATGTATACTGAATGACCCGCCATGAGAAAGTATCATGGATCATTATATGAGTGTCATATACTTTTTCATGTGGCTATTAGTATGACTATTAGTCCTTAGACCTGAAGTCACCATGGTTCCCTACATAAGGAGTTGCATACTTTGGCTTCGTCAAACGTCACCCGTAAATGGGTGGACTATAAAAGCGATTACTGGGTATGTAACAAATTATGCGGAGGGATGTGAGTGATGTAGATGGGATCTATCCCTCCTATATGACGGGGGTGACATCGATATTCTTGATAGAGTGAGACCACGAAGTGCATGGCCATGCCCAAATGAGTCAATATGAGATATTGAGCTCATTTGATTAGAGTGAGTCTACTTGGAGTTCAAGATTTAGATTGTACCGAGGATGACACGGTCTATGCCTCGATTGGTCAATCTAGATGTCAAGGATAGAGGGACATTGTCACATATTGTGAGAGTCACAATTAGTAGTCACAAAGGTGATGTTGGAGCTCAACATTCTTGTAACTTGGGTAGCAATGATGTGTTGCTAGATACCGCTCATTGCTTATGTTCCTAAATCGGTTTAGGGATATTGCCAACGTTACAAGAACCTATAGGGTCACACACATAAGAGCAATTAGATGGAGATTAGGTTCATATGATGAACCATGAGGATTAGGTTCATGGGATGAACCAAATTGGATTAAGAGTAATCAAAATTAGACTAATTGAGTTAGACTCAAGTTGATTCAAGTGTTGAATGAGTCTAATTTAGATTTGATTCATCAAATCAATTTAAATTAAATGAATAGAGATTCATTAAATTAAATTGACTTGAGTCAAGTGGTTAGATTTGATCAACCATGGGAGATTAGAGGTCAAGTTTGACTTGACTTGAGAGGGAAGATGAAAGGTCAAGTTTGACTTGACCAAATGCCATGTCATGATGATGACTTGGCATGGCCGGCCAATGATGATGCTCCACATCATCATTGACTTTGTCAATTGGTGCCACATCATGAGGGAGACCAAGGGTCATGGGAGTTACATGCATGCATGTAACCCCCTTCCTTGAAATGGTCGGCCACTTTAGGGGTTTCAAAGTGGGAATTCATTTTGTGAGTTACTCATTCCATCATCTTCAACCTTGGATCATCTTCCTCTCAAGCTCTCTCCCTCTCCCAACCTCCTTGGCCGAAATTCCTAAAGGAGTGCTAGCACACTCTAAGGCATTTTTCTCCACCTATTGCTTGTGTGGATACCAATAGAGGAGTGTGCACTTGACACTCTCGAGTTCCGGCAACCTTTTGGACGAGCGGAATTTGCGAAGGGCATCGCATCGAGGGTAATGATCTCACCTCTTAGATCTAAGGTAGATCTAGGGTTTTAGTAAGCACATACATGTTTTATAATTTGTATACTTCGCACGGATCCGTGGCCGGGGCTTCCGAGGTTTCCGCAACGCAAAAAGCGGTTTTTGCGGCTTGGAAAAACCCAACAGTGGTATCAGAGCCACGTGCGAAGCATGTATATGTTTCGTCTTTGTAATTTTTGTATTAGATATAAAAATTACAGATTTATATGTTTCTGTAAATTTCTTAATTTTATAGAATTTTTGGGTATTTTTCTCAAAGAGTCGAAGCAACAAGTGTTGGGACACTTGTAGGCTTCAACCGTCGAGAAAAACTCTCCGAAACGGCGAGTTCTCGCTTTAGGTTTTTGGGAAAGCGACTTAAGTCGCTGTAGGATCGTAGTAGGGACACTCGCAAAGTTAATTTTGCGAGTATGGGTGCTGCCCTATCCCCGAAAGGGGCTTTGTCCCGCGATCGCGCCCGGAAACCGCTTAGCGAGACCGTTACGGAGAGGTGACTCATTAATTTGAAAAAAAAAAATAGGAAAAATTATAGAAATTTCTGTAAAAATACATAATTTAGAATTATGTATAATTCTGTGATTGTCATGGCCCAATGACCCCAATTTGATTGGATTATGTGTGTTGTAATTCATAATACTACTGCGTGCTTTGTGGTCAGTCGTGTTGTATAGTGTATCGACTGCCCGTCGTTTGATATTCTAGGTGTAATTAGTTTTTAGACTCGAATGTAACTCGAGTTTCATATTTGTAATGTACAAAATGGAGCGGTGGAAAGTCCACTCGAAGGCGAGATTACGAGAAGGGTGACGACACATGGCGATCAAAGGAAGCGCTGAGAAGCCGCTAGCCTTAGGTTGACGTCCGATCTTCTCATTGGCTTGAGAAGATCGTAGTAGGGCCATGACTATATCACATTTAATTATATATATATATGTTGATATATATATATATATATATATATATATATATATATATATATATATATATATTTAATTGATTTTGCTTGTATGTATGTGATGCATGCTAGTAGAATAATGCTTGTATGTATATGATGCATGCTAGGATAATTTTCTTGTATGTATATGATGCATGCTAGAATAATGAATGTATGTATATGATGCATGCTAATATAGGATAATAAAGGCCTAAATGCGTATAAGATACACATTACGATTAGATTAGATCATAATCGAATCAACTCGAAAATGCCTACCGAGCCTTGATACCCATCACTACCTCGATCATTTGTTGTTGTTGAATCTGCCAAAGCAGAGCAACGCATATTATCTTGGTAGGGTGCGGAGGGACAATCTTGGTCCCGCCTATCATGCTTGGGTTAGAGTATGCTCAATTAGATTGAGCAAAACTAGTTAAACTCAATTGGATCGAGTAGAACTATAGGCATATTCCAATCGTTGGAACGATAGGTCAAGATCGCATTTACACTAAATCTTGGGCGATTTAGCCAAAGCTAACTCAAGGTCTTTTGTAAATTTGGGTCTTGATCCTATAAACAAGAGTTGCATAGAGATGTAATTGGTAATGTGTTACCCACCGATCATACTAAGTCTTGGGTGATTTAGCCAAAGCTAACTCAAGGCTTAGTATGATGTGGATCTTGTCCCGCAAGAATTATAGCTAGTTTGTATGAATCTAGTAATGTGGTTTGACCACATCCATAACTCGATTCTACAAAAATTCCTATAATTCAGTGGGAGCATCATTTGATTAAAGGCCTAATTAAATGATAAAAGGAATATGATATTAATTCTCTGCATTGTATGTTGTAGATAACTATGTCGACAAACACGAACACTCTCTCTCTGCGTTCTGTCCTTGAGAAGGACAAGCTCAATGGAGCGAATTTCTTGGACTGGTACAGGAACCTGAGAATTGTTCTCACCCAAGAAAGGAAGTTGTATGTCCTGGAGCAGCCCATTCCGGAGGCACCTCCTGCCAGTGCCTCGCGAGCTGACAAAGATGCTTACAAGAAGCATCAAGATGATGCATTAGATGTGTCATGTCTAATGCTCGCGACCATGAACTCTGAGCTTCAGAAGCAACATGAGTTCATGAATGCTTATGATATGGTTGGACATCTTCGTCAACTATATCAAGGACAAGCTAGAGTTCAAAATGCAAGAAGGGACTCCCGTAGGTACATATGTACTCAAGATGATTGGGTACGTAGAAAACCTACAAAGGCTGGGATTCCCACTTGGCCAAGAGCTGGCCACTGACCTTATCTTGCAATCTTTGCCAAAAGCCTTCAATCAATTTGTCATGAATTATAACATGAATGAAATTGATAAGCCACTGCCTGAAATGCTCAGCATGTTGAGAACTGCTGAGCTTAACCTTAAGAAGGGAAAATCTGACACCATTTTGATGGTACAAAAGAAGAAAGGCAAGGGCAAGCCTAAAGGTAAGGAAAAGTCTCAAGCCAAGGGCAAAGGCAAAGAACTTAAACCCAAAGGAGGGGTAGCCAAGGAAGGGGCTTGCTTCCACTGCAAGGAAGCCGACACCTGGAAGCGTGAATCGCAAAGCTTACCTGGAAGATCTTAAGAAGAAAAAAAGTGAGACTTCTACTTCAGGTATAAATGTTATAGAAGTCAATCTATCTATTTCTTCATCATGGGTATTAGATACCGGATGTGCATCTCACATTTGTACCAATGTGCAGGCGTTGAGAAATAGCAGGGCATTGACAAAGGGCGAGGTGGACCTACGAGTAGGCAATGGAGCAAGAGTTGTTGCTGTTGCTGTAGGAACTTATGATCTATCTTTGCCCTCTGGGCTTGTATTAGAATTATATGAATGTTGTTATGTGCCTGCCTTAACCAAGAACATCATTTCAGTTTCTTATTTGGACAAGAAAGGATTTTTATTTATAATAAAGAACAAATGTTGTTCAGTTTATTTAAATGATATGTTCTATTGTAGTGCACCTCTAATGAACGGACTCTACTTTCTAGACTTAGAGAGCCCTATCTATAACATAAGTACCAAGAGGTTCAAGTCAAATGAGTTGAACCAAACTTATCTCTAGCACTGTCGCTTAGGTCACATAAATGAGAGTCATTTATCTCAGCTCCATAAGGATGGGCTGCTAGACTCATTTGATTTTGAATCATATGAGACATGCGAATCTTGCCTTTTAGGCAAGATGACCAAGACTCCCTTTAGTGGACACAGCGAAAGAGCAACAGATTTGTTAGGACTTATACATAGTGATGTATGTGGTCCTTTCAATGTTGCTGCTAGAGGTGGTTACAGGTACATCATTACATTTACTGATGACTTCAGTAGATATGGTTATGTGTATCTCATGACACACAAATCAGAATCCTTTGAAAAGTTTAAAGAATTCAAGAATGAAGTACAAAATTAGCTTGGCAAGAGTATTAAGATACTTCGATCAGATCGAGGTGGTGAATACCTTAGCCATGAGTTTCGTGACTATCTAGCTGATTGTGGGATTCTATCCCAACTCACTCCTCCTGGAAGACCACAGTGGAATGGTGTATCCAAAAGGAGGAATCGTACCCTATTGGATATGGTACGATCTATGATGAGTCACACAGATCTTCCTATATCCTTTTGGGGATATGCTCTAGACACAGCAGCCTTTACCCTTAATCGTGTACCATCCAAGGCTGTGATAAAGACATCATATACGATATGGACAGGGAGAAATCCCATGATGTCTTTCATGAGGATTTGGGGTTGTGAGGCTTACGTTCAACGTCAATTCTCAGACAAACTGGGACCCAAATCTGATAGGTGCTATTTTGTTGGATATCCCAAGGATACAAAGGGATATTACTTCTACATTCCCAGTCAGCACAAAGTGTTTGTGGCAAAGATTGGAGTTTTTTTAGAAAGGGATTTTGTTTCTAGAAAAACTAGTGGGAGTACCTTCGATCTTGAAGAAATTCAAGATAAGGACCATAGCACTGAGGCCTTGATGGAGGTTGAACATGAACCACAAAGTGTTGTGGGTGATGAGGTTATTGCACAAAGAGTTGTGGAACAACCACCTGTTCATGTAGACCTACCTCTTCGCAGATCTGATAGGGTACGTCGTCAGCCTGAGAGATATTCATTTCTCTTGTCTGACCATGATGACGTAATGCTCATTGAGAATGAGCCTACCTCCTATCAAGAAGCTGTGATGAGCCCAGATTCTGAGAAATGGCTAGAGGCCATGAGATCCGAGATGGAATCCATGTACACCAACCAAGTATGGACTTTGGTTGATCCACCTGAAGGGGTCAAACCCATTGGGTGTAAGTGGGTCTTTAGGAGAAAGACTGACATAGATGGACTTACGCATACCTATAAGGGCCGATTGGTGGCTAAAGGTTTCAAGCAAATTCATGGTATTGACGATGATGAAATCTTTTCTCCAGTGGTGATGTTTAAGTCCATTCGGATCTTGCTTGCTATTGCAGCATACCACGATTATGAGATCTGGCAGATGGATGTCAAAACCACGTTTCTGAATGGAAACTTGCTCGAGGATGTGTACATGACACAACCTGAGGGTTTTGTAGATCCACAGTATACTGGGAAGGTATGCAAGCTGTAAAGGTCCATTTATGGGATAAAGCAAGCTTCTCGGAGCTGGAATCTTCGATTCGATGATGCAATCAAACAGTTTGGTTTCATCAAGAATGAAGATGAACCCTGTGTCTACAAGAGGGTTAATGGGAACACAGTTGTCTTCCTTGTATTGTATATGGATGACATACTACTCATTGGGAATGACATCCCTTCGCTACAGTCTGTGAAGACTTGGCTCGGGACATGCTTCTCAATGAAAGACTTAGGTGAAGCAGCCTGTATTCTAGGCATCAAGATCTATAGAGATAGATCTAAGAGATTGCTTGGCCTAAGTCAGAGTACATACATTGACACGGTATTACTTCGATTTGCCATGCAGAATTCCAAGAAAGGACTTCTGTCGATGTCACATGGTGTGAGACTTTCGAAGACTCAAAGTCCCTCTTCTAGAGAGGAGAGAGACCGCATGGATAAGATCCCTTACGCATCTGCTATAGGATCTATCATGTACGCCATGCTATGTACTCATCCTGATGTCTCGTATGCTTTGAGCATGACGAGTAGATACCAGTCAGATCCAGGTGAGCGTCACTGGATAGTAGTCAAGAATATTCTTAAGTACTTGAGAAGGACTAAAGAATATTTCTTGATATTTAGAGGCGATGAGGAGCTAGCTATAAAGGGTTACAGCGATGCCAGCTTCCAAACTGACCAGGATAATTATAGATCGCAGTCAGGGTTCGTGTTTTGCTTTAATAGTGGCGCTGTGAGCTAGAATAGTTCCAAGCAGGACACAGTTGCTGATTCTACAAAAGAGGCCGAATATATCGGTGCTTCCATCTCATTCGAGAGAATATCGATAGAGGAGATGTGAAGATTTGCAGAGTACCCACAGAGGCTAACATCGCAGATCCCTTGACCAAGGGTTTGGCACAGAAAAAGCATGATGGTCACACTAGGTCTTTGGGTATTAGATACTACGGTGATTGGCACTAGTGCTAGTGGGAGATTGTTAGTGAAAGCCCTAGAGCCAATCATGTGATGATTGTTGTATGGACTTTATTGTATCATATTCCTATTTATAAAGGCATGGTTATTATATTTACTTGTATTGGTGCCAAATAACTAAATATAATAATGTCCTTGAGTAGTAGGTTCTTATCTATATCAATCGATTGGTTGAATCGATAATGAGATGATATAGAGAACACTACTCTTAATCATTCCTAGTCGAGTATTAAAATTCAGGGACAATGTTAATGTGTAGAGACTAGCATGTAGGTCAACAAGATGACTTGATCTCACAAGTCATGGATATGAGATATCAAGTTGACACATGGGTATGCATTGGAGAATGTATACTGAATGACCCGCCATGAGAAAGTATCATGGATCATTATATGAGTGTCATATACTTTCTCATGTGGCTATTAGTATGACTATTAGTCCTTAGACCTGAAGTCACCATGGTTCCCTACATAAGGAGTTGCATACTTTGTCTTCGTCAAACGTCACCCGTAAATGGGTGGACTATAAAGGCGATTACTGGGTATGTAATAAATTATGCGGAGGGATGTGAGTGATGTAGATGGGATCTATCCCTCCTATATGACGGGGGTGACATCGATATTCTTGATAGAGTGAGACCACGAAGTGCATGGTCATGCCCAAATGAGTCAATATGAGATATTGAGCTCATTTGATTAGAGTGAGTCTACTTGGAGTTCAAGATTTAGATTGTACCGAGGATGACATGGTCTATGCCTCGATTGGTCAATCTAGATGTCAAGGATAGAGGGACATTGTCACATATTGTGAGAGTCACAATTAGTAGTCACAAAGGTGATGTTGGAGCTCAACATTCTTGTAACTTGGGTAGCAATGATGTGTTGCTAGATACCGCTCATTGCTTATGTTCCTAAATCGGTTTAGGGATATTGCCAATGTTACAAGAACCTATAGGGTCACACACATAAGAGCAATTAGATGGAGATTAGGTTCATATGATGAACCATGAGGATTAGGTTCATGGGATGAACCAAATTGGATTAAGAGTAATCCAAATTAGACTAATTGAGTTAGACTCAAGTTGATTCAAGTGTTGAATGAATCTAATTTAGATTTGATTCATCAAATCAATTTAAATTAAATGAATAGAGATTCATTAAATTAAATTGACTTGAGTCAAGTGGTTAGATTTGATCAACCATGGGAGATTAGAGGTCAAGTTTGACTTGACTTGAGAGGGAAGATGAAAGGTCAAGTTTGACTTGACCAAATGCCATGTCATGATGATAACTTGGCATGGCCGGCCAATGATGATGCTCCACATCATCATTGACTTTGTCAATTGGTGCCACATCATGAGGGAGACCAAGGGTCATGGGAGTTACATGCATGCATGTAACCCCCTTCCTTGAAGTGGTCGGCCACTTTAGGGGTTTCAAAGTGGGAATTCATTTTGTGAGTTACTCATTCCATCATCTTCAACCTTGGATCATCTTCCTCTCAAGCTCTCTCCCTCTCCCAACCTCCTTGGCCGAAATTCCTAAAGGAGTGCTAGCACACTCTAAGGCATTTTTCTCCACCTATTGCTTGTGTGGATACCAATAGAGGAGTGTGCACTTGACACTCTCGAGTTCCGACAACCTTTTGCATGAGCGGGATTTGCGAAGGGCATCGCATCGAGGGTAATGATCTCACCTCTTAGATCTAAGGTAGATCTAGGGTTTTAGTAAGCACATACATGTTTTATAATTTTTATACTTCGCACGGATCCGTGGCCGGGGCTTCCGAGGTTTCCACAACGCAAAAAGCGGTTTTTGCGGCTCGGAAAAACCCAACAGGGGGAGCTTCCCAAGCTAACCCTAAGGTACATTTAAATTATGCACCTTCAATTCCTAAAGTTAAAAAGCATGCTAAGAATTATTTTAGCTCTCTTGCAATTATCAATGAAAAGCATGCTAGTTGAAATAATAAGGTTTATTGTTTAGGTGCGAAGCATGTAAGTTTCTCTAAGGACAAACCTAGGGCAAATAACACTAGACCAATCTTGCCTAGGGAGTTAATTAGGAGAATTGAAGAAAATTTGGGTGTTAATCCCAAGAAATCTAGGCACATGCCTAAGAAGAAGAACATTTCCCAAAAGATAAATGAAAATTCAAAATTCAGAAAATTAGAGCTAGAGAACCAAGTCTTGAGGTCAAGACTTAAGAAAATGGAGAAAACTCTTAGAATCATAGAAAATTCAATTCTAGGGTCAAATGCCCAAAAGTCAAGACCTAAGGTTCAAAAATGGTCTAAGGGCAAGGAAGGTTTGGGTCACAAACCTAAGCCCAAGAAGACTTATCGTAATGTTCCATTTGATTATGGAACTATTTTTAGGTCTAGGAAAACCAAGGCTAATAGGAAAGTTATCCCTAAGACTAGCCATGGTGTGTGCTTAATGGCTAAGGACTCAACAAAAACCAAGAGAGCCACTAAGAAGGTCATTGGGGGAGTTACCTCTAGAGTTGACCTAGGAAAGACCCATTTGACTAAGACTTCAAAGCCTAAAAGGGTCATTAGAAAGGTATCTAGGGAAGTTATCCCTAGTGAATACCTTGGTAACCCAAGGAGCTCCAATAGGTATTGGGTTCCTAAGAGCGTGATCGATTCACGCTAAATGGGTTAGGGTGTCTCAACCCTAAGTGGATGGGTAGTTAACCTAACCATAGTAGAGTTGACACATTAGGGTGTGCCAATGTGCATGAGAAGTTAAAAATGATTAAATTGGCACAAATAGGTCATAAAGGTATTGGTGTGCCATTTTGGGTTTATGGCACACTAGGGGGATAAATGGCTTTAAGGCAAAATGGAATTAATTCCTAGAAATGACAACTTGGATTTAACACTTAGGTATTTTATACCTTAGTATATTTTACTTGCCATGATTTGTTTGCCTTGCCATGTCATGACATCATTTTCATTTTTATCTATAAAAATGTCATGATCATGTTTAGAATTATTTTTAGATGTCATGTATGCTTTGATGTCTCTCACATGCTATGACATCATGATTTTGACATATGCTTTTATCTATATCATATCTATGCCATAATCATCATCATGAATATAACTAAAATGAAATTAAGGACTATGGCATAATTTGAAGGGAATCAAATAATATTTCCTAGAAATATGCATGAAACCATTAAAAGAACAAAAACCCACATCTCACTTAAAACTTGACTTGTATGTGTTTTACACATCTAGAAATAAGTGAGATGTTTAGGAAAAAGAAATTAAAGGTTTCAAAAACATTTTGAAAACATTTTGAAAAGCCTTGGTGAAGCTTATCTTTTGATAGCTATCACTATTGAATGGGATGATACAAAGAGGGCTCAATATTGAAGCTTTTCTTATCTTTTGGACTTTGTATCAATCTCTTAATTTAGTGGGTAAAATAATTTTCACCCATAATGATTGTGATAAGTAATATGCATACCAAATTTCAAGATTTATCAACTTATGTATATTTACTTATGAATTTTGGAAAGTCATTTTTGAAATTCAGAAAACTACAAATCTGATTATCGACCTTGCCATCTTGTGATCGTGATCGATAGGTGGCAGATTTACGATTGATTCATTGCCCAAGTTGATTTCGGGTAAATCTTATTGGTTAGGCCCATGTTAAGCTATGTTAAGGTCCCCTAACCACTCCTAACCCTAGGATATGCTTGGGAGAGCATTAGAAAGGGTGAAAATCCATTGGATATGGATTAGGAGAAGGGTTTAGGGAGAGTATTCAATTTTAAGGTGGAAGAGAATTCATTGTTGAACTTTGCTTTAATTTTGATTGGTTAAATGTTCCTATTGGCTTAGGGACTTTCCAAGGACATTGTTGATTCAATAGTCAAGGGGGAGCAAGCCTCTAGGGGGAGGTATCCATCATGGGAAGATGGATGTGCATTTCCTCATGGGAGGAAAATTTGGTTGTCTCTCTTTAAGTGATATGGGATCACTAGAAAGATTGAAGGCATGTGTTTCCTCCAAGGGAGAGATTGTAAGATCTCATTGGGATATGAGATATTCATACCCTTGGGGAGGACCTTTTTGATGTAATGTCAAAAAGGGGGTGAAGTTAACAAGTTACCAATTAGGGTTCGTTGGAATTCTCATTGGGATATGAGAGTTGCCAATATGGGAGAATTGGTAGACTTGAGATGGTAGTTTTGTCAATCATCAAAAAGGGGGAGATTGTTGGTGCAATCGGCCCAGGTTGACTCGAGTTTGACTCGAGCAGTACCTTGATAGTATTTTAATGATAGAAAAAACTCATGACATGGGATTGTCATGGGAAAGTCCAAAATGGAGTTGGCATGGAAAATCCAAGCATGGAGCTTGGTGTGGGAAAGTCCAACATAGAGTTGGCATGGAAAATCCAAGCATGGGGCTTGGTGTGGGAAAATCCAAAGCATTGCGAAGCCGTGCGCTTAGTGCTTGGTGAGAAATGCATTGCGAAGCCGTGCGCTTGGTGCATGTGGGAAGTCTTGAGGACTTGGTAAGTTCACTAGGCTCGGGGTCCTTGAGTCGGTGAAGGATGGCATTGCGAAGCCGTGCGCTTGGTGCATCCGAGGGACCGCCGGACGGAGAGCGAATGGAGTGAGCCCAAAGGAAAGCATACTTCAAGGGCATGAGACGTGAAGGATGACATTGTGAAGCCGTGCGCTTGGCGCATCCGAGGGATGTAGGCCGAGGGAAGAGAGCTTCGGTGGGGAACTCCATGAGGGATGATGTGGACTTGGCCAAGTGGCTAAGACTGAGTGTCGAAGGCTCAAACTTGATGTTTGAGGGTTTACCCGACGGTCGGATGCTCAAACAACTTGGTGTTTGAGATTTTGCCCGACAGCAGTCGACTTTCATAGGTGCCGGTTCGACTGGTCCAAGTCGACTATGGTTCGACTAGTGTTAGACTTGCGGTTTTGTGCTTTAATCGACCGCCATGGATCGGCGTGGGATCGATGTCGGCATGATCGGCCGAGGGATGGCGATCGGGATGGGAGTGTCGTGAGCACGTAACGCCTCCGTACCGGATCGGATCGACTACTAGGTCACCGCGAGTGCATGGGTGGCGATCAATGTAGGTGATCCGTTGGAACTTATCCAATGTGGATCTTGCCGTTGTGAGATAATGACTGCAGGGGTAGTCGACTGGGGCCTTTTGGCAGTCGAATGCTGGGCGCAAAAACAACTTGATGCAGGTTATAAATGGAGCTCAAGTGGGAGGATTTCGCCAAGACTTTTGTGAAGCTATTGGAGGAAAATTGCTGCTGCATTCCAGACCTTCAAGAGCCATCTAAAGCAAGCTACAAGCAAAGGATTCAAAGCAAGCGTTGTAAAGTATTCTTTACATGTATTTCGTATTTGTCTTTGTATTGCTTATATTTCATATATTACTTGTTGTAATATCTTGTGAGAGGTTTCTCCACCTCTGACGTGTAGTCGAGAAGGAGTTTAGTTAGTGTCGTGTGCATAACTAGAGCTGACCCATGGAGTAGGAACCATTCGGTTATGAACCATGTATATCGTGTTGTCTTTTGTGTGATTGTATTTGTTGTTAGTATTTATATTTGTATTAGTATTCCGCTGCGCTAACGACAACGTAGGAAAGCAATGCAACGAGAACGAATGAATTCCACCATCGAACGATTGAGGGCTATTCACCCCCTCTAGCTGGCCGATCGATCCCCTACACATTAGAATTCTTTTATTTCCTATTTATAAGTAGAAGGTATATTCCAATTGCACATCTTGGTTCATTGTATGCATCGACGATTAGGATCAGAAAATCTACTTCTGATAGACCTAGAAAGAGAACGAACCTACCATCACAAGAGAGTTGAGCAGAGAAGCATGAAGGACCAAGATGCCCCTTTGGTGAACCTAGGTAGCCGACCTCTGTTGGACTGCGCAGCCCCGAGTGCTAGAGGGTATAGGTCGAGTATAGTTGGACCATCTATCTCAGCTAATAACTTTGAATTAAAACCTACACTCATACTCATGGTCCAGCAAGGCCAATTCGGAGGAGCTACAACTTAATACCCGAACCAACACTTAGAGATATTTTTAGATATATGCCCAATATTGAAGTTCAATGGAGTGCCTACTGATGTGATCCATCTGATCCTATTCCAATTCTCACTGTGGGACATGGCAAAGACATGGCTACACTCCCTTCCCTACGGAAGCATCACCACATGGGAGCAGTGTGAGCATCAATTTATGAATAAATTCTTCCCACCAAGTAAGACTGCCCACATGCGCCACTTGATTACTAGCTTCCTTCAGAAGAAGGGGAGTCCCTATTTGAAGTCTGGGATCGCTACAAAGGGCTTGTAAGATATAAAAAAATAAAATACCCCTTATTAATTAAGAAATTATCTTATATAATTTTACAGATTTTTTTTAGAATTTCTTTTGGAATTAAATGGAGTTCTTATGACATTTTATGGGGAAAGATTTAATAGGCTTTGATAAAGCCTATTTAAACTACCATACGAGGAGTTAATAGGTTTAATTAACGTAAATGAGATATCAAAACCTAGGTTCTTATTTTCCTATTTTTCTTTTCGCGATCGACACTTCCCCATTCTCTTCCTCCCTCCTGTTTTCTCACGCCGCTACCGCATTCCTCTTCGCCGCTCCTTTTGCCGCCATTAGCCTTGCCGTCGACCGCTTCAGAGCCCCCGCCGACCCTTACCGGTGCACACAGAAGCACGCCAAAAGGATCACATGTTATCGCTCCCGTTTCATCGTCGAGGCACGCGACAGAGTTTCGTCGCCGCTCTTCTTCACCCGATCTAGCTCGATCTCCGCCTCGAGCTCTCTATCGCCACCTCCTCAGTCGCTCGCTACGCCACCCATCACTGCCTCCATCGCTTCCTCTGCTTAGGCTATTGATGGCTTGCATCCGACCATCGGAGTCGTCACCCGGTGACGCTTTCGACCCCGCGAGCTCAACATTGGCAAGATCTGCGCCGCCACCTCCCTTGTTGTGCTCCGCCGATCCAGTCAAGGGGTGAGTGCCGATGACCTCTTTATTGCAATCGTTCTTTCCTTCTCTCGATCCCTTGTGTCACCACCCTTCCAAATGGCTAGTTTCACCGACAGTCTCCAATCGAGCAGTTGCTGGATTACATGAGCATTGCCTCCCATCGTCGGCGCTGCATCAAGTCATCTGGGAGTTGATTTTGATCTTTGTTGGCTACCCTTCCAAGGATAGGTAAGAGGGGCGAATAGGTGATGAGCACGAATGCATCCTCGAATCTCGCAATGGATACTGTCGTGGACTCAAAGTGGGCGCTCACGCTCAACGGCCACAAGTGCATGGATGTCGTCAAGTAATAAAGATTATCGATCCCACAGGGACTGGGATTCGAGTACCAATACACTAAGTGGTTGCGATTGTTCGGAAGTGATCTCTAAGAGAGTGTCGGTTGGTGAGGACTATCGATGGACACTACTCTGTGCGATGTCACACGGAGGAGGAAAAGAGTGTGTCGGGGGTCTTAAAAGGCGATCCTAGGACTTCGATTTCACTTGTGTACCACAGAACAATGTTGTCAATTGGCGTCGTCTAAATGTCTACCTACGATTTTGGGGAAGAGACATCATACACTCTCCCGCAGAGCCAACGCATTCACTGAGAGCTATCCTCGCCCAAAAGGACGGGATAGAGGGTACGAGGATGCCAAATCAATCCTTGCGGTGGACCATTTCCGATTCCACCGCTCCCTTCTCCCCGCAGTTACGGGAGGTCAGGTTTACCCCTAGGTTCCTTGATCAAACCTCCTAAATATAGATTACGAGGGATGCCACCACCTCGTATCGCCTAAGAACAGCGAAAAGAAAGCCAAATACACGTAGATATAATAAAGAGCAACTACCAATTGTCAAATTAAACTTATGACTAGAATTTAATATGAACCAACATTGTCTATGTACACAAGCTACTCTCTAATCCTAGAATCGAAAGTTCTACTTCATAAACACGAAGTAAGAATCACAAAACATGTTTAAATTCGATTACAATAGAAAGAGAGCGTAGAATACAATGCTTCGTGATCCTCTCTCCGGTGTTGTATTGCAAGTTGTGGACCTCCGGCGGCGTTCCTCCTCCCCGCTCTGAGTTACCGAAGCTTTTTAGGGATTCGTCATGCCATCCTAGCCATCGTGCCTCCCCCCTAGGGTTTGGGCAGAGCCATCCTTATATAGACATCGCCTCGGACCGCTGCAAAATCAAGAAAAAGCCCTAGTCGCACAAATCCGTTAGGGCGCCACACGACCGTGTGTTTCCATATGGCCAGGTCATGTGCGGCCCTGGGGTGATGTTCTTCTCCCATTGAACATGGCCATGTGAATCCACATGCCCTAGATGTGTACCACTCTGCGTCTAGCTGCGAAAGTCCTTCTTTTGCTCCGAAAATGCATCTTTCTCACCAGAAAAGCTAACTTGCACACAAAAGTACAGCGAACAGACCTCCGAACCAGAAAATAGGCAATGCGTTCAAGAATATAGTAACATATGCATGAAACTAACACAAAATGTAACAAGATGTGAGCGAAAACTACTCCGAAAACCCTATATGTTTTGCTCACATCACTTCCCCCAAACTTAAATCTTTGCTTGTCCTCAAGCAAACCTCAGTGCCATAATTTTTTTTGTAAAAGATATTCTTCCATAATTAGCATGCTAACTAAATTTATCAGGTGATATTTGCAATCAAAGTAAAACATATATGTTCTAAAAATTTACTAAGTTAGCTCCTCGTGCTCATGCTAGGTGAATCATTCTTTGGGGATGCCTGTTCCATGGTGAGTTAAGTCATCACCCCATAGCTTTCCTAAGGTTTCCGGCTCTTAGGCACTTACCTGCCCAAAGAGAGGGTCGTTCCCTAGATCTAGCATAAAGTCTCAAAGGCATGCTCAGTATTGAGAGAAATTGGGAGGTGTTTCCCCAGTAACCTAACTCGGTCTCAAAGGGGCACCAAGTCATTTCCACCCACGACAACTGTGTTTTATTCCTCACAATATTTTTTTTCTCTTTTTATCATTTCTTTTTCTCTCTCCTTTTTTTATTTCTCTTTTATTTTTCGGCTCACAGGGATTTCGATTTTTCTGAATGGGCTTACACAATCCGAGCATCTCCAGTAACTAAAATACTAAACCTAGAGTCACCTATGGATTCCAAAGTACTAGACTACTGAAGTGAATCATAACTAGGTATGTACTAAATTCTCCCTTTCAAATTATTCAACATGTGTGAGTGCAAAAATAGAGCTAACCAGTGCAAGTATAGAATATTCAATAGAGCACATAGAATAAAATACCACAAGATAAATAGAGTCAAGCTACCTATGGGAACAACTCATGCAAGCAACTTTCAAAAATACTACTGAGGTAACTTTACAGACACCAAAAATTAAGTACTGAAAGGAACTAAACAACTCATGCATGCATTAACAAATGAAAATATCAGAAAAGAAACAACTGCTAGAAAACAAAACAAAATAGATTTTGGGGTCCCCCCTGACTTAAACAAAAATATACCTCTAATATGGTGGATGAGGTGGAAAGTCTGGGAGCCTCAGCATCTCTAGATCCTGGGAGAACCTGCTGCTGAGCCGCTGATGCCATATATACATGTGGTCGATCTGAGAGCTGGTGGATGCAACGACTACTCGGTGCTCCTCCTCCCTAGCCCACTGTGCTTGCTGGGCATGCATATGATGTCGCATCTCCCTGCGGTAAGCTGCCTCATCCTGACGATGAGCAACCTCCTCCTGGAAGTATATGCAGGCCTCATCGTAGAACTCCTCTTCTCACTAGAAATGCTCCCGGAATCCCTGGAACTCCACCTACTAGTAGGCGCTCTGCTCCTCCCATTGCTGCCTCTGCGTCTGCTGCTCAGTGTAAATGTCGTTGAGGCACGATCGGAACTCCGAGAAATCGTATGCCGACGTACCTACATCCTGCTCAAAAGTAGAAAAAGATGGTGGTGCAGGTGTAGTCTCATGTTGGCGTGGACTAGGTGGGCTCCTATGCATGTGTGGACTGGAGGGAGAGTGATACAAAGGTGGAGAGATGGGTGCTGATGTTGATGGTCCCTTATGTGGAGGGGACTCCACTATCAGGACTAAGCGCCAATTGGCGCGTATAGCGATGGTGGTATGATCCGGGTCGGGGAGCCTAAGGGCCATAAGATTTTTCCTTACAAAGCATAATGAGTCTCCATCTCTTACAATCATCTTCATGGCCATGCATACTCCTAGGTCGATCCTAGGGCTCCCCTCTATACTCTCCAATGTTGTGTAGTCGTACCCCATCCTATAGCAAATGTGGGTAAGTAGGCCTCCCACATTAATCTCTCCGCGTGCTGCTTTGCCCATCTTCACTAAGTGTCTGATGAAGTGGGACCCTACATCGACGCTACTCCTTTCTTGTCGCATATCCCATAGGCAAAGCAGCTCGCTGGCTCTAACTACACCGTCACTCTCCCCACGACCAAATATGGTACTGGCCATGATGCGGTGTAGGTATCGAAAGACGAGGTTTTGGAGGCGCGACGCTTTGGCCCTAGATGGGTCATAAGCATGCTCCCCTGTCAACTCAGTCCAAATCATACGAGAGTTGTACCCATTAGGGGTCCTTCTCTCTCCCCCGCTTGGCAAGCCAAAGCATAAGTTCCATTGGTGAAGGGTCCACTCATGCTCAATATTAAAAAGCCTAAAAGTTATCCTACCCTCCTCACTCTCTCTACCCGTTAAAACTTCCGCCTCTAAAGAACTCAAAAATTCTAAAACTTTCCTAGGGTAAGTTAGGTGTTTTATTCCCATAATCTCTTTCCACCCCATTTTTGCAAATAGGGTTTGCATATCACCCAACAACCCTAAAGATTCTAGCAAATCCTCATCTAAGTACCTAGTAGCAGAAAGTTTATGAGTAGAGAGCATATTGTACCTATCTCTATGTTCATTATTGCGAAAAAGTAGAGGGGGTAGGGCGTTACCCTCTTCCGGAGCTTGAGGAGCGTCGACTCTTCTTGTTCGTCGCTTCGAAGCACCGGATCGGGATGCTACGGTCTTGGTCCTCCTCATCCTTTCTCCTTTTGGCTTCTTAAGAGGTTGAAAATGCTTCTAGAGGAAGGGGAAAGTGAAATCACACGGCTAGGGCAAGAACTTTTGAAGCACACGGTGCAAATGGGGTGAAAACACACGGTTCACCCCTTTTAACCTCACGTACCACAGCCGTGTGAAAACACATGGCCAGGCCATGTGCGCCTCTGGTCAATCAGGCATGACCATGGGAAAACACATGGCCAAGCCGTGTGCCCCCATTTTTTGCCCCTTTTATGCACCATGGCCCGAATTTGTTCATACACTTCGCCATGTAGACTAATATGGGTCTCATTTTTTCCTAGCAAAGTTCTTTTCTATTCCTAACTCTAAATGTGATGGAAATCAAAACTAAAATTCAAACAAATGTATGCAATGCAATAAAAAAGGAAATCTAAAACTAAACTTGGGTTGCCGCCCAAGAAGCGCTTTGTTTAAGGTCATTTAGCTCGACCGCACTCTTCTATCATCTCGGCTCTGGTGGTTCAGTGAACCTCCATTCATCTGTCTCGGGATCCACATCTGGAGGTTTCGGCTTCAATATGCTAATCGTGAAGCCGTCAAAGTAGGGAGTTCTGTGCTCTAAAAAGCTGAAAAGGATGATCTCCCTATCTACCTCTAGGGAGATCTGGTGTGCCTTCACATCTATGATTGTACTTCGTTTCAGTTACGTATTGCTGAATATGTACGACTGGGTTCGGTCCCTACGATAGTCTATTATGATCGTTCAACTATAAGAATCTCAGATGGTATCACAGAGCGTGTGGTAGCAGACCAATGGGTTCCTTCACTGAATCATCCCCCATACGAATACCAAGATTTGCTGGTTGGAGCCCGCTCAGTCCCATTTTCAAAAAATATGTGTAGGGCATCACACTGACTGATGACCCCAAGTCGCATTGCGCTTCGTCAAAACTCTCCCTATAAATCGAGCAGGGAATAATGAATTCATCAGGGTCCTCAAGCTGTATTGGGATCTTCTCTTCAAACTCAGCTTGGTTAGGTAGGGTGGAAATCATGGCTGTACACCCCTTGGCGAATTGGCTACTTTGCCCTACTCCTTCCTCTTTTCCTTGACTCGTCGAAGAGTTCTTCACAGGTTGTGACACGGATTGGGCTATTTCAGTCACTTGTGTCTCCAACATCCGGGTATGACTTGCAAGGCCATCAACAGTGGCCTTTAAGTCTCTCAGTGCTTTTTCATACTTTTGATGATGGTGACGGAATTTCACATTGGCCTTAGTTTGGGTAGCGATGAAGTCCTCCATGATCTGTTCCAGTTTGGACTTTTATGGTCACTGCCCATTGCCCTACTGTTGCCCGTACCCTCCGGATGGTTGGGGGTTTCTCGAGTTATTTTTGTAGGAGAAATTTGGGTGACTCCTCCATCTGGAATTGTAGGTATTAGAGTATGGGTTGTGGGGCCTTTGATCATAATCCCCAATCGCGTCACAATGCTCAATCTGCTCGTCTGAAGTCCCCTGCCCTCCAGAGTGGTCCCCACAATACGCTGCCACTCTTTCAAAATCAATGGCCACGCATGTAGATGAGAGATTCAAAGATTCAAACCGTCTGCTGAGTGCACCCATCCTTGCCGAAAGGTTGCCCATGGAGTTGACAGTGTATCGTCCTGCCGTAGGCGTGGGTTGACCACGTTCGGAAGCCCATTGATGGTGGTTTTGGGCCACCTCTTCGATAAGCTCCTCTGCCTCCTCTATGGTCTTGTTCATTATGTTGGTGCAGTGGGCACCAAAGTCGAACCGGTATTTTGATTATGGCAAAAGGCTCAATAGTTAAGGGTATATTTGTTATCTTACGAGCTCAATTAAGTGTGCAGAAATGCTAAAGTTGAGCGGAAGGTCTGCGACACCCGGTGGGAATCGAGGTGGTCGGGCAACGCCAGAGGGACTTCGGAGGAAGCCGAGGTACTCGGGTGAAGACCGGAAGCGAGGCTACAAGGTAAGCTCGTGTGAAAGCGAAGCAAGGTCGTTAAGCGTAGATCCGACCCAATACCTCCAATGGAAGGTCTAGGTCGAGATCAGATGGTTAGAACCATCGTACTTTATATTTTAAGCTAACATGCTGCGGTCAAAACCCTTTGACTACAGGTCATGCTAGTCAAGTTCGACCTCGAGAAGAGCTCAATTTCAAGGGGGTGAATTTGGACTTGACTCGTGTTTTGGTACAAAGGGTGATGTGGCATCAAGGTGGACATCCAAACCATCACCAAGCTTCCTTGTGGTGGACGCCCAAAATAAGGTGAGTTGGCACAAGATGGTTGGCTCCCATGATGTGGCACAAGTTGAATGGCTCCAACAAGTTGGCGCCCAAGGAGGTTGGAGGTGGCACAAGGTGGTTGGATGAAACACCTCATCCTCAAGTTGGCGCCCAAGGAGGTTGGAGGTGGCACAAGGTGGTTGGATGAAACACCTCATCCTTGAGTTGGCGCACAAGGAGGTTGGAGGTGGCACAAGGTGGTTGGATGAAACACCTCATCCTTGAGTTGGCGCAAAGGATGTGGATGAGCAAGACTTGGGGGATAAGAACCTCACCTTGGACACTACCTATGTCTAAATTCATAGATCAATATCCATAAATAGACATGTTCACGCCAAGCAAATATACAAGACATCAAGAGCTCTCAACACGCCGTCGTAACGCCGCTACTACTACTCACATTTGCTCTGACGAGTGCTTGTACAACGAAAGCTACATCTTCTACTTATAAGAGTTGTCGGTATATTTATTTAAGTTCTACTTCTTTAAATTGTCTTTGTGCTTTAATCGTAACAAGGAAAGGGGGAGTGTCCCTTTGCCTTGATTTCTTTTTGTAATCGTTGCTCCTACCTCCAACGAGGAGGAGTGGTTTTAGTGAATTGCCCTCCGTACGTGATCAAGGATCACTAGGGCCGTGGATTAGCAATCGAAAGATTGTGAACCACGTAAAAATATCTTGTCTACTTTATATTTCCGCTGTGCACTCTCTACTTGCTTTTTACTTATTGCAAAAGTTTTTTAACGACATCGTATCGCTATTCACCCCCCCCCTCTAGCGACACTTTCGATCCAACACATTAGAGCTCCTCCTGTGGCAGAATCTAGGGACATCTTTGTGGCGTAAGTAATCCCATTATAGAAAATGTGGATCACCAGCCACCTCTCCAGTCCGTGGTGTGGGCATTGGTAAAGTAGCCCCTTGTAGCGTTCCCATGCTTCAAATAACGATTCCCCCTCCTTCTAGCAAAAGCTTGTGATAAGATGGCGCATGTGAGCAGTCTTACTTGGTGGGAAGTATTTATTCAGGAACTGCTGCTCACACTGCTCCCATGTGGTGATGCTGCCAGAAGGTAAGGAGTGAAGCCATGCCTTAGCCTTATCCCGCAGTGAAAATGGGAATAGGCTCAGGCGGATCGCGTCAGAAGGGACTCCGTTCAGTTTCATAGTTTAGAAGATTTCGAGAAAAGCCTCAAGATGCCGGTTCGGGTCTTCAGTCGCAGCTCCCCCGAATTGGCTCTGTTGGACCATATGTATAAGTGTCGGCTTCAGCTCAAAGTTATTTGCTGAAATTGATGGTCCAACTATGCTCGGCCTAAATCCTATAGCGCTAGGAGCTGTGTAGTCCCGCAGAGGTCGGCTGCCTATGTTCACCTCGGATGCAGCTTGATCTTCCATCTTTCCCTGCGCTTCTCTCCAACGGTGAAAGGTTCGCTCAATCTCTAAATCGATCAGAAATTAGACCTTCCGACCCTAGTCTTCTAAGCATACGACGAACTAAACCACAAAAGTAAGAGTGCTAACCTAATGCTAAAAAAAATAGAAAGTAAATAAAACTAGCGAATAAAAATCTAAGATGCAATAAGTAAATAAAAAAAAATACTACTGAAAAATAAAAACTAGATCTAAATATAGAAAATAGAACTAAGTAGATAAGATAAACTAAAAAGATAATAAAGCAAGAAAATAATCTAATCCTAAGTGTGATCCAATCTACCATCGTTTGATTTGATATCGAATCGACAGTCCCCGGCAACGGTGCCAAAAACTTGATCCGCACAGACGCATCCTCGAATCTCGTGATGGATACCGTCATGGACTCAAAGTGCGCGCTCGCGCTCAACGCCCGTAAGTGCACGGATGTCGTCAAGTAATAATAATTATCGATCCCACAGGGACTGAGATTCAAGTATCAATACACTAAGTGGTTGTGATTGTTTGGACGTGATCTCTGAGAGAGAGTCAGTTGGTGATGACTATCGGTGGACACTACTCTTTGTGGTGTCACACGGAGGAGGAAAAGAGTGTGCCGGGGTCTTAAAAGGCGATCCTAGGACTTTAGTTTCACTTGTGTACCACAGAACAATGTTGTCTAAACGTCTACCTACGGTTTTGGGGAAGGGACATCATACACTCTTCCGTAGAGCCGCCGCATTCTCCGGGAGCTATCCTCGCCCAAAAGGATAGGATAGAGGGTACAAGGATGCCAAATCAATCCTTGCGGTGGACCGTTTCCGATTCCACCACTCCCTTCTCCCCGTAGTTACGGGAGGTCAGGTTTTCCCCTAGGTTCCTTGATCAAACCTCCTAAATCAAGATTGCGAGGGCTGTCACCACCTCGTATCGCCTAAGCACAGTGAAAAGAAAGCCAAATACACGTATATATAATAAAGAGCAACTACCAATTGTCAAATTAAACTTATGGCCAAAATTTAAAATGAACCAACATTGTCTATGTAGACAAGCTACTCCCTAATCCTAGAATCAAAAGATCTACTCCATAAACATGAAAGAAGAATCACAAAACATGTTTAAATTCGATTACAATAGAAAGAGAGCGCAGAAATAGAGATATACAATGCTTCGTGATCCTCTCTCCGAATGTTGTATTGCAAGTTGTGGACCTCCGACGACGTTCCTCCTCCCCGCTGCGAGTTCCCGAAGCTTTTTAGGGCTTCAGTGTGCCATCCTAGCCGTCGTGTCTGTTGGGTCGGATCGATGGACCGGCTAGAGGGGGGTGAATAGCCCTCGTTCGTTTGATGTCGTAATTCGCTCGTTCTCGTTGCGTTGCTTGTCTATGATTGTCGTTAGCACAGCAGAAACAATAAAACAATAATAATACTAACAACAAAAGCAAACGCACACGATATACGTGGTTCAGAACCGAATGGTTCCTACTCCACGGGCGAGCTCCTCGAGCTCTAGAGATGCACACGGCAATACTCAAACTCCTTCTCGACTACACGTCGGAGGTGGAGAAACCTCTCACAAGCAATTACAACAGTAATATAGAAATGCAAGCAAATACACAAATACAATACACAAGAAAACTTTCATCGATTTCTTTGATCACTTTGCTTGTTGCTTGCTTTGATTGGATTTTGAAGGACTGGAATGCAGCAGCAATTCCCCTCCAATAGCTCCACAAAAACCATAGCGAAATCCTCCAACTCGTTCTCCTTTTATAACCTGCATCAAGCTGTTTTCGCGCCCATCAGTCGACTGATCATGACCATCAGTCGACTGGTATCGTAGCCGTTGTCTCACAACGGCCGGATCCACGTTGGTTAAGTTCCAACGGATCACACATCAGTCGACTGATGGCACCCATCAGTCGACTGATCATCCATCAGTCGAGTGCTGGCAAGCTCGACTCCATTCTGTGCCGCAGTGTCATCGATCATTGCCATCCCTCGGCGGTCGGTGATCCTAACGATCATTGCCCTCCTCGGCGGTCGGTGATCAACGAACTTGGTTTAGTCGAACATTGGTCGAACCCATACGACCTAGAGCAGTCGACTGGCACCTATGCCAGTCGACTGATGTCGGCTAAAACCTCAAACATAACGATGTTTGAGCCTCCGACACTCAGTCTTAGCCACTTGGCCAAGTCCACCTTATCCCTCATGGAGTTCCCCACCGAAGCTCTCTTCCCTCGGCCTACGTCCCTCGGATGCGCCAAGCGCACGGCTTCGCAACGCCATCCTTCGCGTCTCATGCCCTAGAAGTATGCTTTCCTTTGGGCTCACTCCATTCGCTCCCCGTCCGGCGGTCCCTCAGATGCACCAAGCGCACGGCTTCGCAATGCCATCCTTCACCGACTCAAGGACCCCGAGCCTAGTGAACTTACCAAGTCCTCAAGACTTCCCAAATGCACCAAGCGCACGGCTTCGCAATGCTTTGGACTTCCACACCAAGCTCCATGCTTGGATTTTCCATGCCAACCCCATGTTGGACTTTCCCATGACAATCCCATGTCATGAGTTTTGTCTATCATCAAAATATCATCAAGGTACTGCTCGAGTCAAACTCGAGTCAACCTGGGCCGATTGCACCAACAGTGTCTCCCCCCTAGGGTTTGGCCGGAGCCATCCTTATATAGACATCGCCTTGGACGACTGCAAAATCCGGAAAAAGCCCTAGTCATGTAAATCTGTTGGGCCGCCACACGGCCGTGTGTTTCCACACGACTAGGTCGTGTGCAGCCCTGGGGTGTTGTTCTTCGCCCATTGGACATGGTCGTGTGAATCCACATGCCCTGGCCATGTGAATCCACACGCCCTGGCCGTGTACCACTCTGCGTCAAGCTGCGAAAGTCCTTTTGCTCCGAAAACACATCTTTCTCACCAGAAAAGCTAACCTGCATACACAAGTACAACTACCAGACCTCCGAACCAAAAAATAGGCAATGCGTGCAAGAATATAGTAACATATGCACGAAACTAACACAAAATGTAATAAGATGTGAGCGAAAACTACTCCTAAAATCCTATATATTTTGCTCACATCAATAGGGCAGTGGGTTTGTCTTCTAAATAGGCTACTTGATAGATTCTTCAACGCACACAGCTTTGTGCCAGCGCATCGATGGTAATACCACTTGATTACTTAAAAGTTTGAGTGATTTGTTTAAGCTGGATGTGGATTTAGTGGTATCAATCCTTATGGGATTCTTGATTTGTTAATATACGAGTTCATTCATCTTATAGTATTGATTGATACACTGATTGGTGAGCAAGGATCTATGGAAGGGAATAATTAATTAGGTAAGGAAGTTGATCTGAATAGGAATTTCTTGCAAACTAACCTGATTATTCCAGATGGGATATCTATGCTCGGATTGAAGGGACTACGTTGGGTAAGCTGGGGAGGTTCAGATCAAACTCTTGTAAGCTTATCCAGAGGATGTATCGAGAAATTGGAGTAGGTTTGGGTAGTTTTGGAAACTTTATCGATATATAAATATAGATATATGTTTCTGCAATTAGTTTTTGTGTTGTGGTTGTGATGTTAGGTGGAAGCTATGGTTGAATTCATCTCGTTGTTATAGATTGCTACTTCAATGGTGAATCAAGAAGCTAGATGATTTTAGAGGAGGATTGTTCTTCTAGATAAGCTATGGGAATTGATACAATGTAAGGTAAGTTCAGATTTGGATGTTTACGGATGCATGCTGATATATGAGTTGGTTCATCTTATAGTATTGAATTATTTGGTTGATCGATCAGAGGTTAGGATAGGATTAGACTATTATTCCTATAGATTGATTATGTTAGTGTTTAGTTATATTTGTATGCTATTGTACAGGACATTGATTTAAGGTAGGTTCAAGGACGTGAAGACAATTTGTATTCTCAGACAAGTTCTCAAATCAGGTGGGTAATATTCCTGCCCTGGTCAGGTAGTTGATAACCTTAGTGCATGAGATTTTATATTGATGACTTTATTACCTTGACTCCATTCCTTTTAATCCATGCTTGATACTTAGTCTTTGCACTTTGAGATGCAATGTTTCTTATGTTATATTTCATTCTTCGTTGTTATAAATTACTGTTGTAGGCTATGTGAATCTTTAGATGCTTAACCTTGGGCATGTAGCTGAGTATAGTTGTTGACTTGACTCGTGTCATCAAGAACAATCACCTGGGGGTGGGTGAGGTCCTTAAATGTAGAGTTAGTCGTTGTATCATCTTACTTTCCGTTGTTTAACAATTACGTGTTGATGTAGTAAGTATCACTCCTTAGTTTTGATGAATGAACCACAGTTAAGAGTTAGGATTCATGTGTGATCTAATATAAGTGTTAAATGTGCATGCTTAACAGGAAGTCCTAGTAGGTCGAGTTGACCGGATACTAGGCATGAATCTTGACAGATTAGGAAGACTGGACACCAGGCATGAAGTCTAGATGGGTCACATGGACTGGACATTTGGCATGAAGACCATTTGGGTTAGGAAATCGGACAATCGATAAAAGGTCTAGCTGGGTCAGGTAGACCGGATAGCTGGTGGAAGTCCTGGTGGCTCAGATCGGATGTCAAGAATGGTAAGTCCGGCAGGTAGTCGATAGGTAAGCCTCGAGTGAAGAGGTGAGGCAGAGTCCTCTGTAGGGAGACAAAGCTAGGCGTCGATCCGACGAAAAGTCCATATGGGACTTAGTAGTTGAGATCGAGTAGTATTACTAGTGCTATCATTCATGTAATATATTTCGTGCTAATCCTGTTTTACAGCGATCAGTTGACTGAATGGATTCTAGTCGACTGAAGTCTAGTCGACTAGATACCTATTTGGTAGGATCAGCTGGTGATCGATCGGAGATCGTGCGACACAGATGGAAAGGGCTTGAGTCGACTAAAGAGTTTGAGTCGATTGAAGAGGGAAATTTCCCGATGCGGAGTCGAGTGACGTGGAGTCGACTGAAGAGGATTTAGTCGACTTGAAGACCATGAATTCCATATCGACGGGTTGATGTGGAGTCGACTGGAAGGCATTCCAGTCAACTAGAAACAGTTTATAAAAGTTGTGCTCGACCAGATCCCAGTATCAATTATTTTTCACGTCGAAGTGCTGTCGAAATTCATTCTCGTCGACTAAAGCTAAACTCTCACAACAAGGTGATCTTTCGACACTCCGAGCACACTTCTACCATTTACTTAGTGTCGGTATACATCTTGTATTTGCTCATTTATTTTTTCGCTATTGTACTTAAATTCAAGAGTGAGTAGTGTGTTACCCATATCTATTATTTGTAACAAGCAAAACTCTCTGAAGTCGAGAGTTCTCGAATCGGAGGGTATTTAGTGAATTGTCCATCGAGGTAGCTCATGATATAGCTACGAGCCTTGGAGTAGCAACCCGATTCGGGTTGTGAACCAAGTAAATTACTGTGTCTAACTTATTTAATTTTTGCTGCATATTCTGTTTAGAAAAATTTATAAAATATCGAGATTCACCCCCCTCTCTTGGTTTACTCGATCCTACAATTTGTATCAGAGCAAGGGGGGCTCCGAGTTGGTGAAACCACCATCGTGAGCTTTAGATTAGTTTACAATATTTTTTTATTGCATTAGATAATTTTTTATTATTGTTCTACAATAATTTTTATTGCCTTAAAATAATTTTTATTGCTCTAGAATAATTTTTATTGCTTTGATTTTTTTTATTGCTTTAGAATAATTTTTATTGCTCTAGAATAATTTTTATTACTTTAGATAATTTTTTATTTCATTAAAATAATTTTTATTTCATTAAAATAATTTTTATTCCATTCTAATAATTTTTATTGTATTAAAATAATTTTATGCATTTTAAAATTTATTAAAATAATTTTTTTCATTTTAAAATTTATTAAAATAATTTTCTGCATTTTAAAATTTATTAAAATAATTTTCTGTATTTTAAAATTTACTAAATTAATTTCTGCATTTTAAAATTCACTAAATTAATTTTCTGCATTTCAAAATTCACTAAATTAATTTTCTATATTTTAAAATTCACTAAATTAATTTTTTGCATTTTAAAATTCACTAAAATAATTTTTGTCATTTTAAATTAATTTTATGCATTTTAAAATTCACTAAAATAATTTTTTGCATTTTAAAATAATTTTATGCATTGTAAAATAATTTTCTACATTTTAAAAAATTCACTAAATTAATTTTCTACATTTTAAAATTTATTAAAATAATTTTATGCATATTAAATTATTATTTAGCATATTTAAATTAATTAAAATAGTTTTCTACATATTAGGATTTTTTGCACACTAGATTTATTTTAGTTAAGTTAATTTTTGTCCTTAGAAAATATTTCATTAATAATATCACACTTAGATGGATACAATACCGTTCGCCCTCCTCTCTTTAACGGAGAGGACTTTTTCTACTGGAAAAGGCGAATGTAGTGCTATCTGAAGACCGACCTAGAGGTCTGGTTTTCAATTAGGAAAGGGTTCACAGCTCCTGTAGACGACTCAGGGGAGTTGTTAGAACCAGAGAAATAGACCTCGGATATTAGGAAGAGAGCTCAAGTCGATTACAAGGCACTTAACACCTTGCAATGCGAACTTACTAAAGAAGAGCTAAATAGAGTAGGTCCATTTGAAAATTCTAAACAATTATGGGAGAAATTAATTGAATTGCATGAGGGTACAAATGACACTAAGATTGCTAAACGGGACATGCTTTTAAATAAATTATTTATTTGTAAAATGAACGAAAACGAAAACGCTAGTCAACTTCATACTAGGATTAAAGATATATTAAATGTATTACATTTAATAGGACACCAAATAGAGAATAGAAACTTAATTAGGTATACCCTTAAGGCATTTCCGAGAAACACCTTATGGACATCGATTTCCAATGTCTATAAGGTATCTAGGGATATCTCCACAATTAGGTTAGATGAACTATTTTGTGAACTTGAACTGCATGAACAAGCTAACTCAGGTCAAACTGAGAATGGTATAGCTTTGATGGCAGGTTCAACTAAAAAGGAATGAAAAGTGAAGGTTGAGTCCGAAGATGAGTCAGAGTCGAAAACAAATGGAGAAGAGGAGATTGTAAATATGGTAAGAAAAATGTCCAACCAAAAGAAGAGGTTTATGAAGAAAAATGCCAAAAAGGTGGCTGACAACAAGCCGAGACCTCGATCGGAAGTGACTTGCTACGAATGCAACGGAAAAGGACATTACAAGTCGGAGTGCACAAACTTAAAAAAGGAAGAAAAACCAAAAAAAGAAAAGAAGAAGAAGGCTCTTAAGGCTACATGGGATGAGTCTTCATCGGAGGAGTCGAACACAGAAGAGACGAAGAGAAGCTTTGTCGCATTTATGGCCGAATCAAGATCCGGAGCTGAGTCAAGTTCCGAATATGAGTCTGATTCCAAGTCCGAGAGAAGCCACGGATCCGCATCCGTTTCTGAAGGTTCTGACGAGGTAACTTCTCCCCTAGATGATAAATTATATAATATCATTGCATGCTTAGGTAGGAAGTTAGCTAAGTCCGAAAATCGAGCCGACTCGCTACTTAAGAAAGTCGAAGTACTTAAGGAGCAAGTCAACTTGAAGAATTCGACTTGCCAATTTAAGGATAGAGACTCAACTCAAGTTGAAAAGCTTGAGGAAGAGAACTCAGTTCTAAAAAGGCAAGTAGAAGATCTAACTGGATCTTTGGAAAAGTTCACTTCAGGCTCCAAGTATCTCAACATGATGCTTGGATCTCAGTGAGCTGTGTACAACAAATCCGTACTCGGGTATAAGGCTAAGTCCACCTTTAAATCTTACATGTTATTACTTAGCCGAAATGCTAAGAATCGAGTCCAAGCATGGGTTCCTAAGTCTAGCTTAGTCAACCAAGTTGGACCAAATCAATTTTGGGTACCCAAGTGTCAAGTTCACTTAGTGAACAAAAGTCAAACTAGCTACCATTTAGGGTGAGCTAACACCTTGCTTGTTTCCTTATTTAGTTAAACACTTGCATGTTTCAGTTAACTTTCCTTGTTTTAGTCTAACACTTGCTTGCTTTAGTTAACCTTCCATGTTTTAGTGAAACACTTGAATGTCTTAGTTTACTTTACTTGCTTAATGTAGAATGGACTAGATAGGAAACAAAGTAGCTTAAACTTGAATAACATAGTACTAAGACAAGTGAACTGATAGTAAGTTGGGGAAACTCTTCGAAGTGCATGTCTAGGAAGTGGTCATTGCTCCGATAATCAAGAAGGTCATGTGCCTCACCACGACCTGGTGCACTAAGTCAAGTGGAACTGACCGAAGCTAACTCACAATGTCTTTAACTAGTTAGACCAAGGCTTAATCTAAAGTGAATCAAGTACTTGATTTATTTATTGACTTTGTCTAGGAAGTGGTCGTTGCTCCGATAACCAAGAAGGTCATGTGCCTCGCCACGACCTGGAAGTCAATACTGAAAAAACCTACTTGACTAGCTCAAACCAAGCTTGAATCTAACACAAGTTTAAACACTTTAAAATTGCTCATTAAATTTAATTAAGATAAAAGAAATTCTCATCTCACAAAACTCGTAGGAATAAGTGTATTGAAAACCTAGCTTGAGTGAGATGATATAGATCTTAATTAAGCTGAATTAAACATAATACACTTAAAACCAAATGTATTTCAACAACTTACCTTAATTAAACTAAACTTAACAAATATACCTAATTAAACAAATTATCTTAACTTAATTTAATTCAACTCAACCTAATTTACTATACTTAAACTTAAACAAACTTAATTACCAAATTAGTTAAACTACAAAATTTAAATAATTAACTTAATCAAATAAGGATAATTAAATAAACCTTATGATTTGAATAAATCGATCATACTTGAACTCAGTCGACTCAATAAGAGTCGACCGAATCAAATTCAGTTACCTCCGAGCATCGAGAAGGTAAAACACTACTTCAGTCGACTGAAATGACTTGGTAGATAAAAGTTAAGGTGGCAAAGTAAATGGTAATAATTATAAAAGTCAACTGAAACACCTTTAGTCGACTCAAATTCAAGCGACTAGAATATGTTCAGTCGACTGAATCTAGTCTATAAGAACAATTCCGAGGCACGCCAAACCCATTCAAAACAGCCGAAATGCCACCGAAAAAACCCTTATTCCAATCCTCCGAAGCTAGGTCATCGTCTCTCTTTAATATCATTCAAAATGCCAAGGTAATAGTTTTTAAACTCAAATTTCAAATTATTTTCAATAAATATTTAATATTTGTAATTTAATTAGGGGTAAAAGAAGAGCTATTGAGGTTGTGTCATCGACTCCATGCATAGATATTAGGTTCCCTATCGATGGACATAGGATTAGATTTGAGAGCATTACATACCTTCCTATGCCCACTAGGTACATTAGTAGATCATACTTTAGTAATGCATGCACACTAAGTATGGAGGTCATTACACACTATGGATTAGAGAAACTAGTCTATTGTAAAAATCCCATTAACATAGACATATGTACGGAATTTTTCAATAACTTTAGCAAGATTGAGGACCTCATACTCGACTAGGGTACAAGGTAAGGACTTTGTTTTTACCCATGACATGTTGAGAGAGCATTTAGGGCTATTGCATTCGACATGCCCTGTTGCATGTTTTCCATCCACGGAGTTACCGTACGGTGACCCCTACTCTCATATTACATTAGATAGGATTCACATGCATCTTTTCGGTGAAGAAAGAACTCCTTCTGTGAGTATTGTTAGTTCTACTAGACTCCGAGTATAGGATTATGCCCCGTATCGAGTTATAGTAAACTGCATTTTATCGCTCACCACTAGGGAGATCGCCATGATGCAGCCTTTTCATTCATTTTTACTTTATGCACTTAGTCATAGGTTAGATTTAGATATTAGCCTACAGATGTTCCATTCTATCATTTATCATTCTAGGTTAGTCACTAGCAGGAAGGTACACTTGCCTTACTGCCATGTCATTACATCTCTTTTAGCCGCAATAGGATTTGATGTTACCATAGGTAACATCAAACAGCTTACTGAGTACGACATGATAGTTTGGTTTAGGCAGTTTGGTTTAGCAAAAGTAGGTTTATATGACAATAATATCCTTGTATGGAAGAGAGATGGACCTTAGCCTCAGCCCCAGCCTGATCCAGAGCAGGAGCAGGAGCTAGATATCGACCCCGACCACCACTCCGAGTCTGAGCATCAGGAAGCCCCAGGATTTGATAGTTTATCACCATTTCTTGGGATTCCAACAGCTCTGACCGTAGTAGAGAGATTATCTAGGTTGGAGGATACGATGCAGCGACAACATCTTGAGATGATGTAGATTATGCAAGAGTAGAGAGAGGATCATCAATAGATGATGGATCTTCTTATGTCTTGAGGCATGGGTCCTTCTCATCCCCCATCCGCGGATTAGGATTGTCATGATACTAAAACTTAATAAAAAATTTTAAATAAAATCTTGTGTGGTTTATGCTTGGTAGATTAGGAATATTATTTTTCATGCTTATCATTTCGAAGTATTTTGAAAAGTAATATTATATTATTATTTTTTAAAAAATTGAAAATTAATCTAGATTAGGTTAATCTAGACTTCATGATCCTATAGAACTATGTAGCCTTGGTTTCTCACAAACACCTAGGATTACCAGTTTGTGTATTGAGCCACGAAGATGAGCGTGAGATGTTAGGATTGCACCCCTGATTCAAGATGTAGATCCAGTGCATCGAAATGAACCAAAATGGGGTTTACAATAGCAAATCGATCACTTCGGTGACCGACTCTAATTCAAAGCTTGATGATTAACTCTATATCATTTTAGCTAGAAAAGAGTTGGACATTTGCTTTAAGGACAATTTTTAGATGTGTATTTTCAAATTTTAATTTTAATTTTTAGGTACTCATGCTTGGCCTTAATCCCTATCGCTTTTTGCATCGAAACTTTAAAAAATTAAAATTTTAAAAATTTGAATTATTCAAGTGGAGTTTTGAATATTTTTGAAAATGTTTAGATTTTTTGAAAATTTTGAAAAATTTTGAATTATTCAGGGGAGTTTCTGAATATGTTTTAAAATTTTTGAAAAAAAATTGAAAATTTTAAATTATTCAGAGGGAGTTTTAAAAATTTTGAAAAATTGAAATTTTTTAAAATGTTGAATTGTTCAAAGGGAGTATTGAAAACTTTTGAAACTTTTGAATTATTTAGGGGGAGTTATGAAAATTTTGAAAAATTTTGAATTGTTCAAGGGGGAGTTATGAAAATTTTGAAAAGTTTTTACTTGTTCAAGGGAAGTTTTGAAAATGTTTCTTGATAAAATATGAAAATGTTTCTTGATAAAATATCATAATAACTCTCAAATACATTATGTTCATATCTTTAAATTAACCCTTATTTTGATGTATGCCAAACGGAGAGAGAAGAGACATAAAATTATATATTTAAAATAAGATATAAATTTAAAAGGATGCAAAAATTTGATAAGGATGAATGCATTTCATACATGGTTAAATTTATGCATGTCAAAAGTTTTAAATTCATTTCTTACATGTCAAAATATGAAGATTGGTATTTGATTCTCCTAACTTTAACGGATGTGTTGTCGTACATCAAAAGGGGAGAGATTATTGATGCAGTAAGCATCACTCCTTAGTTTTGATGTATGAACCACAATTAAGAGTTAGGATTCACGTGTGATCTAATATAAGTGTTAAGTGTGCAGGCTTGACAGGAAGTCCTAGTAGGTCGAGTTGACCAGATACTAGGCATGAATCTTGACAGATCAAAAGGACCGGACATCGGGCATGAAGTCCAGATGGGTCACGTGGACCGAACATTTGGCATAAAGATTGGTTGGATCAGGAGATCGGACAATCGGTACAAAGTCTAGCTGGGTCAAGCAGACCGGACAGCTGGTGGAAGCCCTGGTTGGTCAGATCGGATGTCAAGAATGGTAAGTCCAGCAGGTAGTCGGCAGGTAAGCCTCGAGTGAAGAGGTTAGGCAGAGTCCTCTGTAGGGGGACAAAGCTAGGCGTCGATCCGACGAAAAGTCTGCATGGGACTTAGTAGTTGAGATTGAGCAGTATTACTACTGCTATCATTCATGTTATATATTTTATGCTAATCCTGTTTTATAGGGATCAGTCAACTAAATGGATTCTAGTCGACTGAAATCTAGTCGATTGGAGATGTATCAGTCGACTGGATACCTATTTGGTAGAATCAGCTGATGATCGATCGGAGATCGTATGACACAGATGGAAAGGACTTGAGTCGACTGAAGAGGGAAATTTCCCGATGCGTAGCCGAGTGACGTGGAGTCGATTGAAGAGGATTCAGTCGACTAGAAGACCACGAATTCCATATCGACGGGCTAATGTGGTGTAGACTGGAAGGCATTCCAGTCGACTGGAAATAGTTTATAAAAGTTGTGCTCGACCAGATCCTAGTATCAATTATTTTTCATGTCGAAGTGCTGTCGAAATCCATTCTCGTCCACTAAAGCTAAACTCTCACAACAAGGCGATCTTCCGACACTCTGAGCACACTTCTACAATTTACTTAGTGTCAGTATATGTCTTGTATTTGCTCATTTATTTTTTCACTATTGTACTTAAATTCAAGAGTGGGTAGTGTGTTAACCATCTCTATTATTTATAAAAAGTGAAACCCTCTGAAGTCGAGAGTTCTCGAATCGGAGGGCATTTAGTGAATTGCCCATCAAGGTAGCTCGTGGTAGAGCTACGGGCCTTGGAGTAGCAACCCAGTTTAGTTTGTGAACTAAGTAAATTGCTGTGTCTAACTTATTTAATTTCCACTGTATATTCTATTTATAAAATTTATAAAATAATGAGATTCACCCCCCTCTCTCAGTTTACTCGATCCTACATTACGAATCATATGTCTGTACATGGTAGTGTTGGTTGTCGAAAGTGTGTGGATACAGACTGGAGGTCCTAGCATGACTGAGTTTTAATTGTGTATATCTATCTGTGGGATAGAAAGTTGTTGTGAATGTATGTGTTGTAGTTGTGCATGCATCACATTTGCATGCATGCTGACGACTTGGTCTCCCTTGTGGTTGAGAGGGTCGTCAGTCATCCTGCCTCCATGGTTACTCATGGTAATAGTAACTGGTGTTAGGACAGATCATTTGTTGTGCCACACTCGACCACTATTGATAGTTCTAGTTGTAGTTGCATGCAATTGTCCAGGGTGTATGGCACTCGACCACTAATGGGTAGTGTTAGTCGGAGTTACCAACAGCAAGGACCACCATTGTGTAGCTTATAGCTCTTTAGCTTATCACTACTTATTCATATTGCTCACTCGGCCACTCGAGAGCAGTGGTTGTTGTTGAGTTGGGACAGTTGTCATGTCATGCCACCTAGGCCACACTAGGGTCGTGGTAGCGAGTGGGGTGCGCAGGCGTGACCATGCATTTGCATTGCCATGTGTGAGGGAATTTGTATATATATACATATATTTATGCATATATATGTGTGTGTGAGTGTGAGCTATATATATATATATATATATATATATATATATATATATATATATATATATATATATATATATATATATATATATGGTTATTGTATTGTTGCATCTGTTTATGCTATGTTTGCTGCATTTGGTTGTACATCATCTTCCATACTATTTGCATATTTTATATTATTGTGTGTGGAGTAAAGTGTACGAATGGATCAGACTATTGTATGCATTTGATCAGCGTCAGGTTGTGGTATTGGATAAACCAGGTTTGTTTATGTACTTGTTTATATTTGGTTCATATAGTAGTGTGTTGATTACAGATATAGTATTGTTCCTTTCCTGTTGTACGTGTTATAGTGTGGTATATGCATTCAGGGTGTATGAGTTGTATCGTTGTAGATCTTTAGGTATGTCAGTTCCTTATATTACGTTATGTACGGTTCATTGGATGGCGATTTATGCTCTATTTAGATATATACTGATAGTTTCATTGTTTCCTTTAAGACTATAAACTTGTTGATCCCCCTCAGTATATCTATTCATTTCCATTTGTATACCTATTGCTTTTCGTACATTATAGTTGTTGTTCATGCACTATCTGTTATATTACCGCTAAGTTTTATACTCACCACCACAGACCCTGGGTTTCCTGTCGCCCAGGTAACAGGTAGAAGATTCCTTGGATGCTTGGTGCTCCTCCAGCTGATCCCATCTCACACGAGAATTTGGAGTTTAGATCGTATTTGTTTCGCTACTGTGTTTTGTATTGTAGTCATGTATGTGAGGAGTTGTATTTGGCTTTTATGTTGCTTTTGGTTTTAATCATATTTTGTTTAGTGTGTAGAGTCGCACCGGTGTACATTGTTGTATCTTTGTGGTTGTGTTTGTTGGCTGTGTCATTTCATTATGTTGTGTGGTGGTGGCCGGAAGGCTTTGTATTAACAGGGAATTGTATCACGTACAGGGGAGATGCTGTCCGATTTTGGGGCTCGACAAACTCTCGAGTTGTGATAATTTTATTTGTATCAGAGCCCTAGGTTGCAAAGTCCACTTTTGGATTTTATGTCTTTCGAATATCGAGTTTTGTTTTACTCAGTTTTGGTTTTGTGAGTTCTGGGATCTGACTGTTGCGGGACGTCTCCGAGCTGCAAGGGATAAGGTATGCTAATTATTATCTCATATCTGTTGTTGGGTATGCATTTAGTTGCTTATAACAGTGCATGACATGTAATGTGTTAGTCATTATTCATAACCATGGTTTGAGTTTACCACGGGAATGACATGTTAAGGTTATTAAACATGTGTCTGCTATCGAAAAGGTGAATTTTCTTTGTGAGCCGACTAATACCGAGTTAGAAAGCAAGGGTTAGGCTATCACATTTCTTATGGAGATCAAAGATTACAGTCTTAGGGATTTTCATTAACTATGCTAGTCAGATCATTACCTGTGGGGTAATGGATTAGATGTGTATTCTATCGTTACTACGGATAGTAGAGGATTAGTATATGATGTTTCATAGGGATTTTGATCCCTGAGTTGTTCGTGCTGGGTTGTATAACTTTGAAGGTACTTTTGAGGACTTAACTCGTGTTATACAGAGAAAGTAGAGTTAGTTGCATACTATTATCGGGATCAAGCCGGTACTTAGTGGAAAATATAGAAAATAACCTTCGGGGATTAATATATCACTTGGTCACGATGTAGTGATATTGTGAGAGAGTATTTTTCCTGCGTCATTTTCTTTGAATTATTGTCAGGAAATTCATGAACATCGAGTGAGGTTATCGCTTCGTAACCAGAGTACCATCTAGAGTCGATAGACTTGTAGAGGTTACGACCACCTAATAGCTCAAGAATGTGATTGGGATGTTTTAAGCCACCCATGATTATTGGCTTACATTCGGATTAGGATGTTTGGATCTTCTATCATATCCTGCCGGAAGACATTGGATCGAGTCATGAGTTTGGAAATGACTCTGTAGCAAGTGTTTTAAGAGTTAAAGATTGATAAGCAGACATTGCAAGTCAAATTATTATAATCAGAAATCTCCGAATGTTGGAAAAAAAGGAGCAAGATCGGGGTCATGGGTCATGAGCTATTATCTGATCATGGAAGACCAACCGCAGATTGTCAAAATCTTCTCATGCTTATCGGTGAAATCAGAAGAAAGACTCTGAAGGAATTATGTGCATACAGTGAGGGTCACGTCGATACACAAAATCAGATTATTCAGTTGGATCAGTCTATCTGCTTTTATAGAAGACAATCAGTAAATATGATGTGAGGGTACTTTGAAGACTCAGTTGAAGACTATCGATGTTGCTTCGGGGGGACGATTCATAATCTTGATAGCAAAGATCATCACAGAAGATTTGGTTATTACATTAGCAGTGATCTGCTACCTCAGACATAGTTGGAGTTTCTTGATACTTCCATCTGAGAGAAGCGACTTACTCAACAGTATCAGCAGGAGATAGCTTAGAAGACTCAAATGCAGACAACAACAACTGTTACCTCCTCAGGCGAAGCTATACCATTTGCAGAGTTGGAGCGTGCTATGATGTTGGTAGTTATTTAGTACTTTACAGTTGGTGGTGTACTTTCTACCAGTACAACAGTGTTTACCACCTCTATTGCAATCTTTGTAGTTTGCATTTTAGTTTCAGTAGTTGAGTTCAGTCCCTCCATGATAGTTCTTTTGCATCTATTATAACTTAGCCGTCAAGAACAAAAGTTGGATGAGTTTACATATTTACTTGAGAGGAGATGTAAAGGGCTGAAGGATTAATTATTTGGGGTATTACTTTAGTTTACTCTATTCGTTGATATATTGAGAGATACTAGTAGTTTGCAGGTATCTATGTCTAGAACATTCTTGGACATGATTAGAAGGGTTCCTATTCATCGACTTTATGGGTCGGTCGTATCTTTACTATTAGGTGAGATATTGACCAATGACCAATAAGTCAAGGGATGCCCTTAGACTTTGATAGACATACCTTTACTATAGACATATCCTTACGAATAGTTAAAAGGTTGAAATGATGGTATACTTTGTCTCTTGGATGTGCGTATAATCAGAGAGTATTGGATGTAGTTCGAGATGAACTCCTAGGCTTGCCATTGCATAGGTAAGTGGAGTATGCGATTGGAGTGATTTCAGGAATAGTTCCGATATTGAAGACCTCATACTGGGAGATAATTTTATTAGTATCAGTGTTGCTAAACACTATGGGAATTGGAAGAATGTAAGTTGTGATTATAGGAGTTATTGGATGGGAGATTTATCTGTCCTAGTGTTTCTTCGTGAGAAGATCTAGAACTCTTGGTTAAGAGAGAGATGGAACTTTGAGGTTAAGCATCGATTATCGATGATGGAATGCGGCAGCTGTTGAGAATGAATATCCTTCATTGTGGATAGATGATCTATTAGATCAGCTAAAGGATAGATGTGTATACTCTAGAGGTGATTTATGATTGGTGTGTTGATATTATAGTGACTTGACGTCATACAATTATCGTTGTTTGTGTGATGATTGAGCTATCATCAGTTTAGAGTACAAAAAAAAGACACAGGTGTCTAGAAGACAATGCTTCATACTTGGTATGAATTTTATGGGCTTTGGATAATATTGTTAGACTTATTTAACAATTTAGTCGTTCATAGACTTGAGGAATCGAGTATCTTGGAAGTGGTTGGATCAGTTTGTGGTTGGTGGAGTTGTGTAACTTGGCCACTGTTGATGGTGGTAGTTGGAGTTGCGCACTCGGCCACCGTGGATGGTGGTTTCCTTGTATTGATTTGATTATTACTATAGATGTGGATACAATGGTCTTAGCATTACTATACCACGGACTTGTTTGACCAAGAAAGTGATGGAAATCACTTAGTCAGAAGCTTGTGAAACTAGGTTTCAGGGCCAGACGATGGCTGACTTTTATGCCAGTGTTGATTAATCATTCTTGTGTAGATGGAAGGGTATGGTACACAGATGCATCATTTCAGGGAATAGACCGATTCAGATGCAGTTGAATGAGACGTATCATATACTTACGTCAGCTGTGGAACTACGAGATAAGTTATCATACACATGACGTGGACTTAACAGTTATTATCTTGATTTATAGATGTATGGAGCAGGAATGCCCATGGAGTTTTGGCTAGCTACTAAGTAGCTGCTATAGAGTGTCTAGAACACGGACAGTTGCAACAAGGGAGATTGGTCACTATAGTCTCCAAGTCGCTTACAGTATGTATGGTAGAGTGGATTTTGGACAGTAGATTAATTTCTCTTGTGAGAGAATAGTTCTCTGTCTTTGAGGAGAATATTGGTTTCCGGAGTTGTATTAGATTGGGGGGAGAGTTACTTTTGATTTAGGACAGCAGTCAGATCTCCTTTATGATGATAGAGAGATTTTCATCTTCGAAGAAGAGTATGACCAAAAGTTGTTTCAGTTTCAGGACGAGTTGATTCAGGAGGCGAGTCATTCGAGATTGGTGATGTATTCGGAGTGTATCTGAAAATAGCGAGTTTTGAAATGTTCTTGTTGGTGGAACGATACATATAAGACGTGGTTGAGTACATAGCTGGGTGTTGGTGTGTCAACTAGTAAAGGTGGAATACTAGTGATCAACAAGGTTGTGTACTGAGATGGAAGTGGTAGCCTAGTATGATGGACTGTGTTGGGAGAGTATCTAGAATTCGAAAAGGACTTGATGCAATTTGGGCTAATCAATGATCGATTAGCTAAGTCTGTTCATTTTCTTCCGATCCATAAGATGAATTTGATGGATCACTTGATAGGTTTATATTGCAAGTATATTTCCATATTTTATGGAGTGTCCTTGAATATCATATCCGATAGTGATTCTTGATTCACCTCACGAATTCTGGCAAAGTTTCCAACATGTCACAGATATAGAGTTCCACTCTGGTACAGTTTATGTACTTTTTGATAGGTGGTCGATAAGAAGATATTATTCATACTTGGGAAGGGCAGTTGAAAGCATGTGTGATAGATTTTAGAGGCTATCAGTACCCCCACTTAGTTACTTGAGGTGTGACTTTTCTCTAGATACTGGAGATGATTGTGGTGACATCTCGTACTCGGTACATGACGAGGAAATTTAGGGATTAAATTTTTATTAGTGGAGGAGAATGTAAGATATTGAAAAATAAAATACCCCTTAATAATTAAAAAATTATCTTATATAATTTTCTAGGAATTTTTAGAAATATTTTTGGAATTAAATGGAGTTCTTACGACATTTTATGGGGAAAGATTTAATAAGCTTTGATAAAGCCTTTTTAAACTACCATACGAGGAGTTAATGGGTTTAATTAATGTAAATGAGATATCAAAACCTAGGTTCTTATTTTCCTATTTTTCTTTCCTCGATCGGTGGTTCTCCATTCTCTTTCTCCCTCCCGTTTTCTCACGCCGCCGCCGCATTCCTCTTCTCCGCTCCTTTTGCCACCTTTAGCCTTGCCATAGATTGCTTTGGAGCCCCCGCTGACCCTTGCCGGCGCGCACAAAAGTGTCACGCCCGAAGGATCACACTGTTATCGCTCCCGTTTCACCATCGAGGCACATGACAGAGTTTCGTCGCTGCTCTCCTTCGCGCGATCAAGCTCGATCTCCACCACGAGCTCATTGTCACAACCTCCTCAGTCGCTCGGCATGCCACCCATCGCCGCCTCCATCGCTGACTCTACATAGGCCATTGATGGCTTGCCTCCGACCATCGGAGTCATCGGCCAGTGATGCTGTCGGCCTCTCGAGCTCAACATTGGCAAGATCTGTGTCGCCGCCTCCCTTGTTGTGCTCCATCTATCCAGTCGAGGGGTGAGTGCCGATGACCTCTTTATTGCGATCGTTCTTTCTTTCTCTTGATCCCTTGTGTCGCCACCCTTCCTAATGGCTAGTTTCACTGATAGTCTCCAATCGAGCAGTTGCTGGATTGCATGAGCATTGCCTCCCATCACTGGTGTTGCATCAAGTCATCTAGGAGTTGATTTTGATCTTTGTTGGCTACCCTTCCATGGATAGGTAAGAGGGGTGAACATGGAAGTGGGTTTGTCATCTAAATAGGTTGCTGGATAGATTCTTCAATGCACACAGCTTTGTGCCAGCGCCATCGATGGTAATACCACTTGATTACTTAATAGTTTGAGTGATTAGTTTAAGCTGGATGTGGATTTAGTGGTATCAATCCTTATGGGATTCTTGATTTGTTAATATATGAGTTCATTCATCTTATAGTATTGATTGATACTCTGATTGGTGAGCAGGGATCAATGGAAGGGAATAATTAATTAGGTAAGGAAGTTGATCTGAATAGGGATTTCTTGCAAACTAACCTGATTATTCCAGATGAGATATCTATGCTCGGATTGAAGGGACTACATTGGGTAAGCTGGGGAGGTTCGGATCAAACTCTTGTAAGCTTATCAAGAGGCTGCATCAATGAAATTGGAGTAGGTATGGGCAGTTTGAAACTTTATCAATATATAAATATAGATATATGTTTCTGAATTAGTTTCTGTGTTGTGGTTGAGATGTTAGGTGGCAGCTATGGTTGAATTCATCTCGTTGTTATAGATTTCTACTTTAACAGTGAATCAAGAAAGCTGGATGATTTTGGAGGAGGATTGTTCTTCCAGATAAGCTATGGGAATTGATGCGATATAAGGTAATTTCATATTTGGATGTTTACGGATGCATGTAGATATATGAGTTGGTTGATCTTATAGTATTGAATTATTTTGTTGATCGATCAGAGGTTAGGATTGGATTAGACTATTATTCCTATAGCTTGATTATGTTAGTGTTTAGTTATATTTGTATGCTATTGTACAGGACATTGATTTGAGGTAAGTTTATGGACGTGAAGACAATTTATATTCTCAAACAAGTCATCAAATCAAGTGGGTAATATTCCTACCCTGGTCAGATAGTTGATAACCTTATTGCATGATATTTTATATTGATAACTTTATTACCTTGACTCCACTCCTGTTAATTCATGCTTGATACTTAGTCTTTACACTTTGAGATGCACTGTTGCTTATGTTATATTTCATTCTTCGTTGTTATAAATTACTGTTGCTACGGTATGTGATCTTTAGATGCTTAACCATGGGTATGTAGCTGAGTATAGTTGTTGACTTGACTCATGTCATCAGGAACAATCACCTGGGGTGGGTGAGGTCCTTAAATGTAGAGTTAGTCGTTGTATCATCTTACTTTTCGTTGTTTAACTATTACGGATCACATGTCTGTACATGGTAGTGTGGGTTGTTGATAGTGTGTCGCTACGGACTGGAGGTCCTAGCATGGCTGTGTGTTAGTTGTGTATAACTATCTGTGGGATAGAGAGTTGTTATGAATGTATGTGTTGTAGTTGTGCATTCATCACATTTGCATGCATGTTGATGACTTGGTCTCCCTTGTGGTTGAAAGAGTCGTCAGTCATCCTACCTCCACGGTTACTCGTGGTAATAGTAACTGGTGTGAGGGCAGATCATTTGTTGTGCCACACTCGGGCACTATTGATAGTGGCAATTGCAGTTGCATCCAATTGTCCTGGGTGTGTGGCACTCGACCACTCATGGGTAGTGTTAGTCAGAGTGGCCAACAATAGGGACCACTATCGTGTAGCTTATAGCTCTTTAGCTTATCGCTACTTATTCATACTGCCCACTAGGCCACTCGAGAGTAGTGGTTGTTGTCGAGAGCAGTGGTTGTTGTTGAGTTGGGACAATTATCATGTCATGCCACCTAGGCCACACTGGGGTCGTGGTCATGAGTGGGGTGCGCAGGCGTGACCATGCATTTGCATTGCCATGTGTGATAGCATTTGTATACATATATATATATCTATGTTGGATTGATTGGAGCACTAGAGAGGGGGTGAATAGCGTAAGACAAAATTGGTTCGTTCGATATAAAATGCGAGTGAGAGTAAATGCAGCAGAAAGGAAAAAGTACTCTTTTGTTTTTACTTGGTTCATAGCCTTCGACTACTAGTCTAAGGCCCTAACGGTCCTAGACCGTGTACGGAGGGCAAAACACTAAAAACACTCCTCCTCGTTAGAGGTAGGAGTAAGCGAATACAATCGATAAAAAAGCTCAAGGTAGAGGAACACTCCCCCTGTCCTTGTTACGATTAAAACACGATAAATAAAGATTTATAGATGACAATAAAAGATAAAACCAATGACTAAATAAAGTAAGAAAGTTAGGCACTTGTGGTCGGAGATGCGGTAGCACTTCGTCGTCGTAAGGTTGTCGTAGAAGAGTATCGTAGCAGAGGCTTTTTGGAGAGCTTTTGTTGATGGAAATGGGGTGGAGAACCCCAACTTTTATAGCCATGGAAACCCTAAACGTTCACATCTTCAACCAATGAGAGCAAGCCTCCTATCCCTTCAAAAATAAAGATAAGCTTTGACTCTCCTCGAAGTTGATCCTTGACCAGCGATCATTGCTACCCTTACGATCGTTGATGGATCGATCGATACAATCCTCGATCGGTGATGGCGGGTTTTCCAAGCTGAAGAGTTAGCTCAAAAATACAGTTAATATAAGGAAATTAAATGGCCATATACCATCTGATCTCGACTTAGACCTTCCATGGGAGGTCTTGGTTGGATTGTCGCCTAAGAATGTTCCCGTACGGACGACACGACCTTTCTTGCACTCACTCACACGAGCTTACCTCAACATTAACCTTGTAGCTTCTGCTTCCGGTCTTCCACCTGATTCCTTCGGCTCCATCTGAATTCATCACGATGTCGCCCGACCACCACGGCTCCCTCCGGGTGTCGCTAACCTTCAGCTCTAGCTTTAGCACTTTTCTACACACTTGATGTAGCTTGTGAGATAACAAAATGAGCTTAACTTTGTATCGTTTGCTATAATCAAATCTCAAGTTTGACTTAGGTGCTTACTGCACCAACAATCTCTCCCTTTTTGATCTATGGCAAACCCATACAAAGTTAAGGAAACAATATGCATGAAGAATTAAAAATTAAGTAGGAGTAATAGAGACTTTCTTTCAAGTACTCCCCCTTGAGGAAACCTCCCCCTTGACCGAGGGTGAGTCTTGAAAGAAGATCTTAATCGTCCCCCTTGATGTTTGCTACTTAGGAAGAGTTAACAATTACTTAAAGTTGGCCTTAGTATTAAAAATAAGTTTAAGTTAAGAAGATTTCTTAACTTGGCCTTTCTCCCCCTTTTTCCGCTAAAAACAATAACTTTTGGCCATATAGAATTAAGTTACTAAGTTAAGTTATAAAAAAAAATGATTTGTTGGTGCAGTAGGCACCTAAGTCGAACCTAAGTTTTTATTATAGAAAACGATACAAAGTTAAGCTCATTTTGTTATCTCACGAACTACATCAGTGTGCATAAAAGTGTTAAAGCTAGAGCTGATGGTCAGCGACACCCGGAGGGAGCCGTGGTGGTCGGGCGACACCGGGATAACTTCGGAGGGAGCCGAAGAAATCAGGTGGAAGACTGAAAGCAGAAGCTATAAGGTAAGCTCATGTGAGTGAGCGCAAGAAAGGTCGTGTCCTCTGTACGAGAACATTTTTAGGCGACGATCCGACCAAGACCTCCCATGGAAGGTCTAAGTCGAGATCAGATGATATATGACCATTTATTTTGCTTATATTAACTATATTTTCGAGCTAACTCTTCGTTGCATCTGGAAAACCTACCATCAATTAACAGAGAGCTTGTATCAGTTGACTGATCCATCAATAGTCGACTGGTAAGGGTAGCAGTCGACTGTTGGTCAAGGATCAACTTCGAGGAGAGTCAAAGCTTATCTCCATTTTTGAAGGGATAGGAGGCTTGCTCTCATTGGTTGAAGATGTGAATGTCTAGGGTTTCCAAGGCTATAAAAGTAGGGGTTATCCACCCCATTTCCATCATCAAAAGCTCTCCAAAAAGCCTCCGCTACGATACTCTTCTACGACGACCTTACGATGACAAAATGCTACCGCATCTCCGACGACAAGTGCCTAATTTTCTTACATTATTTAGTAGTTGGTTTTCTCTTTTATTGTCGTTTATAAATCTTTATTTATCGTGTTTTAATTTTAACTTGGAGAGGGGGAGTGTTCCTCTACCTTGAGCTTTTTCATTGATTATATTCACTTACTCCTACCTCTAACGAGGAGGAGTGTTTTTAGTGCTTTGCCCTCCGTATGCGGTCTAGGACCATTAGGGCCTTGGACTAGCAGCCGAAGGCTATGAACCAAGTAAAAAACAAATGAGTACTTTTTCCTTTCCGCTGCATTTACTCTCACTCGCATTTTATATCGAACGAACGAATTTTGTCTTGCGCTATTCACCCCCCCTCTAGCGCTCTAATCGATCCAACAATTGGTATCAGAGTCGGGGGTGCTAAGATTTGGTGAAACCACCAATATAGTTTTTTTTTACAGATTTTTTTTCATTTTTATTTCTGTTTATTTCGAATTTTTTACAAGCTCTTTCATTCGTTTAGATTTTCTGCCGCACTACTAATCCAAGACGCGAGTCTTGGTACATTCTGCTTGTTTTTGTCGTTGCTAGGTTTCTTCTTTGTTTTTCTTGCTCTTTTTTTGTATCAATGGCCCATCTCGAGGGTTTTAGCACCGTCCGACCTCCGTTTTACAACGGAGATGACTTTCGTTATTGGAAGGGTCAGATGGAGTGGTTCCTTAAGACCCAAATCGAGATGTAGATCATAATCCAAACGGGATTCACACTTCCAACAAACGAAGTGGGTGATGTTAGAGCAATCAACCCGGGATATGGTTTTGATGTGTGTGGCAAAGGGTTTAAGTTAGGTTGTTATTGTGATTTGATATATGCATTGGAGTCTTGCAGGACTTAGTAATTCGCACATGGAGTCTTGGCGAGTTTCACATCTCATGACTCGGTCCTTGAGTCGGTGAAGGATGACTTTGCGGAAGCCGTGCGCTTGGAGCCTCTGAGGGACCGTCGGACGAGGATCTTGGAGTGAAGCCGGAGGAAGTAGACTTCAATGCGAGACACGAAGGATGGCACTGTAGAGTCATGCGCTGGGCGCATCCGAGGGACGTGGTCGGACGAAGAGAATGTTGGTGATCGTTTGGAAGCTAGAGGGGGGGGTGAATAGCATTTTTCGTTTCTACAAGAGTGATTAGCGGAAGCAAACACAAATAATATATGTAAAAACAAAAACAATGCAAACAAAGCCTTTACGTGGTTCGGAGATAACGCTCTTACTCCACGGCGATCCTTAAGGTGGATCAACCCAAGCAAATCCACTAAGAAGCTTTCCTTTACAACACAACTCCTCTTCTTTACAAAGAATGAACATTTAAGTTTAGAGAGAAGAGGAGGGGATTTAAGATCACTTAGAAAGCCAGAAAACTCGTGGAGGCTTTGGAGAAGAATCAGAGAATAAGCATTAACCCCAAAAACCCCCACCAACCCTCTTTTTATAGAGAGAGGGCTGATTTTCCCATTGGAGCACGATCAGTCGACTGATGTACAACATCAGTCGACTGTCGACGCGATTAACGACCTCTGAACAGCCAGATTCGCGGGATTTAGAGTCGTTTCGCCCAACGACATTCTCATCAGTCGACTGATCCCTCCATCAGTCGACTGATGAAGTGATCAGTCGAGTGATCACAAGCCGTAGTCGAGTGGGACTCCATTCTGTGCCTGTTTTTGCCTTGATCAGTCGACTGCCACTGTTGGCAGTCGACTGATAGCATCATCAGTCGACTCCCATTGCCAAGGCAGTCGACTGATAGTCAGGGTTTCAACCTGACTCCGTCGAGCACTTGACTAGTCGACTGATACATTGTATCAGTCGACTGATACACATCAAGTATGAGTATTTCATACTTGATTTCACCCCCTAGACCTAGACTCAACCTTCTAACTCTTCCTTAAGCCTTGCGCTTCCAGGATCCCTCTGAGTCCGTGACTTGTTCATCCTTTGCGCTTTGCTTCCAAGAGCTTCCTTCGGTTTTGTCATGTCTTGGGTTTTCCTTTGCCAAGGCGTGCTTGGACTTTACGCTGCCAAGACTACATGCTTGGACTTACGCTGCCAAGACTTACCTTTGGACTTCCTTTTTCCAAGTTCATACTTGGACTTGGCCTTTACCTGTCACTTATTCATGTTCACCATTAGATTACAATTTGTTGCCTAAGTTAGATGATTATCCAAACATCAAAACATATAAATGCTTGGGGCATTGTTGCACCAACAATCTCCCCCTTTTTGATATTTGGAAATCATTTAAGTTAGGTCTTTTAAAGATACACATAATCACATAATCATATATCCAATTTCTAACTTAAACATTTCTTCTCCCCCTTTGACACACATCAAAAAGAGAAGAAGTCATATGATTCATAGAAGAATTGAATGTATTATAATTTTGAACTAAAGTACAGATATGAATTTTAGCTCCCCCTTAATCCAAGATATAGTTCATGATGAGTAAACAAAACATGTGGAACAAAACATGTGAACCAACAATGTAACTTCTTGGAATAAGAAAGTTACGTTATGTGAAACTCCCCCTAAAATACTGTATTTAAACAGTCATACAAGTTGTTTATACTCAATATTATCAAGCTATAGTTCTAGATCAACAAGGATACACTAAATATCAGAAAATGGAGCTAATCTTCCGAAAACACAGTGTATCAGTCGACTAGTTTACGAACGATCATTGCTACATCTATGTCTGAAATTCGACCTTTTCGGTCAAATTGAAATGCGTCAGAAATTCCAAAAACCTTGAAAAATCACGAAATTTTGTGTACACATTTCTGAGATCATAATTTATCAAGGAAAAATATTTTGAAAAATATATGTTTTCTAGATTTCAATATTGATACAAACTTGGAAACTAGCAAAAGTTCTAAAAAGTTTGCAAAACTTGTATCACTTTTGTGTTTCACTTGAAAATTGTTTTTCAAAGTATGATAAACATAGTTTAAAATATGTTTTATTTGAAATTTCCAATCATGTTCTTGGAGCTATATGCACATCAATTGTGTATAAGCCTTCCCAATGATTGGTCCAATGAAGGATCAATGTCTCTAGATGACACTTTGGTCCATAGTAATGCATCATAACAAGCATGATTAACCAAGTGCATCTTCCTAACATCTCACATGTTGTCTAAGTTGCTCAATACAAAAATCATGGTTTCTTAGGTATTTTTTGAGATGCTCAAAGGTATACATCCTAGTATTTCTATAGGATCATGCAAACCTATACCTTTACTCAACCAAGCACATTCCAAGTTCTCTTCTAAGTGATGAAAATTCTACCTCGGGAAGAGCCTTGGTAAATATGTCGGCTAGGTTGGACTTGGATTCAATGTAATTAAGCTCAATGTCCCCCTTTGCCACATGATCTCTAATGAAGTGATGTTTCACTTCAATGTGCTTGGTCCTAGAGTGATGCACTGGATTTTTGGTCAAGTTAATGGTGCTCACATTATCACAAAATACTTTCATGTTGGAGTAAGATAGCTCATAATCTTCTAAGGTATGTTTCATCCATAGTAGTTGAGCTACACAACCATCCATAGCCACATATTCGGCCTCGGTGGTGGATAAAGCAACACAAGGCTGCTTCCTACTACTCCAACTAACTAGGGAGGACTCAAGGAATTGACATCCACCACTAGTACTCTTCCGATCCAATTTGCAACCGGCATAATCGGAATCGGTGAACCCAATCAAATCAAAAGACCTAGTCCTAGGGTACCATAGACCTACATTTAGTGTGCCTTTAACATATCTTAGAATTCTCTTAACGACAACTAAATGAGATTCTTTAGCACATGATTGATACGTAGCACACATACCAACCACAAATAATATGTCGGGTCTACTAGCGGTTAAGTACAAAAGGCTACCAATCATGCTCCTATAAAGTGTAAGATCTATTTGTTTTCCCTCACTATCACTATCTATTTTAGTATCGGTTTCCATTGGAGTTGAAACCACCTTAGCATTTTCCAAACCAAATTTCTTAATCATTTCCTTAGCATATTTGGTTTGATAAATATAAATACCTTCACTAGTTTGTTTGACTTGCAATCCTAGAAAAAAATTTAATTCCCCAACTAGACTCATTTCAAACTCTTTTTCCATATTTTGAATAAAGTCTTGAAGGAGTTCATCATTTGTTGACCCAAAGATAATGTCATCAACATATACTTGGGCTATAAAGATGTCCTTAGATGTTGACTTTATAAAGAGAGTTTGATCTATACTACCCCTTTTAAATTCCTTAGAAATTAAGAAGGATGATAATCTTTCATACTAAGCCCGGGGAGCTTGTTTCAAACCATACAAAGCTTTCCTAAGCTTGTATACATGGTTTGGATAGTCCATATTTTCAAAACCGGGAGGTTGTTCTACATATACCTCCTCCTTAATAAACCCATTTAGGAATGCCGATTTGACATCCATTTGATGGAGTTTGAAACCCATATAGGAGGCATACGCTAAAAGTATTCTAATGGACTCTAACCTAGCAACCGGGGCATATGTTTCATCATAATCAAGTCCTTCAACTTAATTAAAACCCCTTGCAACTAATCGTGCTTTATTTCTAGTGATATATCCTTGGACATCTAGTTTGTTCCTAAAGACCCATCTTGTAGTAACAATGGTGTTTTCACTTGGTCTAGGAACTAACTCCCATACTTGACTCCTTTCAAATTGAGTCAATTCATCTTGCATTGCTAAGATCCAATCCGGATCAAGTAATGCATCTTTAATTGTTTTGGGCTCAATTTGAGAAATTAGAGCTATATGACTAGTGGGATCCCTATGGAATGACCTAGTCCTAACTCCTTGAGATAATTCACCCACAATTTGATCTAAGGGATGACTTTGATGAACTCTTATGGTTCTAGGAGGTGTACTAATTTGGTTTTGATCATGATCAACCTCAATCCTATGCTCATCATCGGAATCATCCCTTACTCCCCCTTGATTCAATCCTCCCCCGCGATTATTACCCCCTAAGGTTAAATCTTGAAATTGTTGGGTAATTTCATGATTTTCATTACTAATATCATCATCAATAGGGGATTTCCTAGGGTATGTATTGGAAGTTTCATCAAATTGAACATTTGAAGATTCTTCAATCTTTTGAGTCCTTTTATTGTAAACTCTATATCCTACACTAGTGGATGAGTATCCAACTAAGATTCCCTCATCCGCTTTGGACTCAAACTTACCTCGGTTGTCTTTGGTATTTAAAATATAGACTTTACATCCAAAGACCTTAAAATAATGAATTGTTGGGATTGTACCATTCCACAATTCAAATGGAGTTTTTCCTAAAAACCTATGAATCAATACCCTATTTTGGATATAGCAAGCGGTATTAAGCATACGCCACAAGTAGCTAGGTAAGGAGTATGCATTAAGCATTGTCCTAGCCGCTTCTTGTAGGGCACGATTTTTCCTTTCCACAACCCCATTTTGTTGGGGTGTTCTAGGACAAGAAAACTCATGCTTGTACCCTTGTTCTAAGCAAAAATTTAAAAAGTTAGAATTCTCAAATTCTCCACCATGATCACTACGGATCCGGTTGATTTTGAGTTTTCTTTCATTTTCTACTCTTTTGCTAAATCCTATGATTATTCCTAAGGTTTCATCTTTATTTTTCAAGAAAAATACCCAAGTAAACCTAGAGAAATCATCTACTATCACCAAGCAATATTTACTACCAATTATAGAGGGGGTACTATGGCAATCAAATAAATCCATATGTAGTAATTCTAACGGTAAAGCGGTACTAAGTAAATTTTTACCTTTGTGTGATGATTTTGATTGTTTCCCTTCTTGGCATGCATCACACATCTTGTCCTTGAGAAATTTGACTTTAGGCAATCCTTTGACTAGCTTCAATTTCGCTATTTTGGCTATATTCTTCATGTTTATGTGTCCTAGCCTCCTATGCCAAAGCCAACTTTCTTCCTCTTTTGCAATAAGGCACTTAGTGGAAGCATTAGTAGCATAGGATAAATCAACATAATATATATTTGATTTCCTAAAACCTACTAACATGTAATCATTTATAGTTTTGTGTCTTATAAAACATTTTGATGAATCAAATTTAACATCAAAGTTTGCATCACATAGTTGGCTTACACTAAGTAAATTAAATTTCATATTTTTAACTAATAGCACTTTATGAATGGCAAGATTGGGGGTACCTCAATTGTGTCCTTTCCTAGAATCTTAAGTTTGCCGCTATTACCAAATGAGACTTTTCCTTTGCTAGTGTGGTTGATAGTGGAGAATTTTCTCTCATCCCCGGTCATATGCTTTGAGTACCCACTATCAACTATCCCCAAGCTTAGTTCTTCTACCTATATCACATAAAAAACACAATCCTTAGGTACCTAAATCTTAGGACCACTAGCATCAATTATGAATTTCTTAGGTACCCATGCCTTTCTCCCCTTGCTTTTAATAATTGATTTTCTACTAACAAGAGATGTAAATGCTACCTCTTTTTCCTTAGGCCTATATCCTAATCCGACCTTGTTGTAGATAGCCCTTTGATCCTTAATAATCACGTCTAGGTATTTTGAACCATTGGTGAATTTTTCTAAGCATGCTCTTAATTTACCTATTTCTTTTCTTAACTCATCATTTTCATCCCTAAGGGTACATTCATCGTTATCACTAGACGGTTTACCACATGATGAATCTACACTCTTAAGTGATTTGATCTCTAATTTTAGATCCTTAATCCTAGTTTTCGATCTATTTAAAGAATTTTGTAAACATGCAATAGTCTTATAAAGTAAATCTACTTTGGGTGAGTTGTTTACCTCATCATCATCACTTGATGATGATTCATCGCTTGAAGAGGAAGAAGATTCCTCGCTTGAGCTCCCAGCTTCTTCCAATGCCATGAGGGCTAGATTCCGGGTGGCATGGCAAACTTCTTCATCGTCGGAAGACTCCTCCATGCTTAGAGTGTCCCATGTTTGTGCCACTATCGCCTCCTTCTTCTTCTTTTCCTTCTTTTCCTTCTTTTTCTTTTCCTTCTCCTCCTTCTTCTTTAGTTCCGGGTAATTTGGCTTTATATGCCCTTTCTTGTTGCAACCAAAACAAGTCACGTTAGAGGTATTGTTGGTGCAACAATGCCGCAAGCATTTATATATTTTGATGTTTGGATAATCATCTAAGTTAGGCAATGGTTTGTGATCTAATTGTGAACGTGTTTAAGTGACAGGAAAATCCAAGTATGAAGACTTGGTAAAAGATAAGTCCAAGTGTGACCTTGGCAAAGAGAAGACCAAAGGCAAGTCTTGGCAGCATAAGTCCAAGCATGTAGTCTTGGCGGCGTAAAGTCCAAGCGTACTTTGGCAAAGAAGAAACCCAAAGCATGACGAAACCGAAGGAAGCTTTTGAAGGCAAGCGCATGGATGGAGTTGCGGACTCAGAGAAATCCTAGAGGCGCAAGGCTGATGGAGAAGCTAGAAGGTTAAGTCTAGGCTTAGGGTGTGTTTCCAAGTATGAATTAGTCATACTTGGTATGTGCCAGTCGACTGGAACATGGTATCAGTCGAACTGGCCCTTAAAATACAGCATTAGAAGTTGGAAGGCTGTTATCGATCGGTGGGTTATCGATCAGGCGGTGTGATCGACTCTCTTTCGGCTCGATCGTATACAAGCCGGTCATTGCCATTATTAGCGATCGCCATAAACAGAGCGGCCGTGGCCGTGGCGCGTCGGCTCGTTATATCGATCAGCGACATTGTTGTCGACTGATAGTTTTCCCGTTGGCGATGACGGCAGCAAATCTCGCGAATCCAGCTGTTCAGAAGCCGTTAGAATTGGCGGCAGTCGACTGAGGTAAGTCATCGGAAGATGGCTCAGCGGGAAAAAGACCTCTTCTCTATAAAAAGAGGGTGTGGAGGTTTTGGGGTAAATGCTTATTCTCCAATCTTTCTCAATCCATGAATTTTCTAGCTTTCTAAGTGATTTAAATCTCCTCCTCGTCTCTCTAAGCTTAAATCTTCATTCTTTGTAAAGAAGAGGAGTTGTGTTGTAAAGAAAGCTTATTAGTGGATTTGCTTGGATTGATCCACCTCAAGGATCGCTGTGGAGTAGGGCGTTATCTCAGAACCACGTAAAGGCCTTGTTTGCGTTTGTTATTGTTTTACATACATTATTGTGTTTGCTTCGCTAATCTTCTTGTAGAAACCGAAAAGCGCTATTCACCCCCTCTAGCTTCCAAAGCGATCCCTAACAAGTGGTATCGAGCCGGATCGCATCGGAAGATCTAGCAATCAAGCAACAAAGATGGCATTTCAAGAGGTATAGCCGCGGCGAGGCCTCCGTTCTTGCGGCAGCGATTTTGGATATTGGAAAGGTAGGATGGAGTACTATTTAATGACGATATTGAAAATTGGTTTAGTATTGTAGATGGTTTTGAGAAGCGGTCGACGAATTGGAGCACCACTACCGACAAAGGATTGGACAAGAGAGATGGCCAAGAAAGCACAAGCGAATGCAAAAGCAACGACCACACTTCAATGTGGTCTATCCAAGGAGCAACTATCCAAGGTCGGGCCATTCAACTCCATAAAGAGCTTTGGGAGAAGCTCATCGAACTCAATGAAGGATCAAAGAGACAAGAAGGGCCAGAGAGGATCTTTTGATTGGCCAACTCCAAAGCTTCACTATGAAGACAAATGAAGCGGTGAGTCAAATGCATGGGCGCTTCAAGGAGGTAGTCAGCGGACTACACGTTATAGGTGAAAAGGTCGATAACCAGAGACCTTGTGAGGTATGTACTACAAGCCTTCCTAGGACCACCTTATGGGCATCAATGGTAGATGCCTATAAGGTCTCTAGGATCTTTCATTAGTTAAATTAGATGAGTTATTTTGTGAATTTCAATTGCATGAACAAGCTAACACTTCTTCGAGAAGGGTATAGCTCTTGTTGTAGGAAAGAAGGAGAAGAAGGAAAAAGGAAAAGAAGGAGGTGTCTTCCTCATCCGAATCAGGAGGACTCATCAAGTAGTGAGGATGAGTTGTCGGCAAGTGAGGTAGCACACTCGTCAAGAAATTTGGTGGGAAGTCAAGGAGGCTCACCAAGAAAGATGTGAAGAGGATGTTTCAATCCTCAAGAGGTAAATCTTCTAACAATTCAAATTCTATTTCTAACGTGGCGTGTTTTGGTTGTAACAAGAAAGGGCATATAAAGCCCAATTGCCGGAACTAAAGAAAAGGAGGAGAAGGATAAGAAGAAGAAAGAAAAGAAGAAGAAGAAGAAGGCGATGATGGCACAAGCTGGGATACTCTAAGTATGGAGGAGTCTTCCGACGATGAAGAAGTTTGCCATTCAACCTGGAATTTAGCCCTCATGGCATTGGAAGAAACCGGAAGCTCAAGCGAGGAGTCTTCTTCCTCTTCAAGTGATGAATCATCATCAAGCGATGATGATGAGGTAAAGGACTCACCCAAAGTAGATCTACTTTATAAGACTATTGCATGTTTACAAAATGCTTTAAATAGATCAAAAACTAGGATTAAGGATCTAAAATTAGAAATCAAATCATTTAAGAATATAGATGCATCATGTGATAAACCATCTAGTAATGATGATTGTACTCTTAGGAATGAGAATGATGAGTTAAGAAAAGAAATAAGTAAATTAAGAACATGCTTAGAAAAGTTCACTAATGGTTCCAAATATCTAGATATGATTATTAAGGACCAAAGGGCAATCTACAATAAGGCGGTTTAGGATATAGACCTAAGGAGAAAGAGGTAGCATTTGCATCCCTAGTTAGTAGAAAATCCATGATTAAAAGCAAGGGGAAAAGCATGGGTACCAAAGAAATTTATAATTAATGCTAGTGGTCCTAAAATTTGGGTACCTAAGGATTGTGTTTTTCATGTGACATAGGTAGAAGAACAAAGCTTGTGGATAGTTGATAGTGGGTGCTCAAAGCATATGACCGGGATGAGAGAAAATTCTCCACTATCAACCACACTAGCCAAGGAAAAGTGTCTTTTGGTAATAGCGGCAAACTTAAAATTTTAGGAAAGGGCACCATTGAGGTATCTCCCAATCTTGCTATTCACAAAGTTCTATTAGTTAAGAATATGAAATTCAACTTACTTAGTGTAAGCCAATTATGTGATGCAAATTTTGATGTTAAGTTTGATTCCTCAAAATGCTTTATAAGACACAAAACTATGAATGATTGCATGTTAGTAGGCTTTAGAAAATCAAATATTTATTATGTTGATTTATCTTATGCTACTAATCCTTCCACTAAGTGTCTTATTGCAAAGAGGAAGAAAGTTGGCTTTGGCATAGGAGACTAGGTCACATAAACATGAAGAATATAGCCAAAATAGCAAAATTGAAGCTAGTCAAAGATTGCCTAGAGTCAAATATCTCAAGGACAAGATGTGTGATGCTTGTCAAGAAGGAAACAATCAAAAACATCACACAAAGGTAAAAATTTACTTAGTACCGCTTTACCATTAGAATTACTACACATGGATTTATTTGATTGCCATAGTACCCCATCTATAATTGGTAGTAAATATTGCTTGGTAATAGTAGATGATTTTTCTAGGTTTACTTGGGTGTTTTTCTTGAAAAATAAGGATGAAACCTTAGAAATAATCATAGGATTTAGCAAAAGAGTAGAAAATGAAAGAAAACTCAAAATCAACCGGATCCGTAGTGATCATGGTGGAGAGTTTGAGAATTCTAACTTTTCAACTTTTTGCTTAGAACAAGTACAAGCATGAATTTTCTTGTCCTAGAACACCCCAACAAAATGGGGTTGTGGAAAGGAAAAATCGTGCCCTACAAGAAGCGGCTAGGACAATGCTTAATGCATATTCCTTACCTAGCTACTTGTGGGCGGAAGCGGTTAATACCGCTTGCTATATCCAAAATAGGGTATTAATTCATAGGTTTTTAGGGAAAACTCCATTTGAATTGTGGAATGGTACAATTCCAACAATTCATTATTTTAAGGTCTTTGGATGTAAAGTCTATATCTTAAATACCAAAGACAACCTAAGTAAATTTGAGTCTAAAGCGGATGAGGGAATCCTAGTTGGATACTCATCCACTAGTGTAGGATATAGGGTTTACAATAAAAGGACTCAAAAGATTGAAGAATCTTCAAATGTTCAATTTGATGAAACTTCAAATACATACCCTAGAAAATCCCCTATTGATGATGACATAAATAATGAAAATCAAGAAATGACCAAACAATTTCAAGGTTTAAACTTAGGGGTAATAATCAAGGGGAGGATTGGATCAAGGGAAGTAAGGGGATGATTCGATGATGAACATAGAATTGAAGTTTATCATGATCAAACTAAACTTGATACTCCTCCTAGAACCATAAGAGTTCATCAAAGTCACCCATTAGATCAAATTGTGGGTGAATTATCTCAAGGAGTTAGGACTAGATCATTCCATAGGGACCCCACTAGTCATATAGCTCTAATTTCTCAAATTGAGCCCAAAAGCATTAAAGATGCATTACTTGATCCGGATTGGATCTTAGCAATGCAAGATGAATTGGCTCAATTTGATAGGAGTCAAGTGTGGGAGTTAGTTCCTAGACCAAGTGAAAACACTATTATTACTACAAGATGGGTCTTTAGGAACAAACTAGATGACCAAGGGAATATCACTAGAAATAAAGCACGATTAGTTGCAAGGGGTTTTAATCAAGTTGAAGGACTTGATTATGATGAAACATATGCCCCGGTTGCTAGGTTAGAGTCCATTAGAATACTTTTAGCATATGCCTCCTATATGGGTTTCAAACTCCATCAAATGGATGTCAAATCGGCATTTCTAAATGGGTTTATTAAGGAAGAGGTGTATGTAGAACAACCTCCGGTTTGAAAATATGGACTACCCAAATCATGTATACAAGCTTAGGAAAGCCTTATATGGTTTGAAACAAGCTCCCCGGGCTTGGTATGAAAGATTGTCATCTTTCCTAATCTCTAAGGATTTCAAAAGGGGTAGTATAGATCAAACTCTCTTTATAAAGTCAACATCTAAGGACATCTTTGTAGCCCAAGTGTATGTTGATGACATTATCTTTGGGTCAACAAATGATGAGCTTCTTCAAGACTTTATTCAAAATATGGAAAAAGAGTTTGAGATGAGTCTAGTTGGAGAATTAAATTTCTTCCTAGGTTTGCAAGTTAAACAAACTAGTGAAGGAATTTACATTTATCAAACAAAATATGCTAAGGAAATGATTAAGAAATTTGGCTTAGAAAATGCTAAGGTAGTGTCAACTCAATGGCAACCAATACTAAAATAGATAGTGATAGTGAAGGAAAACAAATAGATCTTACCCTTTATAGAAGCATGATTGGTAGCCTCTTGTATTTAACGCTAGTAGACCCGACATATTATTTGCGGTTGGTATGTGAGCTAGGTATCAATCATGTGCTAAGGAATCTCATTTAGTTGCCGTTAATAGAATTTTAAGATATGTTAAAGGCACACTAAATGTAGGTCTATGGTACCCTAGGACTAGGTCTTTTGATTTATTTGGGTACACGATTCCGATTATGCGGTTGCAAATTGGATCGGAAGAGTACTAGTGGTGGATGCCAATTTCTTGGGTCCTCCTAGTAAGTTGGAGTAGTAGGAAGCAACCTTGTGTTGCTCTATCCACCACACGAGGCGAATATGTGGCTATGGGTGGTTGTGTAGCTCAACTCTTATGGATGAAACATACCTAGAAGATTATGAGCTATCTTACTCCAACATGAAAGTATTTTGTGATAATGTGAGCACCATTAACTTGACCAAAATCCGGTGCATCACTCTAGGACCAAGCACATTGAAGTGAAACATCATTTCATTAGAGACCATGTGGCTAAGGGGACATTGAGCTTAATTATATTGAATCTAAGTCCAACCTAGCCGATATCTTTACCAAGCTCTCCCGAATAGAATTTTCATCACTTAGGAGAGAACTTGGAATGTGCTTTGAGAATAAAGTGTAGGTTTTCATGATCCTATAGAAATACTAGGATTTATACCTTTAACCATCTCACAAAATACCTAGAAACCATGATTTTTGTATTGAGCCATCTAGAAAACATGTGAGATGTTAGGAACATGCACTTGTTTAATAATGCTTGTTATGATGCATTACTATGAACCAAAGTGTCATCTATAAAAATTAATCCTTCATTGGACCAATCATTGGGAAGGCTTATACAATTGATGTGCATATAGCTCCAAGAATATGATTGGAAATGTCAAATAAAATAAAATTTAAACTATGTCTATCAAACCTTGAGAAACAATTTCCTATTGATAAGCCAAAGTGATACAAAGTTTTGCAAAATATTATAACTTTTGCAAAATCTCAAGATTGTGTCAATATCTAAATCTAGAGGTGATATAATTTTAAAATAATTTTTCCTTGATAGGAAATGATCTAACAATATTACCCACAAAATTTTGGTGATTTTTGATCTTTATTGAATTAATTATGATTTTTTAATCTGGCGAAAAGGCTATCATCGGTGATGTCGATCGGTAACGCTTGATTCGGGTATGATTCGAACCAAGCTTACGTTCGTTATCGGTCAGCCATTTATAGCGATCGCCACGCTGAAAATGCTCGTATCATCGATTCGGTATCTTTGCCGATTCGCCATTTATGGTGCATCTGTAAACGCCGTATCGGCCGTGATTCGGCCCGATCTATCGATTCGATGCCATTTATAGCGATCAGCTTCCATCTGAAATCGCTCGTATCATTGCCCTTCGGCCATCTCCATTATTCGGCCAACTAACACTAATCGGCGATGTGCCGTTTAGGGTTTTCCAGGTTCGACTCGCCATAATTTCGATTTTCTCTCCTCTTCCTCTTGCGAACCTCCACACCATCCTTTTTCGAGCTCCCATTTGGAGTGCTCTCGGACTCAAGGACCTCCTCTTTCTAGTTTCCACTCTCGGCTAGGGTTGGTGGACATGATTTTCACCATGGTAAAATCGCATCTCGATCTATGTTTGTTTGATTCTATAATCTTATTTCACTAACTCATGTTTATCTTTTGTCCATGCATCATCTACCCACATTATGCATATTTTGTGTGTGTTTTATCCATTTAGAATTAAGCATTTTGCTACTAACGCACCGGGCACCTCCGACCGATGAGGCCCGTCAAACCCTAGACCCTGTTGATCCCGATTTCCAAATTCGTCCTTGAAAGTGCTTTCAATAAAACAAATTCCAACTTATTCCACCTAGATCAATAGATCCTAATTTTCTTAAAGATTCTTGTTTTGACATGTTCAAATCATTCAACATTACCAACTTGAGTCCTTAGTCTTTTGTGAACATCACGTTAATATCACTCTCCTCTCTGAATTCTTCAACAACCTACGGACCAGGTTGGAGATGGAGATCTAGGACTCGCGTTGCTCAGTACGATCTGGACTTGATCCCAGATCTGGACCGATTTTCTCGGTTGTCTCTCCTTCAGGAGAATGATTTCGTCTTATATCCATCTTGGAGTGACCCTCTTCCATCTCCCTTAGAGGGGATTTCTTTAGATTCCCTTCACGATACCTTCTATCACTATCCTCGACCTTTGAACACCAACTTATTTCAATCACAGAACTATGCGCCTCTCGACAATGTCCTTTATAAGGTCATTGCTCATTGTCTTCTTCTCCCCATTGTTACTCGTGGTTTGGCTTTGGTTACGCCCTCACACTTACTTCTCATGCATCTCCTTCGTTCATACTTAGACATCAACATTGGCCTCAATACCTTCCATTGCATCACTCATTTCATAAGGCCAAATAATGGGAAAGGTGCATATTCCTTATGGAAATGTCCTTACTCAATGGCTAAGCTCCATAGGCATTGATGTAAATATAGAGTCATTAAAGGTCATGAATAGGAAATATGATCGGATGACTCGTGAGTTTTCTCATTGGCGGGCATGAAGGCGACAAGGATCCGTCTTTGGGACCCGGCCGCGGGTAGCGGGTGCGCTCGGCACCGAAGGATGCCGCGGAAGGAGTGCGAGGTGGTGGCTGCGGATGTTCTTGAGGGCACGATGAGAGGCTAACTGCTGGCGATCTGTCTACGGACACATCCCTCCGTGCGCGCCGATGCGTTTGCGGAGGCGGGTAGACCACGCATTTGAGGATGCACCTCGAGCATCGGAGCTTCTCTCTCGTGAGAGAGGTACATCGGCGTGACGAGGACATCTTGGCGATTCTCCGCCTGCTGCGCTGGACACCCTCCTCGCGATGGTTCGTCATGCTCCGATGGATCGAGGGCGATGATCGTTAGCTTGCTTGTTTTTCTTTGTTATTCTTTTTTTTGGCCGTTTGTACGGCATAGACTCTTTTTGTGTAATGACTTTTAATCAATGAAATGAAATATTTTTGTTGATCATTTCTATTAGTACCTAAAATTTGGTATTTGTCAAGTTTAGGAAGTTGAGTATAAGTTATGAATAGTGATATGATACAATTACACTTTTGTGTCATAATTTTACATTATTTTGGAATATCGTATCAATCCATTAATCGATGAACATATTTTTTCTAATATTTTCATATGTTATATTAGTCGAATAAAATGTGTATGCAAGTTTTCGTGATTTTTGGACACCCATAGAATTTTCTACGCATTGTCAAACCTTGGTGAAAAATTGATTTCGATTTCGATATCGATATCGATCATTTTGTTATTAGCGATCATAAATCGGCTTGATTATTGCCTATTCGGAAAATGGCTTTTCATCGGTTAAGAGGTTTATTTGGACATTAAATGATTTCCACATATATATAATAATTTGTATGGAAGAGCGGATTCTTCTTGGTGCCTTTGGTTAGGGGAGTTACATCCCTTATTTCTAAAATTGTTGGTGCAAGCTAGGATATATTTGCCTATTCTTTAATTGTTTATGCTTTGCGTCATGAATCATGTCGTGAATTAAGGGGAGTTTCATTTCAATTTTATACCTTAGTTCAAGATATAATTCTTTCCGCACTTATTGGATAATCTCTTCTCTTTTTGATTGTATGTCAAAGGGAGAAGGATATTTAAGTTAGAATTCATATTGAGATAGGTTTATGTATGATAAAGACCTAACTTAAATGATTGCCAAACATCAAAGGGGAGATTGTTGGTGCAACAATGCCCCAAGCATTTATATTTTTTGATGTTTTTATAATCTTCTAATTTAGTGATTGTTTTCTGATCTAATTGTATACATGTTTAAGTGACAGGAAAATCCTTGTATGAAGACTTGGTAAAGATAAGATAAGTCCAAGTGTGACCTTTGGCAAGAGAAGACCAAAGGCAAGTCTTGGCGGCATAAGTCCAAGCATGTAGTCTTGGCGGTGCGTAAAGTCAAAGCGAAAATCAAGGCATAAGAGCAAATGGATGCGAGTTTGGCGAAGAAATCGCAAGAAGCTTTTGAAGGCAAGCGCATGGATGGAGTCGTGGACTCGGAAATCCTAGAGTATGGTGATGAGAAGCTAGAAGGTTAAGTCTAGGCTTAGGGTGTGTTTCAAGTATGAATTAGTCGTATGTGCCGATCGGAACATGGTATCGATAATCGCCAGCCCATAAATATAGCATTAGAAGATCGGTGGGGTTATTGCTCGATCGGTTATCGGTCGGCCGTTATCGATCGACTCTAACGATCGCCGATAGCGTCGATCGCCATTATTGCGGCGATCGCCTGCAGAATGGCCGTGAGCCGATCGCTCGGCAGCATATCGGTCGGCCCGAATCAGCAGTGTGTCGATCGATAGTTTTCCCGTTGACGATGACGGCAGCAAATCTCGCGAATCCGGTACGCTCGAAGCGTTAGAATTAATGACGTCGGTGATGTAAGTCATCGGTCAGAATCGACGGCTCAACGGAAAACTCTTCTCTATAAAAAGAGGGTGGTGGAGGTTTTTGGGTAAATGCTTATTCTCCAATCTTTCTCTACCTCCTGATTTCTAGCTTTCTAAGTGATTTAAATCTCCTCCTCTTCTCTCTAAGCTTAGATCTTCATTCTTTGTAAAGAAGAGGAGTTGTCTTGTAAAGAAAGCTTATTAGTGGACTTGCTTGGATTGATCCACCTCAAGGATCGCCGTGGAGTAGGAGCGCTATCTCCGAACCACGTAAAAGGCCTTGTTTGCGTTTGTTATTGTTTTTACATACATTATTGTGTTTGCTTCCGCTAATCTTCTTGTAGAAACCGAAAAATGCTATTCACCCCCCCCTCTAGCTTCCAAACGATTCCTAACAAACAAGTCACGTTAGAGGTAGAATTTGAATTGTTTGAAGATTTACCTCTTGAGGATTGGAACATCCTCTTCACATCTTTCTTGGTGAGTCTCCTTGACTTCCCACCAAACTTCTTGATGTAATGTGCCACCTCGCTTGCCGATAACTCATCTTCACTACTTGATGAGTCTTCCTCGGATTCGGATGAGGAGGACACTTCCTTCTTCTCCTTCTTCTTCTTCTCATTCTTTCCTACAAAAAGAGCTATACCCTTCTCTTTGGATGAAGTGTTAGCTTGTTCATGTAATTGAAATTCACAAAATAGCTCATCTAACTTAACTAATGAAAGATCCCTAGAGACCTTATAGGCATCTAGCATTGAAGCCCATAAGGTGGTTCTAGGGAAAGCTTGTAACACATACCTTACAAGGTCTCGGTTGTCGACCTTCTCACCTATAATGTGTAGTCCGTCGACTACTTCCTTGAAACGCCCATGCATTTAGCTCACGGTCTCGTTTGTCATCATAGTGAAGCTTTGGAGTTGGAAAAATCAAAAGATCCCTCTTGGCCCTTCTTGTTTCTTTGGATCCTTCGTTGAGTTCGATGAGCTTCTCCCAAAGCTCTTTTGCGGAGTTGAAGGGCCCGACTTTAGAGAGTTGCTCCTCGGATAGACCACATTGAAGTGTGGTCGTTGCTTTTGCATTTGCTTGTGCTTTCTTGGCCATCTCCAATCTTTTGTAGAGGTGCTCGACCTGATCGGCTTCTCAAAACCATCTACAACACTAAACCAATTCTCAATATCATTCATTAAGTAATACTCCATCCTACCTTTCCAATATCCAAGTCTGCCGAAGCGAAGAACGGAGGCCTCGCCGTGCTATACCCCTCTTGAAAAGCCATCTTTGCTCCGGTTGATTGCTAGATCTTCCGATGCGATCCAGGCTCTGATACCACTTGTTGGTGATCGTTTGGAAGCTAGAGGGGGGTGAATAGCATTTTTGTTTCTACAAGAGTGATTAGCGGAAGCAAACACAAATAATATATGTAAAAACAAAAACAATGCAAACAAAGCCTTTACGTGGTTCGGAGATAACGCTCCTACTCCACGGCGATCCTTAAGGTGGATCAACCCAAGCAAATCCACTAAGAAGCTTTCCTTTACAACACAACTCCTCTTCTTTACAAAGAATGAAAATTTAAGCTTAGAGAGAAGAGAAGGGGATTTAAGATCACTTAGAAAGCTAGAAAACTCGTGGAGGCTTTGGAGAAGAATTAGAGAATAAGCATTAACCCCAAAAACCCCCCACCAGCCCTCTTTTTATAGAGAGAGGGCTGATTTTCCCGTTGGAGCATGATCAGTCGACTGATGTACAACATAAGTCAACTGTCGGCGTGATCAACGGCCTCTGAACAGCCAGATTCGCGGGATTTAGAGTCGTTTTGCCCAACGACATTCTCATCAGTCGACTGATGAAGTGATCAATCGAGTGATCACAAGCCGTAGTGACTCCATTGCGCTCGTTTTGCCTTGATCACCAATCGCCATGTTGGCGGATCGATAGCATCATCAATCGACTCCCCCATGCGTATCGATAGTGAGGGTTTCAACCTGACTCCGTCGAGCACTTGACCAGTCGATTGATACATCATATCAGTCGACTGATACACATCAAGTATGAGTATTTCATACTTGATTTCACCCCCTAGACCTAGACTCAACCTTCTAACTCTTCCTTAAGCCTTGCGCTTCTAGGATCTCTCCGAGTCCGCGACTTGTTCATCCTTTGCGCTTTGCTTCCAAGAGCTTCCTTCGATTTTGTCATGTCTTGGGTTTTCCTTTGCTAAGGCGTGCTTGGACTTTACGCTGCCAAGACTACATGCTTGGACTTAGCTGCCAAGACTTGCCTTTGGACTTCCTTTTGCCAAATTCATACTTGGACTTTGCCTTTACCTGTCACTTATTCATCTTCACCATTAGATTACAATTTGTCGCCTAACTTAGATGATTATCCAAACATCAAAACATATAAATGCTTGGGGCATTGTTGCACCAATAGAGAACTTCGAAGGAGAGGAACTCCGAGGGATGAGAGTGAGCGAATGTAACCCGGGAAGGGGTAGTGCTCTTAGGTGAAACTTGGCTATTTGGCTAAGTGTCGGATGAGATTTTTCACGATCGCCATGGAATGGAAGTCGGCATGTTTAGTCGAACGGAGTTCACTAGTATCCGAATGGGTTTTTTCAAGAGTTATTGCCATGGAATAGCCATGGATCGGTGTCATCGACTACCATCAGAATCAATGACAATGATCGATGGAGGCGTGTTGAAGCAGAATGGAGTCGATCTTGTGAGCACTCGACTGATGGTCCATCAGTCGACTGATAGGGACATCAGTCGACTGCTCCTGTGTCAACGGGAAGAAACCCTCTTCCTCTATAAAGAGGAAGGGTGTGGGGCTTTTGGGGGCTTAATGCTTCAACTCATAACATCTCCCAAACTGCTCTAAGGATTTTTCCACTCTTCTACTTGTGTTAATTCTGATTCTATTATAAGAAGAGGGATTGTAAAGAGGTTATCTCCACCTAGCTTGGTGCAAAGGAGAGATCTAGTGGATTTGGAAAAGGAGTGATTCACCTTGGATGAATCGGGATCGTGGATTAGCGGCGTAGCCGTGAACCACGTTATATTCCTTTTGTTAGCATTGGTTTTATTCTTGTTGTTTTGATTTGCTTGTCTTGTTGTGTTTTTCGTTGCGCTAATATTGTTTGTAGACAAGCGAATTCCACAATCGAACGAAAGAGGGCTATTCACCCCCCTTTAGCCAGCCAATACACACCGATCGATCCCCTACAAGTGGTATCAGAGCCAAGGAAAGCTTGCCGAGGACTAACCGCCACAACAAGCACATTCAAGAATGGCTGGCTCAAACATTCACCCACCAAAGTTTGAAGGAGAATTCTCTTGGTGGAAAAAGAGAATGGAGGTATTTTTCGAAACCGATTTCGAAATTGTTTTAATTATGGAAAACGGTTTCGAAATGCATAGGGATGAAGAAGGGGAGCCATTGGAAAAATCAAGATGGAGCAAGAGGCAAAGGGAAGAGTACTTGGCAAATTCAAAAGCCAAACATCACCTTTACAATGTACTCCCCCAACAAGAAGTAAACCGGATTGGGGAATGCTCTAGTGCCAAGGAGATGTGGGAGAAGCTAGTAGAGCTTCACGAAGGCACCTCGGAGGCCAAGCTTGCAAGGAGAGACCTCCTCTGCTCCCAACTATCAAACATCAAATTTGAAAAGGGAGAAAAGGTAACCTCACTACACTCTAGATTTAAAGAGATAATAACCGATTTATCTAGTGTAGGAGAGAAGCTTTCAAATAGAGACATGCTCATGAAGGATATAGATGTCTTTCCCCGGTCCTCAAGATGGAGCTCTATGGTGGACTCTTTCTACATCTCCAAGAACCTAGAAGTTAGCACCTTGGAGGAATTCTTCTCAACAATGGAGCTCCACGAAACAAGACTTGAAGGAATAATAGAAGAGCCAAGAATTCAACCTTCAAGAGGAGTGACACTTTCGCCCAACAAGGGGAAGAAGAAGATGGAGACTCCCTCCTCCTCCTCCTCCATAGATAGCACGGAAGAAGCCTATATGGTAAGGAGGGTAAGGCATGCATTAAAAGATTTTAAATTTAATAAATCTAATGATAGGAGGAGAAGACCAAGGGGGAAGGTTATTTGTTATAATTGCTAAGGGGAGGGACATATAAGGGATAATTGTCCCCTTTTGAACAAGAGAAAAGAGGAGAAGAGAAAGAAGGAAGAAAAGAAGAAGAAAAAGGGGAGAAAGAAGGAAGAAGAAGAGAAGAAAGCCAAAGAAAAGGGAAAGGCAAAGACACTAAAGGCAAGGACTTGGGATGACCCTTCTTCCTCATCATCATCATCATCCGAGGAAGAAAATGTCATTGTCACAAATTTAGCATTAATGACATTTGACGACTTAGATTCATCCTCCTTCGATAATGAAGGATCAAGTACAAGTGAGGAGAGCTCGAGTGAAGGGGGAGCTTCTTCACCATCCTCATCCAAAGAAGAAGAAGACATGGAAATTATGGTAACGAACCTCTCACCAAGTAAAATAGTTTTCATGATTTCTAGTCTTACTAAGGATCTATTTAGAGCTAAAAAGAAAAATAAATGCATGCTAGATCAAATTAAGGATTTAGAAAATAAGCTAGAAAAAACATGCTTAAATGTAAATGAAAATATTTCTTCTAGTCATGATGATGCATGCTCACATGATCTTTATATGCCATTAGATGTAAGTGATGCATGTATGGAAGAAAATAGGGTCATAAGGGAAAAGGTGGACCACTTGACCAAGGCCCTAGAAAAATTCACAATTGGCTCAAATACATTGAACATGATAATTGGGAGCCAAAGGGCTAGCTTCAATAAGAAAGGCCTAGGATATAAAGAAAATAAAAATGAAAAGGCCTATAAATGCTTAATTTCTAGGGGTCAAGACAAAAAGAAGGTAATAGCTAGAAAATTGATCCCTAATGAATTTTTAGTGAACCCCATAGGCAAGAATTTGTATTGGGTTCCAAAATCCATCCTTAAGGGTTAGAAAAACCCTAGGGTAGTCAACCATAAGGATTTCATCTATATCATATTTTGGTTGACTTAGGATGGTGGGACTTCATTTTTAGAAATAGTGTTAGGTGATGATAATGTGTCTATAAATTGATAATAATGCTTAAATCATGATAGTTAATGTAATTGCTATATATGTTTGCAATCATGATTTATGATCTTGATATTTGGCACATAATCATGGGCAATAAGGTAGAAATCATGCTTTAGGTGATACTTTGCTTATTATCATGATGTAATACCTAATGCATGATCACAATTTGATGAATACTTTTGTTTCATGATCATAATGTAAAATTAATACATATATGCTTTTATGATCATGTGGGATATTAGGATGATACTTAACCATGGGTAGAAATGCATGAAATTAATGGTTAAGTGTATACAAATACCTTTAGGATGCATCTCACACTCACCATAGGCTACCATGATTGAAAACTTAGCATGAGTGAGATGTTAGGATGATACAAATGTCCACTAATGCCTATGGCATTTAGATGGTCATTTAAGGTATCAAAATAGCAATAATAGACCAATCATGGGGAAGGCTTATGTTTAATTCATAGACATATTGCCCAAAGATCATGGTTGGATATTTCACATGTTTTCAAAACAATTTCTTACTTTAAAATTTGTGTGTTCATGTTTTGAAACAATCCAAAGCAAAACTAGGTGTTAGACTTGATACTAACTTGATCAAAAACCTAGTTACTTTCGAAACTTTTGGATTTTTGGAAAATACTTGAAAATATAATGATTTTTCATGGACAACTATTTTTCATTGATAAATATACTTACAAGAAATATGTTCCCCAAATTTCATGATTTTTTGAATTTTATAGATTTTCTAATGCATTTATGAAATCCACCCTAAAAACCTGAAAAGTCCGAAATGCATGTGCCAGTCGACTGGTAGTCTGAACCAGTCGACTGGTCATCTGATAACATGCCCAATAACCTTTTGTATCTGATATTAAGGCATGTTTTGGCTTTTGTTTCCCTCTAAACTTGATGTCATGCTTGTATAAACCTTGTTTAATATTTTGGATGGTGTCAAAGGGGGAGAAATGTATATGTTTAAGTAAGGGGGAATGTATTTAGGGGGAGTTTCATGTATTAAGGGGGAGAGTTGCTAATCATGTTATTTACATGCTTTCCTTTCCTTAATATTTTTATCAAATGTTTTTACCTAACTTAAACAGATTGCCACACATCAAAAAGGGGAAGATTGTTAGGGCAATCAACCCGTGATATGGTTTTGATGTGTGTGGCAAAAGGGTTTAAGTTAGGTTGTTATTGTGATTTGATATGTGCATTGGAGTCTTGCAGAACATAGTAATTCACACATGGAACCTTGGCGAGTTTCACATCTCATGACTCGGTCCTTTAGTCGGTGAAGCATGGCATTGCGGAAGCCGTGCGCTTGGAGCCTCCGAGGGACCGCTGAACGAGGAGCTTGGAGTGAAGCCGAAGGAAGTAGACTTCAAGGTGAGATGCGAAGGATGGCACTGTAGAGCTGTGCGCTTGGCACATCCGAGGGACGTGGCCGGGCAAAGACAACTTCGAAGGTGAGGGACTCCGAGGGATGAGAGTGAGCGAATGTAACCCAGGAAGGGGTAGTGCTCTTAGGTGAAACTTGGCCATTTGACTAAGTGTCAGATGAGATTTCCCGACATCAGTCGACTGCCATGGAATGGCAGTCGATTGCTCTGAGTCGAACGGAGTTCGACTGGTATCCGACTGATGGGTTTTTTGGCCTAGCAGTCGACTGCCATGGGCAGACCATCAGTCGATTGATGGAGGCAGTGTCGGGCACAGAATGGAGTCGAGCTCGCGAGCACTCGACTGATGGTAAGATCAGTCGACTGATGATGTTGTCGTTGGATGAAATCCAACGTGGAAATCAGTCGTTATTGGGCAACGGCTATAGGACCAGTCGACTGATAGGGGCATCAGTCGACTCCTCCTGTGTCAACGGGAAGAAACCCTCTTCCTCTATAAAGAGGAAGGGTGTGGGGCTTTGGGGGCTTAATGCTTCAACTCATACCATCTCCCAAACTGCTCTAAGGATTTTTCCACTCTTCTACTTGTGTTAATTCTCATTCTATTCTAAGAAGAGGGATTGTAAAGAGGTTTTCTCCACCTAGCTTGGTGCAAAGGAGAGATCTAGTGGATTTGGCAAAGGAGTGATTCACCTTGGATGAATCGGGATCGTGGATTAGCGACATAGCCGTGTACCACGTTATATTCCTTTTGTTAGCATTGGTTTTATTCTTGTTGTTTTGATTTGCTTGTCTTGTTGTGTTTTCCGTTGCGCTAATATTGTTTGTAGACAAGCGAATTCCACCATCGAACGAAAGAGGGCTATTCACCCCCCTCTAGCCGGCCAATACACACCGATCGATCCCCAACAAGTGAATCTTTGAATTATGACCAATGGACCAATGTTACAAAAAGACAAGTTGAAGCTGACGCTAAGGTGACTCAAATCCTTCAATGTGGCTTATCCAAGGAGGAGCTTAATCGCGTCGGCCCCTTCATCAGTGCAAAGGACTTGTGGACCAAATGACTGGAATTGCACGAAGGAACCGACGAAGCAAAGGTATGCAAATGGGGCATTCTTTTTAATAAATTATATAATTTAAAAATACAAGAACAAGAGACCATGACTCAACTACATGCCCGGGTACAAGACATCATCAACAACTTGCACGTCATCGGACAAAAGGTTGAAAACCGCGACCTAATAAGGTATGTCTTGAATTCATTTCCTAGGACTACTTTGTGGGCATCCATGGTCGATGCCTACATGGTCTCTAAGAACTTATCAAAAATTAGGTTAGATAAACTATTTTCAGAATTCGAACTCCACGAACAGTCTAATTCGGTATCCGAGAAAGGTATAGCTCTTATTGCAGGTCAAAAGAAGAAGCTCGCATGTAAACCACCCCTGAAGGAAGAAGAAGACGAGTACGAGTCGGAGGTCGATTTGGAGATGGAGACCGAACTAGTCAACCTAGTTCAGAGGAAGATCAAGAGTCGAAGATGACCCGTCACTGAACCCAACGAAGGTAAATCTAAAACTAGTTCTAACATTAGGTGCTATGAATGCAACAGGTTCGGACATGTCAAGTCGGAATGTCCGAAGCTCAAAAACAAAGAACCAAAGATCAAAAAGGAGCTCAATGCTACGTGGGAAGAGGCATCGGAGGAAGAAGACGATGACCTCGTCTTCATGGATAAACCAACCGAATCGGAGTCGGAGTCCGAATCTGAACCCGAGGACGAGTCGGACTACGAATCTCTATTCAAAACAAGCCACGGATACGCATCCGGTTCAAGAGATACTCTCAAGGTAAGTCGGTCCCTCATTAGTACTTTATAATATGCAATTAAGTTTCTAACTAGGAAGTTAACTAAGTCGAGTCCAAGGTCGAGACCCTGTTCGAGGAGGTTAAACTCCTTAAACACGAGGTCTCCCTAACCTCTTCGACTAGTCAAGTTCAAGAGGAGGAACCAACTCGAGTTGAAAATCTCGAAGTTGAGAACTCACTCTTGAAAAGTCAAGTCGAAGATCTTAGGAACACATTGGAAAGGTTCACTTTGGGATCCAAGGGACTTGACCTCTTACTTGGATCGCAAAGGGCCATGTACAACAAGGTTGGGCTTGGGTTTAGCTCAAATACGACTAACAAGTCGTATATGTCAATCGTAAGTCGAAATAGAATACATGTCTAAAGCATGGGTCCCTAAGACCACTTTGATTTCTCAATTAGGATCTAACCAGTACTAGGTTCCCAAGGACCAAATCCACTATGTGGAAAGACCGAACCGATTCAATGGTCCAGGGGGAGCTAGTACAAAACTTGCTCGTGCTATTACTTAGAAATTTCATGCTTAGTTTTTTTTTTCTTTTTAGAATGGTTAGATAGAGACTATAACTCGTTAATACTTGATAACATAGTATCAGGACACGGCGAGTTGATAGTACGCTAGGAAAGCGAAGTCTTGGGTACTCGAGCTAGATAAGGCATATCTAGTTTGGTTCACTTGACCGAGTGGAACTAGCTGAAGCTATCTCACCGTATCATAGATTAGTTAGACCAGAAAGTGGTCTGAAGTAAGTCAAGTTACTATTTTCTCTAAATTGGCTTTGTCTAAGGAAGTGATTGTTTTTTCGATCAAAGAATGCCCCTGTGCCTCGCCAAGACCTGGAAGCCAAGATCTTGAAAAGGTGACTTGATGAGCTTAGGGTCAAATCTAAATCTAACATAAGGTTGACTAGTTTTGATTCATCTAAATTAATCAAGTAAAATTGAAGTCATCTCACAAGAACACATAAGGATAACATGTTTGATCATGTAGAAATGGGTGAGATCATCTAGGTCTAATAACTTACAACCAAATTTTAAAAATTCCAATATCCGATCCAACTACCTTGTGTGTAGGATCAATGGATGTTGGATATTGGTTGCTCCCGACACATGACCGAGGATCAACTCAAGTTTTCAAAGCTTTGATTCAAACAACAATGATCGGTAGCCTTTAGAAACAACGACAAGCTCAAAATTATCGGATCAGGTAATATTGAGCTCAACTTAAACTTTATCATTCAAAATGTTTTACTAGTTGAAACATTCAAATATAATTTACTTAACGTATGTCAATTGTGTGATAATAACTATAAGGTCATATTTCTAGAAAATGAATGCATAATCAAAACAAATGAAACCTCTAAAACAATCCTTAAAGGGACTAGGAATAGCAACATCTATACTATTAATCTACCTAACTCCTCAACCAAGTATCTTATGACACAACAAGAGGAATCTTGGTTGTGGCACCGATGACTCGGTCACTCGCACCCAAGACTCGTCCACAAGATGAGTCAGAGTGGCTTAGTCAAAGGTTTGCCCAACCTTAACAACTTAGACAATAAAATTTGTAATGCTTGTCAACAAGGTAAACAATCTAGGACACAACATCAACTAACTAATCAAGAACGAACCAAAAATGTTCTTGAGCTCCTACATATGGATCTATTCAATTCACATGGAGCTAAGTCACTTAATGGTAGTCAATTCTGCTTAGTCATAATTGATGACTATTCTAGGTTTTCCTGGGTTAGGTTCATCAAACATAAAAGTGATACCCTATATCAACTCATCAACTTGTTTAAACTAATTGAAAATCAAAAGAACCTTCAAATTAAAAGACTTAGGAGTGATCATGGTGGTGAATTCGAAAATCATATGTTTACAGATTTCTATAACCTAAACGGATATCACCATGAATTCTCATGTCCTAGAATCCCACAACAAAACGGTCTAGTCGAACATAAAAATAGAACTCTAACAGAAGCCGCTAGGACAATGCTAAACGAGTATAACCTACCTGACAGGTTTTGGGCAGAAGCCATGACTACGGCTTGCTATGTCCAAAATAGGATCCATTTGGTAAAGAGGCAACTTAAGACCTTGTACGAAATCTATGACGACAAAGTACCTGACATCAAGTACTTTAAAGTATTTGGATGTAAGGTACATATTCTGAACACTAAGGATTACCTAGGAAAGTTCACCTCTAAAACCTCTACCGAAATCTTCTTAGGATACTCGACTACAAGTAGAGCCTATGGGGTATACAACCATGGCACCCTTAGAGTTGAAGAGACTATTAATGTAGTCGTTGATGAAGGACACGAACCTACAAAACCCGTAGCAACACCAACTAGTGAACTGACTCATACCAGACTCGACTCCAACCCTGAGATCGAGTCTAGTATCAAACCTAACCCAAATCCAACAAGTCATTCGGTTGACCAAGTGATAGGTGACCCAAAGCCAAGCCAAATTAGGATTCAAATGAATCATCCTATCGACCAAGTGATAGGTGATCCTAGCTTAGGGGTGCAAACTAGATCATCTTATAGAAACCTTAGTAAAATCTTCTTGATTTCGAAAATCGAACCCAAAACCATTGAACAAGCTCTTCTTGATCCCGATTGGATTATTACAATGCAAGAAGACCTAGCTCAATGCATTAGGAACGAGGTTTGGGAATTAGTACCACCACCTAAAGATAAATCAGTTATTGGAACAAGGTGGGTCATCCGAAACAAACTTGATGACAAAGGAGAAGTAGTTAGAAATAAAGCAAGATTAGTCGCCAAAGGTTTTAGTCAAGTAGAAGGAATAGATTACGATGAAACCTATACTCCCGTAGCTAGACTAGAATCCATTCGAATGTTTTTAGCCTACGTTGCACTTCGAGGATTTAAGTTATTTCAAATGGATGACATGTCAACATTTTTAAATGGACTTATTGTTGGGTTTTCGGCACCGCGGCGAGTGTGTGTTCGAACATGTTTCGTAAACATGTGCATAGCGGAAGAAATAAAAATAATAAATCTACATTTATTACAACACACACATCACACGCATGCATAGTACAACATGTGTAGACATAACCGTAAATTTAAATTTTGCAATAAAGGAAATTTAACTACGTATACCTTTCGTATCACGTGTAGCGGGAATGGCATCAACCGGAACGATCCTCGCTAGAATCGTCTCTATCTGTATCCACGCCGAGTATCCTTAGGATGACTTCGCTAAGCCACGAGCTTCGTCTTCGTACGGGTTACTAGCCTCGTGTTGAAGACGACGTGATCGAGAGATGATCACGATCCGAATCCAAATTCGGATCCAAAGACGAGTCCTCAAAACTCGCTTCTCCGGAGAGGTATTCGTCAACCGTTTGACGAATCCTTCGTCCTCCACCTCAGAGGATTACCGGAGATCGAATCCCCGGTAAGTTAGGCGCTGTCGGAGCTCTAACCGTCATCCAAACGACGCTCCGACGAGAAGAAAACAAGCTGTCCAGCAAACTGGACAGCTTTGGTGGAGGAGTAGGCGCCAGCCAAGCAAGGGAAGCCAAGTGCTCACCTTATCGCCGAAGCCTAGGAAGATCACCGGAGGGTCGCCGGAGGATCACCGGCTGAAGCTTGGATGCCGGCAACAAGTTGGACGGCGGCACAAGGAGCTGGGCGGCAATGGAGGTTGGCGTCGAGAATCTCCAAGGAAGGAGGTGGGCGGCAACTTAGGGCTAGGGTTTTGGATTAGGGCTTAACAATCCCTTAAGCCCTCTTTTATAGAGAACTAATTCTCTTAATGGTTATTGGATCATAACCATAAGGCCCGTTAACCCGCTCCATTAATATAAGTTAAAATAAACCAAACCATGATGGTTTATTTTAAGTTAAAACGAACCGAACCAACTTTTGGTTCATTCATTTAAAATAAACAAAACCCTTTGGTTTATTCTCCTCCATTGGATTAGAACCAAACCATTTTGGTTCATCCATTATGTCTTCATAAGACACGGCCCATCCACGCTTCCATTGCGACTGAAACGATTTCATGCTGGCTTCTTGTTTGGTCCAACCAAACCTAGTTTCTCTCGGTCTGAGAATCTCATTCTCAAGTTCGTTTTAAATCCTTCGGATTACATTCATTGTGAGTGTGACCAAATAGATTCTCGGTTTATGTTAGTCGTCTATAATTAACCATTAATTATAGAACAATCATGAGTGTCACCTAGTAGTACATCATGATCCCCAATTAATCGAAAAGATCAACGGTTGATCCAGAACTATTTCTGAAACCCTTCAGCAGCTCGAATGATTCATGCCCCATTCCCTTCACTCATCTTATACCCACTTGGTTCAGGACATGGTCTATAGTGTCAGTCCCCACTAGGCTGACTACGTCACACCTAGCCCAAGTATCATTTCCTCGTCCTACGGATTCTAGTTACTCCACATGTATCGAAGAGTACCTTACTCTAAACATGTAATGCTTTGGCCAAAGACTTTAGTAACAATCCGACGAGAGGCCATGGGTATACATCTCCTCGCAAGGAGTGGTGAATCCTTTATAGGCTATTCAAACATCTTCGATCACTTCGACTTATACCCAATCATCCCGGGTCCACATCTTCTTAGAGATGCTTGTTTAAGATGTCAAAGCATAATTCTCCATGATCAAGATGACTTGAATACCGCAAGTCAAAGGAACATCGCACTTAAGCTATAGTAAGAACTGTTAGTTAAAGCCCTAGAACCAATCATGTGATGGTTGAATAGGGAACATTTTGTATCATATTCTATAAAGGCAAAGGATTGGTTATTATATTTACATCTTGCTTGTGCCAGCTAATTTAAATATAATAATGCCCTAGAAAAGTAGGTTCTTATCTACAGCACATCAATTGGCAGAATTGATTATGAGAGGCTGTAGAGAACACTTTCCTAAATGTTCCTAGTCAAGTATTAATATGCAAGGGCAATATTAATACATAAAGACTAGCATGTAGGTCAATTGATGACTTGATCTCACAAGTCATGGATATATGATATCAAGTTGACACATGGGTATATATTGGAGAATATATCTTGACCCGCCATGAGAAAGTTTCATGGATCGTTATATGAGTGTCATAAACTTTCTCATGTGACTATTGGTATGAATAGTCCTTAGACACTGAAGTCACTACGGTTCCCTACATAAGGAGTTATGTACTTTGGTATCGTCAAGCGTCACCCGTAGGGTGGACCATAAAAGCGATTCTTGGGTATATAACAAATTATGCGGAGGATGTGAGTGATGTAGATGGGATCTATCCCTCTCATATGGCGAGAGTGATATCGGTGGGCCCCTTGATTGAGTAGAACTACTAAAAGCATGGCCATGCTCGAATGAGTCAATATGAGATATTGAGCTCATTTGTTTGAGTTAGTTTACTCAGGGATCAAGAAACACATAGATTGATCGAGGATGACACGATCTATGCCTCATTGATCAATCTGATATCAAGGATAGAAGGACACGGTCATATATTATAGTAGTCACGGAAAGGTTAGTCGGATCTTGACTTATCTCGTAACTTGGGTAGCAATGATGTATTGCTAGATGCCGCTCATTGCTTGTGTATCTAAAAGAGTTTAGGTCCACTGCCAACGTTATGAGAGCCTATAGGGTCACACACAAAGAGCATGATAATTAGAGGAATTAGAGTATTCTAATTTGACTAGAATAATATGGGAATAAGCTTAAGTACAAAATGGTTTTGGACTTTAAGCTTAATGAGAATTTTAGCTAATTGATTTAATGAGATTAATTCAATATGTTGCCTTATTGATTTAATAAGATTAATTCAATATGATAACATAAGCTTAATTGAATTAATAAGATTAATTCAATATGATAACATAAGCTTAATTGAATTAATAAGATTAATTCAACATGCATGAATGCCACATAAGAATACCACATAAGCATGCCACCTAAGCATCCACCTAAGCATCCACCTAAGCTAGTTAAGGTGGAAGGGGACAAAATGGTTTTTGTCTCCTTAAGTGGCCGGCCAAAACACAAGGGGTCTCAATGCAATGGATTGCATTAAATTGTAGGAGGTGAAAGGGTTTTGCCAACCCTATAAAAGGCCCCATGGAGTGGCCAAAGCATCATTTGGATAGCAATTGTTGTTGTGGTTGTGGAGTGTGGTTGTTGGGAGCTTGAGGCTTGGAGAGAGCTTGAGAGCTTATTGTTGTGTGGCCTTTTGTGAGTAGCAAGAAGAGTAGTCTTCTTCTTCCCTTCTCTTTTCCCTAGCTTCCTCTCCTTTAGGGACTTCTCTAGCAAGAAGTAAAGGAGAGCTCCTCTAGTTTTCTTTTGTGAGACAAGAGTGTGCTCGTGTGGATACGTATAGAGGCACGGACACTTGAACGTGCTAAAGATCCAACAAACTAAAGGGATAAGCGGGATTAACAAGGGCACGCAACAAAGGTAATCCTCTCCTATAAGATAGGTTTGGTTTAGAGAAATTTATTTTATACGAGTTTGCTTTCGCATGGATCACTTGGAAGGGATCCTATTTTCCGTTGCGCATATGCCATTTGGCATACGAGGTTTCCCTACAGTGGTATCAGAGCCACTTGCGAAAGATCGTATAAAAATAGGTTTTCTCTATTTTATATGTGATATAGAAGTAGGATAAATTTTATTATGAGTTGATAATTGCATTAGCAAATTTTCAAACATAATAAAATATCAATGTCTTTTAAAAGTTAAAATGACATGGTGCATGGTTATGGCCTAGTCCCAAAAGTTTGTGATGTGTGTGTTGTAATTCTTAATACGGCTGCGTGTAGTGCCTTTCTCCTAATATTCTTGTTGTAAAATTAGTTTTAGACTCGAATGTAACTCAGTATTTCTCCTTTTGTAATGTACAAAACAAGGATGGAGGGTCCATTGGAAGATGAGGTTACAAGGAGGAAGTCAACACACAAGACAACCAAAGGAAGCACTTAGGAGAAGATGCTATCCCTAGGTTGACCAATCAATCTTTTCATTGGCTTGAGAAGATTGTAGAATAAGACCATAACCATGACACGTTAGTTTAATATGTATGTGATGCATGTTAGTTTAGCTTGTATGTGATGCATGATTAGTTTAGCTTATATGTGATGTATGCTAATATGTATATGATACATGTTTATTTCTTAATAAGTCTAAGCGATATGCCTACCAAAGTTGGTACTCACTACTTCCTCGATCATTTGTTATTGGGTTTGCCAAAGCAAAGCAATGCATTTTATCTTGGAAGAGTGCAGTGGACAATCGTGATGTCCGCTATCAGTCTTAGTTAAGACTTAATTAAGTGTTTTCTTAATTGGTTAAGAAAGTAGAGGCATATATTAGCTTTGAACATAAGTGTTAACATTAGTTTTGTGTGATTTAGAACATCGGCTTTGTCTTAGAAGTGGTCGTTGCTCAGATATCCAAGAAGGCCCACAGTGCCTCGCCAGACTGGAAGGCTGGTTTAGGAATAAACACTAAACTAATCTAAAACTTAACCAAAGCTATTAAAGAGTTACATCAGATGTAATTGGCAAAGATTGCCTACCTAATTATACTCGTCTTGGGCGATTAGCCAAAGCTAACTCAAGGCAATTATGATGTGGATCTTTATCCCATATAAATTTATAGCTAAATAGTAGCTATGAGAATTTAGTGAGCCTCATTTAATTAAAGGCCTAATTAAATGATTTAGGTATGATACTTAACTTTGCATTTTAATGTTGTAGATCACCATGTCATCTAACACGACACACCCTCGACTTGCGATCTGTCCTTGAGAAAGGACAAGCTCAATGGAGCAAACTTTCTTGGTAGTATAGGAACTTGAGGATTATCCTCAAGCAAGAGCATAAACTATATGTCCTAGAAGCGATCTACACTGAAATACACCGCCCCTGCGGCCACTCGTCTTTGAAAAGGATGCTTATAAGAAGCATCAAGATGGCGCATTAGATGTGTCATGCCTTATGCTTGCCACCATGAACTCGAGCTTGAAGCAACATGAGAACATGGATGCCTATGATATGGTTGAGCATTTGAAACAACTATATCAAGGACAAGCTAGGCAGCGTTTTGAAGTGTCTAAGGCTCTTTTTGCATGCAAGATGCAGAAGAAGGAACACTGTAGGAACTCACGTACTCAAAATGATTGGATGCGTTGAGAACCTTGAAAGACTAGGTTTTCCAGCAGGCCAAGAATTGGCAGCGATGTTATCTGCAATCGTTCTTAGGAAGCATATAATCAATTCGTCATGAATTATAACATGAATGAAATTGATAAACCTTTGCACTGAGATTCTCGGCATGTTGAAGCTATGAACCAAATCTCAAGAAGAAAGTTAATGTGTACTAATGGTCAAGAAGGGCAAAGGTAGCCTTGAGGCAAGAGTAAGACCAAGCCAAAGGCAAGGCCAATTCATCCACTTCAAAGGGTAAAGGTAAAGTACCTAAGGAAGGGAATTTGCTTCCATTGGTGAGGCGGACCTTTAGGCGGGCTCAAAGTCTACCTTGAGGAAGTAAAGAACAAGAGAAGTGGGACTTACGCCTCGGTATACAGTTATAGAAGTTAATCTATCTATTTCTTCTACATGGGTATTAGATACTGGGATGTGCATCTCACATTTGTACTAATGTGCAGGGGAGAAATAGTAGAATAATGGCAAAAGCGAAGTGGACCTACAGTAGGCAATGGCGCAAAAGTTCTTCTTTGTATTGTAGGAACATATTCTTTGTCTTTGCCTTTGGGCTTATCTTAGAACTAGAGGAGTGCTTCTATGTACTGCATTAACAAAGAACATAATTTACGTATCTTGTTTAGACAAGAAAAACTTTTCTTTTATAATAAAGGACAAATGTTGTTCCATTTATTTAAATGAAATGTTCTATTGTAATGCACCACTTATGAATGGTCTCTATGTTCTAGATTTAGAAAACCCAATTTATAACGTAAATACCAAGCGGTTCAAATCGAATGATTTGAACCAAACATATCTCTCGCTTTATCGCCTAGGTCACATTAAATGAAAAAGCATATCCCAACTCCATAAAGATGGATTATTGGACTCATTTGATTTTGAATCATATGAGGTATCACGAATCTTGTCTTTTAGGAAAGATGACTAAAACTCCATTTAGTGGACATGGCGAGAGGCGTGACTTGTTAGGACTCATACATCTTGATGTATGTGGCCCTTTCAATGTCGAAGCGGAGGAGGCTATAAGTACTTTATTACTTTCGCGATGATATGAGTAGATTTGGCTACTTATATTTGATGAGACATAAGTCGAATCCTTTGAAAAGTTCAAGAATTCAAGAATGAAGTACAAAACCAACTTGGTAGCGTGTTAAGCTACTTGATCGGATCGAGGTGGTGAATACCTTAGTCAAGAGTTTCGTGATCACTGGTGAGTGTGGGATAATATCCCAACTCACTCCACTGGAACACCACAATGGAATGGTGTATCGAGAGGAGAAATCGTACTCTATTAGATATGAGTGACGATCAATGATGAGCAGGTGATCTACCTACTTCCTTTTGGGGTTTAGCTCTAGAGGCGGTAGCTTTCACACTTAATCGCGTTCCATCAAAAGCCGTAGAAAAGACACCATATACGATATGGACGGGAAGAGTCCCAAAATGTCTTTTATAAAGATTTGGGGTTGTGAAGCTTCGTTAGGCGTCAAGTCTCGGATAAACTAGGACCCAAATCGGATAAGTGTTATTTTGTAGGATATCCCAAGGAAACTAAGGGATATTACTTTTACAATCCCACACTTGGCAAGGTGTTTGTTGCCAGAAATGCTGTCTTTCTAGAAAGAGAATTTATTTCTAGAAATATTAGTGGGAGTAAAATTCATCTTGAAGAAGTTCAAGATGATGATAACACTAAGGCTTCGATGGAAAATGAACAGGCACCACAAAGTGTTGTGGATGAGAATTTGTTGCCCAAGAGTTGTGGAGCAAACACATTCAAGTAGACCAACCTCTTCGTAGATCTAATAGGATCCGTCGTCAACCGAGAGATATTCTTTTCTCTTGGTGACAGCGGTGATGTATTGCTTATCGATCTTGGCGAGCCTACATCCTATCAGAAGCTATGATGAGCCAGTTCGAGAAATGGCTAGAGGCCATGAGATCGAAATGGAATCCATGTACACTAACCAAGTATGGACTTTGGTTGATCCACGAAGGGTAAAACCCATTGGGTGTAAGTGGGTCTTTAAAGTAAAGACGACATGGATGGTAATAAGCATACCTATAAAGGTAGATTGGTGGCTAAAGGATTCAAACAAATTCATGGTATTGACTATGAAGAAACCTTTTCACGATTGCGATGCTTAAATCCATTCGGATCATACTTGCTATTGACCTACCATGATTATGAGATCTGGCGGATGGATGTCAAAACCGCTTTTACGAATGGAAAGCTACTCGAGGATGTGTACATGACACAACACGAGGGTTTTGAAGATCCAAAGCATCTGAAAGGTATGCAAAGCGCAAGGTCCATTTATGGACTAAAGCAAAGCCTCTCGAAATTTGGAATCTTGATTCGATGATGCAATCAAAGAGTTTGGTTTCATCAAGAATGAAGATGAGCCTTGTGTCTACAAGAGAAATAGTAGAACACAGTTGTATTTCTTGTCTTGTATGTAGATGACATACTTCTCATGAAATGATATTCCCTCACTCCGATCTGTGAAGATGTGGTTGGGAATTGTTTCTCGATGAAGGACTTAGGTAATTGCCTATATTCTAGGCATCAAGATCTATAGAGATAGATCTAGAAGATTACTTGGCCTAAGTCAGTACATACATTGATAAAGTGCTAGATCGTTTTGCTATGCAAAATTCTAAGAAAGGTTTACGCCTTTATCACATGGTGTGAGTCTTTCGAAGACTCAATGTCCCTCTTCTAAGGAGAGAGAGATCGCATGGATAAGATCCTTATGCATCGACTATAGGGTCTATCATATGCGCCATGCTTTGTACTAAATCACGGCGTCTCGTATGCTTTGAGCATGGCGAGTAGATACGATCGGATCGGTGAAAGTCCTTTGGATAGCGGTCAAAAATATTCTTAAATACTACGAAGAGCGAAGAATATTTCACGATATTTGGAGGCAATGAGAGCTAAGCGTAAAGGGTTCTGATGATGCAAGCTTCCAAGCAGACAAGGATGACTATAGATCAATCGAGTGCGTGTTTTGCACGAATGGTGGGTGGTGGAAGAGTTGAAGCGGGACACGATTCTTGATTCTACTGAGCCGAGTATATTGCGGCATCGATGCGGCAAAGGAGGCATTTGGCTCATGAGTTCATCGGTGAACTTGGGGTAGTTCCTAGCATTGCGGATCCAATAGACCTCTATTGTGACAACAATGGGGCTATTGCGCGAGCTAAGGAACCTCGATCACATCGGCGGACCAAACACATCTTTGGCGCTTCCATCTCATTCGAGAGATCATCGATAGAGGAGATGTGAGGATATGCAGTACCGAAGCTAACATCGCGAGATCCATTGACCAAGGCTTTGGCGCGGAGGAAGCATGATGGTCACACTAGGTCACTAGGTATTAGATATCATAGTGATTGGTACTAGTGCTAGTGGGAGATTGTTAGTTAAAGCCCTAGAACCAATCATGTGATGGTTGAATAGGGAACATTTTGTATCATATTCTATAAAGGCAAGGATTGGTTATTATATTTACATCTTGCTTGTGCCACTAATTTAAATATAATAATGCCCTAGAAAAGTAGGTTCTTATCTACAAAGACATCAATCGCGTAATTGATTATGAGAGGTCAGAGAGAACACTTTCCTAAATGTTCTAGTCAAGTATTAATATGCAAGGGCAATATTAATACATAAAGACTAGCATGTAGGTCAATTGATGACTTGATCTCACAAGTCATGGATATATGATATCAAGTCGATACATGGGTATATATTAGAGAATATATACCGAATCCAATTCGCCATGAGAAAGTTTCATGGATCGTTATATGAGTGTCATAAACTTTCTCATGTGACTATTGGTATGAATAGTCCTTAGACCAAGTCACTACTTCCTACATAAGGAGTTATGTACTTTGGTATCACAAACGCCACCCGTAAGGTGGACCATAAAGGCGACATCGGGTATGTAACAAATTATGCGGAGGGATGTGAGTGATGTAGATGGGATCTATCCTTCCATATGACGGAGTGATATCGGTGGTTCCCTTTGATTGAGTAGAACTACTAAAACGCATGGCCATGCTCGAATGAGTCAATATGAGATATTGAGCTCATTTGTTTGAGTTAGTTTACTCAGTGATCAAGAAACACATAGATTGATCGAGGATGACACGCCTATGCCTCATTGATCAACTGATATCAAGGATAGAAGGACACGGTCATATATTATAGTAGTCACTAAAGGTTAGCCTGGATCTTGACTTATCTCAGAACTTGGGTAGCAATGATGTATTGCTAGATGCCGCCATTGCTTGTGTATCTAAAAGAGTTTAGGTCCACTGCCAACGTTATGAGAGCCTATAGGGTCACACACAAAGAGCATGATAATGAGAGGAATTAGAGTATTCGAGTTTGACTAGAATAATATGGGAATAAGCTTAAGTACAAAATGGTTTTTGGACTTTAAGCTTAATGAGAATTTTAGCTAATTGATTTAATGAGATTAATTCAATATGTTACCTATAACATAGTTTTTAATTGAATTAATAAGATTAATTCAATATGATAACATAGTTTAATTGAATTAATAAGATTAATTCAACATGCATGAATGCCACATAAGAATACCATAAGCATGCCACATAAGCATGCCACCCAAGCATCCACCTAAGCTAGTTAAGGTGGAAGGGGACAAAATGGTTTTGTCTCCTTAAGTGGCCGCCAAAACAAAGGGGTCTCAATGCAATGGATTGCATTAAATTGTAGGAGGTGAAAGGGTTTTGCCAACCCTATAAAAGGCCCCAGGCCAAAGCATCATTTGGATAGCAATTGTTGTTGTGGTTGTGGAGTGTGGTTGTTGGGAGCTTGAGGCTTGGAGAGAGCTTGAGAGCTTATTGTTGTGTGGCTTTTTGTGAGTAGCAAGAAGAGTAGTCTTCTTCTTCCCTTCTCTTTTCCCTAGCTTCCTCTCCTTTAGGGACTTCTCTAGCAAGAAGTAAAGGAGAGCTCCTCTAGTTTTCTTTTGTGAGACAAGAGCGTGCTCGTGTGGATACGTATAGAGGCACGGACACTTGAACGTGCTAAAGATCCAACAAACTAAAGGGATAAGCGGGATTAACAAGGGCACGCAACAAAGGTAATCCTCTCCTATAAGATAGGTTTGGTTTAGAGAAATTTATTTTGTACGAGTTTGCTTTCGCATGGATCACTTGGAAGGGATCCTATTTTCCGTTGCGCATATGCCATTTGGCATACGAGGATTTCCCTACAAGAACTTCATTGACATATCTATATATGCAGAGAACCATATGAAGTCTTACGGCTGGTCACTCTAATGAACTAGTTACCATAACTAGCATCCACGATCAACTCCGGACATCACAATGTCTCCAGCCAGTGAGAATCAGCTGCTTGGATACACCAAGGAGTATACCTCATGCTAGTCTCGACAGAATTGATGGTGTCCAAATCCATCAATTCATCGACTAGGGATAATTTCGATACATCACAATTACACATATAGAGATACTCACTAGTTGTGATCCAATAACAAATTCTCTCATACTGTGAATCGTATCGAGGACATTCAGTAAATGAGTTTAAGATCCAATCAAATACATAAAACATGTATACTCAAATAGTGAATCTTCATTTATCATATAAATAGTTCATACATAAGGCGATTGCCTTAGGACATCTCTCATATATTACTAACAGACTCCCACTTGGCCTAATGCCAATCGCTACGGTATCCAATACCATAAGCTCTAACATGACCCTCAAACTTACTTTGAGGTAATGCTTTAGTCAAAGGATCCGCTAAGTTCCTTTCAGTGGGAATTTTCTCGATTTGTATTTCGTTCCTACTGATGATCTCTCTGATAAGATGATAGCGGCGAAGCACATGTTTGGATCGTTGATGAGAACTTGGCTCTTTTGCCTGTGCAATTGCTCCATTGTTGTCGCAGTAGACCGGTATTGCTTCAACAATGGCCGGAATCACACCAAGTTCATAAACGAACTTCTTGATCCAAACCGCTTCGCCGCTCCAAGATGCAATGTATTACGCCTCGGTAGAATCCGCTCTGATGTCTTGTTTGGAACTTTTCCAACTCATTTTACCCCCATTCAAGGTGAACACGTATCGGTGAGACACAGAATCATCCTTGCATGCGGAAGGCGGCATCCGTATACCCGTGTATCACCATGTCCCCTTCTCCATATATTAGGAACACATCCTTAGTTCTTCTTAAGTACTTAAGGATCGTCTTAACAGCCACCCAATGATCCATTCTTGGATCGGACTGGTATCTTCTCGTGACACTCAGAGCATACGATACATTGGGCCTCGTACATAAAATAGCATACATGATAGATCCTATTGCGGATGCATAGGGAATCTTACTCATGCAAATCCTCTCGTCTTCTGTGCGCGGACACAAACTTCGAAAGGTGTACCCCATGCCTGATGGGTAGGAAACCTTTCTTGGATTCTGACATGCTAAACCTCTTTAGCACTTGGTCTATATATGTAGACTGCGAAAGACCAAGCAACCGTTTCGATCTATCTCTATAGATCTTAATCCCGAGGATGTAGGTTGCTTCTCCCAGGTCTTTCATGGAGAATGTCTTGTATAACCAAACCTTAACTGACTGTAAGATTGATACATCGTTTCCTATAAGTAATATGTCGTCGACATACAATACTAGGAACACGACTACACTCCCACTAACCTTCTTGTACACACAAGGTTCGTCTAGATTTTGTGAGAAATCAAACCTTTTGATTGTCTCATCAAAACGGATATTCCAGCTCCTGGATGCTTGCTTCAATCCATAAATGGACTGTCGCAATTTGCATACCTTGGTTTTATCAACCGATGTGAAACCCTCTGGCTGTATCATATACACGTCCTCGAGCAGGTTTCCATTAAGGAAAGTTGTTTTCACATTCATCTGTCATATCTCATAATCACAATGAGCCTCTTTGGCCAGGAGCATCCGAATGGATTTAAGCATAGCTACAGGCGAATAGGTTTCGTCATAATCAACACCTTGCTTTTGACGATATCCTTTCGCCACCAATCTAGCCTTATAGGTAATCACATTACCATCCATGTCGGTTTTCTTCTTGAAAACCCACTTGTACCCTATAGGCTTAATGCCTTCAGGTGGGTCAACCAAGTTCCAAACTTGGTTTTCATACATGGAATCCATTTCCGACTTCATGGCATCAAGCCACTTATCCCTTTCTGAACTTGTCAGCATTTCTTCATAACTGGTAGGCTCCTCATCATCAATGAGTAACACGTCATTCGATTCACTTATGAGAAATCCATATCTCTCAGAAATGTTGCATGTTCTACCAGATCTACGAAGATGTGGTGTTACAATAGGTCCAGCCGATTGCTCATCACTATGAGTTGTCGGCTGTTGTGCTTCACCAGGTATCTCATCAATGTCTATTTGAGTCTCTCGAGCCTCCTCAAGCTCGACGACACTCCCACTATTTTCTTGCAAGAGAAACTCTTTCTCTAGAAACACAGCATGGCTTGTAACAAACACCTTTTGTTCCACAGGATGATAGAATTGGTAACCCCTTGTTTCCTTAGGGTATCCAATAAATAGACATCTATCAGACTTAGCATCCAATTTGTCTGATACAGTCCGCTTCACATAAGCAGGACAACCCCATATCTTCAAGTAAGATACATGAGGTTTCTTACTATTCCATATCTCATATGGAGTAGTAGAGACTACCTTGGTTGGCATTCTGTTTAACAAGTAAACATCTGTCTGAAGTGCATAGCCCCAAAAGGACTTGGGAAGATTCTCATGATTCATCATTGACCTGACCATGTCCAACAAGGTCCGGTTACGCCTCTCAGATACACCATTATGTTGTGGTGTATATGGCGGAGTCCATTGTGACAATATACCATTGTTTCTTAGATAATCAAGAAACTCCTGACTCAAGTATTCACCACCTCGATCGGATCGAAGTATTTTAATACTTTTGTCATGTTGTTTCTCTACTTCATTTCTGAATTCTTTGAACCTTTCAAAGGCTTCAGACTTGTGTTTCATCAAGAACACATACCCAAACCGTGAGTGATCATCGGTGAAGGTAATGAAGTAGCTATAGCCTCCTAAAGCTTGAGTTGACATAGGTCCACATACATCAGTATGTATTAGACCTAGTAACTCTCCCACTCGTTCACCTTTTCCAGTAAAAGGTAACTTGGTCATCTTGCCTTTTAAGCATGATTCACATGTATCGTATGAATCCAATTCAAACGATTCCAGAATTCCACATCGGTGTAATTCGGACATGCATTTCTTGCTTACATGGCCAAGACGACAATGCCACATATAGGAGTCTAATTGATTATCCTTTCGAGCACGCTTGTTGCTCACTTCGATATTGAAGATGTCACTGGATACGTCCAACGTATAAATGCCATTACTCAAAGTTCCAGTTCCATAAAGTATGCCATTCAAAGTTATATAACAACAATTGTTACTAAACGTCAAATGGAAACCACACCACAACAAAAAATAGAATAGACAACGGTGAAAAACCGTTGTCTATTAGCAAAAAAATCTGTGGTAAATCGACCCGTTGTGAAAAGTGGTTTGGGTAAAGACAACGGTGAAAAACCGTTGTCGTTTCATGGATAAGACAACGGTTTTTACCCGTTGTCTTTGACCGAACCACTTTTCACAACGGGTCGATTTACCAAGGATGTTTTTGCTAATAGACAGCGGTTTTTCACCGTTGTCTTTTCCTTAAATCTACAATGGTCTTTCACCGTTGTCTTTGACCGACCACCGATTTACCACGGATTTTTTTTCTCATAGACAATGATTTTTCACCGTTGTCATTTCTCAACGGTTACTCTAGAACACATTAAACCGTTGTAGATTTATAGTGTTGCATTTTTAATATAAATCATACAACATCAAAAAGAATTATAGAAAACACATATATACACGTGCACTTGTAGCAATGTAAAGTACAAGGTCACATCACATTTTAAATGATCACTCTTACCGATATATATTAAAAAGTACTGTGGCAAAACAACTACACATCATATGCACCAAAAGTATTATGCATAATATGCAAAACACATATAGATTACCACATGTAACCAAAAGAGTTAAGTACACTTAAATCTCTCCTAATCATCTGATATGTGATCTTGTATGCATTCAGCCCACTCCGAACGTACTTCATCAATTTCCTTTGCCGCTATCACAGATTTTGCGAACTGCGTGTGAATAAATGAATGAAAATGTAATTAAACACTATGGTATCAATAAGAAAATTTGAAAATATATCTAATATTACTATTGATCGTAGGGAAGACTTGTCAAAGGATGCGGCCCCTTCAATTATCTCTCTCATATATCAAAAAACAAAATAATCGCATTTAACTCTATCCGGTTGAAAAGGAACCTGTGATGAAAAAAATTATAGTAGTTATGCAGAGATTTTCACAAAGCTTCTCATTTCCTACAAAGTACAAAATATTTAACGGATCTTTGCTAGATTTCAACATCAATATAACTTTCATATCTGCCAGAATGAACAAAAACATTTCCCACTATGACTATGAAACGAACATACAAAAATATAGACATAATAAATTATTATACGTAACTAAGCAAAATAGGAAAAAACAAGTATAATACTCACTTTCTGAATATAGACTAGATTTGTTCTTGTAATTCAGGATTCGAAAGATGGTTGTGCTTCATTAAGTTTGCTTGCTAATTCATGCTAAAGTTCATGAGGATTTAAATATGACCATATCTTATATACTTCTTAGTATGCTTGCACAACCAGGAAATACAGACCTTGCAACTCAGATAGCCACCCAAAGACTGGATTAGCAATATCATCATAAAAATAGATTAATTGTTCACACAACATTACAAGAATAAAAAGTGCAATATTTAATATAAGATGCAGTGTGTGAAATTTCTTCAAGCTACTAAATTCCAAGTAATTGATTCAGGATATATAATTCCTTGTTTGCAACCAATTTTTTTAGGAGAGATAATTATTTGGAAACTTACTTCTTCACAAAATTAGTGGCATTTCTAAACAATGTATCAAACCAACAAGAATAGTTATTTAAGAATACAAACAAACCTGTCCACTCATTGCTCTTTGTAAAATCAATACCAACTATCGATTCAAGATTCAAGACCGATTTGAAAAGAGCTTGATAACTGCATTATAAAGGTGGAATAACTTAGAATATTGCAAAGAAAATCCATTTAATAGACAAAAGAAAATTTGCAAAGTTAATTTAGGTTTTTAAGTTTTTATACAAGTATCTTGATCGGATAAGGTGTATGTCAACTCTTTCCAAATGTTTGCTTAGCATTGGCTTCTTATATCAAGCGATGTTTTGAGAAGCATACTCAATTTGGCTTCTAAAGTCGACAAACACATCAAGTCATATTTGTCCCAAGTATTTGAAGTCACACAGATATTTTATTCCTCCAATGAGCTCTATGTAAGACTATATCACTACTAATATTCAAATCAATTAAATTATATTAATTACATTCCCTAAATTTCTTTGATTACCTTGTACCTATTAAAGCTTATACTCTAATCAATTAAGCTCCTCTAGATATAGAACATATTGGTCGATTTTAAAAATGTCCAACTTTACATGACAAAAAGGTGTCACTAAATTAACACTACAGTTAAAATCATTGTAAGAATTTGATCAAATACAACTGCCAAATTTTCAGTTAATGGTTATGACTATGAGTGTGCTGAATATTTCAACAAATATACTCCTGTAATCCCAAATGTAAGAAAAGGCTCCTGCAGAAACCTTCCAAATAATTGACAAAAGTTCTTTTAAAGTATTTCTCAAGATAAGTAGCCTTAGATTTAAGTTTTAAATCCTCAATGGTAAAATTATAAGAACAGAAAAAAGTGTTATGAAGTGCTAATAACTTGTTAGCAACTTTTACCCGCACTAGAGTTTCAAATGAAACAAATTGCTAAAATGATAGATCATGTAAGTCTATTACTAAAGGGAACTTCGGAAAATTCAACATGTAGGTGAAATTCAAACAAAACTTTCAAGTCTAGACATATTGCACACATTAAGGAATTACTATGGTGGCATGAAGACATCCTACTGCATCAAATTCTACAAAGAGACAAAAGTTAATATAATAAAATTGAAATGCAACGAGTAAATGCAAAGAGTTTTAGCAAACCAGTTTTGCTAAAAGAATTTTCTTCTCAATTTGAATAGAAATCAAAGATCTGCATAAGAGAAACACCATGACCATTGTCTCATGCAAAGCAGGCTTCTCGAGGCACTCACTGCCTTTATTGTTGCATATGGCTTACCCACTTCTCCAACGCAATCGAATCAAGACACCATCAACAATTAGTGACGGTGGCGCTGTATTGAAGACTCTGTCCGACCGCCACAATGCGGCTGATGGTGAAACCAAGCTCACTGCAAAGGCTGGTCCGATGATGCGACGGATGGAGGAAAAATCGACAGTGGTGAATCTACCCTCACGACAAAGAGCTAGGAAGGGATTACCGACAATGGAAATCGAATCTGCGACACCACCAACATCGAATCCTTTGCTCGTGCGAAGAGGACGACAATGGAGCAACGACCACAGGCGGAAGAGAAGATACGGCGATGGGGCGGCAGTGTCGCGTACGGAGTGAAGGCTATGACGATGAGAAATAAAGGGCAACAGCTCACCGATGAGGCAAGCGGTGGCGGATGACCGACGGAAAAGGAAGAGAACGAATAGAGGGCGAGCAACCGTGAGAAGGCGGCGAGGAAGAAGAAGGGATGGACGAGCGCGCAACCTAGAACGAACGGCGGAGGTTTTTTGGGAAGTAGGAACGGCGGAGGTTTTTGGGAAGCAGGAAGAGAAGTTTAGGGAAGCATTATTTAACCTAACAAATTTTTAAATATATATAAACTTTTAAAAAAATTATTGTTGTAATATATTGTTTAAAAAATATATATAAATTTTTAAATATATTGTTGTAAACGTATATATTTATATTTTTTTAAAAAAACTTATTTCCAATAATTTAAAAAAAATAGTATTAATAATTAAAAAAATAATTTCACCGTTGTATTATAATAAAAAAAATAGTATTAATAGTATTAAAAAAAATCACCGTTGTATTATTTCCAATAATTTTTAAAAAATAGTAAAAATAATTAAAAAAATAGTATTATAAACTTTTAAAATTTCATTGACAACGGTTTAAAACCGTTGTAATATTATCACAACGACAACAAAAAAATTCTCATTGACAACGGTTGATTGTGATTGTCCCAAGCTGTATTAAGATAAAAAAATCTTAAAGACAAGCTTTGGAAAACCGTTGTAACAGTTACATATTGCTAGTTTTGAAGCAGATTTCTATATTATTGTAAGAAACTTGCTTCAGCACAGAGATTTGCCCGTTAGTTTGTATTGCCTCAACGATTTCTTCGTTGTCTTTTAACAAAAAGACAACGGTTTCTCCTAAAATCGTTGTCTTTGTGGTGTTGTCTTTTAGCATTTTTTGTTGTAGTGTCATTTCTATTTAAACAGGAAATAGAAACAATGTTCTTTATTAGAGAAGGAACATAATAGCAATTGTCCAGTTCCAAGACTAGTCCACTAGGGAGCTTCAGCAAATAAGTTCCGATGGCGACCGCAGCAACCTTTGCTCCATTGCCAACTCGCAAATTTGACTCCCCTCTGACAAGTCTTCTTCTATTCCTTAGCCCCTGTATGTCATTACATATATGTGAGCCTCACCCAGTATCCAATACCCAAGTGTCTAAGGAAATAGAATGACAATCAATAACGAAGATACCTGAAGAGGATGGGGCATCGGATGCCTTCTTCTTCTTCATGGACTCAAGATAAATCTTGCAGTTTCTTCGCCAGTGGCCTTCCTTGCCACAATGATGGCAAGTGGCGTTTTGCGCTGGTTCTGCCTTCTTCGCCTTTTTGTTCTTTCCTTTCTTCTGTTCTTTTGCCTTCCTCTTAGAACCTTTCTTTGAGGAATCAATTAACAGAACCGCCTTCTCCTCATGCTTCACAGAAGGCTCCACAGTCTTCAGCATATTGAGGAGCTCGAGAATAGTGGATTCCAATTTGTTCATCCGATAGTTCATCACAAATTGTGAGAAACTCTTGGGCAAACAATGCAGAATTAAGTCAATACTTAACTCATGATCCATCACAAACCCGAGGGTGGCTAGCCGCTCGATGTACCCATTCATCTTTAGCACAAACTGCACTACAGACGAACCTTCTTGCATCTTCGTGGTGAAGAGGAGCCTAGAGACCTCGAACCTTTCGGATCTCGCTTGCTCATCGAACAACTCATGAAGATGAAAGACCATAGTATTAGCATCCATATGCTCATGCTGCTTTTGCAGCTCAGGTACCATCACCGCCAACATGATGCAACTCGCAGAATCTGCCACATGCTTCTGATAGACCAACATTTGGTCTGGAGTTGCATCGTCCTTAGGATGGTCAGGAAGAGGCTCTTCAAGGACATATGCTAGCTTTTCCGCCTTGAGAACAATTCTCAGGTTTCTAAGCCAGTCCAGGAAGTTAGGCCCAGTCAGTTTGTTTGAATCCAAAATAGTGCGCAAATTCAAAGACGTCATGATCAATTTATTGACCTAGAAATACAAAACGAGCATATATGAGAAAATGATTTTAAAATGCATCAAAATACATTTATAAATCTCATTCATTTTTTGAATTTCAAAAACCCCAAAATCACTTCGGAAGATCGTAGGTCCATCTCCGAATAGGCTGATATCCATCATAGATATGAACAACCTTGGAGAGAGTCCAACAAGCTATTCATAACTACGATGGTAGGTATCAACTATACCGATTGCATATCACGTATATGCAACTATCACAATGTGCTATCAACTAATTGAATGTTCACACATACATCGGGTTGTTAACACATTAACAAGTATGCATCATATGCATAGCACCCAACCTCACCTCCCTTTACATCGACCTTGGAGAGAGTCCAACAAGCCGATGCTCCAGGTTAAAGCCAACCCATTAATCGAGAAATAGTTTTAATATGGTTAGACCGCATTCAACCAATTAGCCTGGCTTGGAGAGAGTCCAACAACCAAAGCTAACGATTGACCTATGACTCTTACCATATTAGTATCAAACTATTCCATGGTTTGAACATGTTCGGGTTCGAGCCGGGCTTGGAGAGAGTCCAACAACCTAAACAAGAAACGGAACTCTAGTTCTAACCATATTAATGGAAGGTGTAAGCTTTAATATTGAGTTAGGGTTTTTATGTCTCATCCTCTTTGCATGCAAATAACTATTATCTACATGGCATACATCTACATGTCACGACACGCATGGCATAATGATATGCATCTAATGCAATTACATGGCATACAATTATGTCATGTACATAATTTTCTTATTTGTCATAACTATTTATGGAAATAAAATATGTTTAAGATTTGATTCTCCAAATCAAATCATGATTAAATTAGGAAACAAATTTCCAAATCTAATCACATATTTTATTTATGGAAATAGTTGATTAAGGAAAATCAATTTAAGAAACCAATTTCCTAAATAATCAAAACTACTTATGGAAATAAAATATTTTAAGATTTGATTTTCCAAATCAAATCATGATTAAATTAGGAAACAAATTTTCAGAATCTAATCAAATATTTTATTTATGGAAAATATCAATTTCCATAAATACTTCCAACTTTCCAAAAGTGGAAGATTTCCATAAATACTTCTAGACTTTCCAAAATTGGAAAAATTTCATAAATAATTCTAAATTTCCAAAATTAGAAAATTTCCAGAAATAACATTATGACTATCGCAAAACCATTTTACGATTATGTCGAAACACAACCTGGCTTTGATACCACTGTTGGGTTTCCAGCACGGCGGCGAGTGTGTGTTCGAATATGTTTCGTAAACATGTGCACAGCGGAAGAAATAAAAATAATAAATCTACATTTATTACATCACACACATCACACGCATGAATAGTACAACATGTGTAGACATAACCGTAAATTTAAATTTTGCAATAAAGGAAATTTAACTACGTATACCTTTCGTATCACGTGTAGCGGGAACGGCATCAACCGGAACGATCCTCGCTAGAATCGTCTCTATCCGTATCCACGCCGAGTATCCTTAGGATGAGTTCACTAAGCCACGAGCTTCGTCTTCGTATGGGTTACTAGCCTCGTGTTGAAGACGACGTGATCGAGAGATGATCACGATCCGAATCCAAATTCGGATCCAAAGACGAGTCCTCAAAACTCGCTTCTCCGGAGAGGTATTCGTCAACCGTTTGACGAATCCTTCGTCCTCCACCTCAGAGGATTACCGGAGATCGAATCCCCGGTAAGTTAGGCGCTGTCGGAGCTCTAACCGTCATCCAAACGACGCTCTGACGAGAAGAAAACAAGCTGTCCAGAAAACTGGACAGCTTTGGTGGAGGAGTAGGCGCCGGCCAAGCAAGGGAAGCCAAGTGCTCACCTTATCGCCGAAGCCTAGGAAGATCACCGGAGGGTCGTCGGAGGATCACCGGCTGAAGCTTGGACGCCGGCAACAAGTTGGACGGCGGCACAAGGAGCTGGGCGGTAATGGAGGTTGGCGCCGAGAATCTCCAAGGAAGGAGGTGGGCGGCAACTTAGGGCTAGGGTTTTGGATTAGGGCTTAACAATCCCTTAAGCCCTCATTTATAGAGAACTAATTCTCTTAATGGTTATTGGATCATAACCATAAGGCCCGTTAACCCGCTCCATTAATATAAGTTAAAATAAACCAAACCATGATGGTTTATTTTAAGTTAAAATGAACCGAACCAACTTTTGGTTCATTCGTTTAAAATAAACCAAACCCTTTGGTTTATTCTCCTCCATTGGATTAGAACAAAACCATTTTGGTTCATCCATTATGTCTTCATAAGACACGACCCATCCACACTTCCATTGCGACTGAAATGATTTCATGCTCGCTTTTTGTTTGGTCCAACCAAACCTAGTTTCTCTCGGTCTGAGAATCCCATTCTCAAGCGCGTTTTAAATCCTTCGGATTACGCTCGTTGTGCGTGTGACCAAATAGGTTCTCGGTTTATGTTGGCCATCTATAATTAACCATTAATTATAGAACGATCATGAGTGGCACCTAGTAGTACATCTGTTGGTGCAGGGGCACTAGATAATCGAACCTGTGTTTTGATTATGGCAAAGACACAAAGTTAAGTTTATATTGTTATCTCACGAGCTAAATCAAGTGTGCAGAAAAGTACTAAAGCTGGAGCTGAAGGCTAGCGACACCCGGAGGAAGCCGTGGTGGTTGGGCGACACTTGAGTGAATTCGGAGGGAGCCGAAGGAATCGAGTGGAAGGCCGGAAGCGAGAGCTACTATCGAGGTAAGCTCGTGTGAGTGAGAGATTGTAAGGTCATGTCCTCTTTACGGGGACGATCAGAGTAACGATTCGACTAAGACTTCTGTGGAAGGTCTAGGTCGAGATCGGACGGTTAGAAACCGTCCGATTTATCATTTTCCGAGCTAATCTCTTACCGCAGGAAGTGGCCAGCGGGCATGTGATCGGGACATTAGGCGATCGATCGTTATCGATTGGTCGATGAGATGCATCGATCGTATCACGATCGATCGGCCGATCGATGGCGACGATTCGCTTGCGCTAGGTCAAAACGGATAACGTTTGACGCGGCCACTTCGCGATAAAAATTTGGAAAAATTCATGATCCGTTCCAAAGAAATAGGAGACAAATTCAGAGGCTAAAGTCTATAAAAGGAGGGGAGGATTCATCTCCAAATCACATCAATTATTCATCAAGTGCTCCTACAACGCCAACGCTTCAACACCGTCATAACGCCGACGCGACGCCAAGTTTTGATCTTCTTCGTCAGCAGCAGATTCAAGTAATATTTTTGATATTATATTCTGTATTTTTATCTTCATAACGAGGTGAGGTAGGCTTGTTGCCTCATCCTCGTATATTCGGTTTTTGTAATCGTTGTCTCCTACCTCCAACGAGGAGGAGACGTTTTAGTGCTTTGCCCTCCGTACGCGGTCTAGGACCGATAGGGCCTTGGAGTAGCAACCGCTGGGTTGTGAACCAAGTAAAATAAACGTGTTCATTTATTTTCCGCTGTGCTTACTTTGCGTATCGAACGAACGAAAAAGAAAAGATTTACGATCGCTATTCACCCCCCCTCTAGCGACGCTTCTCGATCCAACAACATCATGATCCCTAATTAACCGAAAAGATCAACGATTGATCCAGAACTATTTCTGAAACCCTTCAGCAGCTCAAATGATTCGTGCCCCATTCCCTTCACTCATCTTATTCCCACTTGGTTCAGGACATGGTCTATAGTGTCAGTCCCCACTAGGCTGACTACGTCACACCTAGCCCAAGTATCATTTCTTCGTCCTACGGATTCTAGTTACTCCACATGTATCGAAGAGTACCTTACTCTAAACATGTAATGCTTTGGCCAAAGACTTTAGTAACAATCCGACGAGAGGCCATGGGTATACATCTCCTCGCAAGGAGTGGTGAATCCTTTATAGGCTATTCAAACACCTTCGATCACTTCGACTTATACCCAATCATCCCGGGTTCACATCTCCTTAGAGATGCTTGCTTAAGATGTCAAAGCATAAGTCTTCATGATCAAGATGACTTGAATACCGCAAGTCAAAGGAACATCGCACTTAAGCTATAGTAAGAACTTCATTGACATATCTATATATGCAGAGAATCATATAAAGTCTTACGGCTGGTCACTCCAATGAACTAGTTACCATAACTAGCATCCACGATCAACTCTGGACATCACAATTGTTAGGGCAATCTCTTGCCATGATAAGGATTTGATGTGTGTGGCAAAGGGTTTAAGTTAGTGTGTTATGTTGATTTGATATGTGCGTTGAAGTCGTGCAGGGCTTAGTAATTCGCACATGGAGCCTTGGCGGGTTCACCACTCACAACCTCATGCCTGAGTCGGAGAAGGAGCATTGTAGAGCCGTGCGCTTGATGCTGCCGAGGGACTGCCGGACGAGATGACTTGAAGCGAAGCAAAGGAAGCAGACTTCGGAGGCATGAGACGAGAAGGAGCATTGCAGAGTCGTGCGCCTGATGCTGCCGAGGGACGTGGCCACGGACAAAGAGAGCTTCGGCGAGGGACTTCGAGTGAGATGAGAGAATGAGTGAAATGTAAGTAGCTTATTAACTTGACCGCAAGGGTTAAGGTTTATCCGATGTCGGAAGCTCAAACTAATGTTAAGTCGATTGGGTTCGCGACTCATGGGCATTTGCCCAAGCGGTCGATTGCCATGAATGGACCGGCAATGATCGCTGTATTTACATCGATCGACCGCCAAGGGCGACACTCATGATCGAGCGTGTGCACGGCACGAGAATGGAGTCGACCTCGTTGAGGACTCGACTGATTGACATAAGTCGACTGATGGGTGCCATCAGTCGACTGATGCCAATACCGTTGGATGGAATCCAACGTGGAAAGTGGCCGTTATTGGGCAACAGCTACAGGACCAGTCGACTGATCGAGGGCATCAGTCGACTGATCCTGTGTCAACAGGAAGAAACCCTCTTCCTCTATAAAAAGGAAGAGGATGGGGCTTTGGCAAAAAAAATGCTTGAACGCCCAACTACTCCCAAAGTGCCCTAAACGATTTCCCACTCTTCTACTTGCTCTAATCTTCATTCCATTGTAGAAGAGTGATCTCTGTGTAAAAGAGGTTACCTCCACCTAGCTTTGTGCAAAGGAGAGATCTAGTGGATAGATTGCGGAGTGATTCACTGTGGACGAATCAGACCGTGGATTAGCAGCGTAGCCGTGAACCACGTTACATCTCGTGTTTGTATTGCTTGTCTATCTTTTGTGTTGTCTTTATTTGTATTTGTATATTCCGCTTACGCTAACGTTTTGTAGACGAGTAAAATACGACATCAAATGAACGAGGGCTATTCACCCCCCTCTAGCCGGCCAATCGATCCCCAATAAGTGGTATCAGAGCAAGGTTGCTTGTCACCGGACTAACCGCCGCAACAAGCTCTACATCTCAAATGGTCGGCTCAAACATCCACCCACCAAAGTTCGACAGTGAATTCTCTTGGTGGAAAAAGAGAATGGAGGTATTCTTCGAAACCAACTTTGAAATTCTATTAATAATGGAAAACGATTTCGAGTTGCCTAGGAACGAAAATGGGGAGCCATTGGAGAAATCAAGGTGGAGCAAGAGGAAAAGAGAAGAATATTTGGCAAATTCAAAGGCCAAGCACCACCTATACAATGTACTCCCCCAACAAGAAGTTAATAGGATAGGGGAATGTTCTAGTGCTAAGGGGATGTGGGAGAAGCTAGTTGAACTTCATGAAGGCACTTCGGAAGCCAAGCTAGCAAGAAGGGATCTCCTCCGCTCCCAACTATCAAATATTAAGCTTGAAAAGGGAGAAAAGGTAACTTCCCTACATTCTAGGTTTAAAGAAATATTAATTGGGCTAACAAGTGTAGGAGAAAAGCTCTCCAACCGGGATATGGTAATGAAGGCCATAGATGCCTTTCCCCGGTCCTCAAGATGGAGCTCCATGGTGGATTCATTTTACATCTCCAAGAACTTGGAAGTAAGTACCTTGGAGGAATTTTTCTCAACAATGGAGCTCCACGAAACTAGGCTTGAAGGAATACAAGAAGAGCCTAGAATTCAACCCTCAAGAGGAGTAGCCTTGATGGCAAATAAGGGGAAGAAGAAGATAGAGATCCCCTCCTCCTCCGATGATGAAGCCTCTACCTCTTCCATGGATAGCACGGAAGAAGCTTACATGGTAAGGAAGGTAAGGTGTGCATTTAAGAATTTTAGATTTGATAAATCTCATGATAGGAATAGAAGACCAAGGGGGAAGATCATTTGTTACAATTGTCAAGGGGAGGGACACATAAGGGACAATTGTCCCCTCCTAAACAAGAGCAAAGAGGAAAGGAAAAAGAAGGAAGAAAAGAAGAAGAAGAAGAAGGGGAGCAAGAAGAAAAAGGAAGAAGAAAAGAAGGCCAAGGAAAGAGGAAAAGCCATTGCTCTCAAAGCAAAGACATGGGATGACCTTGCTTCCTCATCCTCATCCGAAGAAGAAGAGCATGTCTATTCCAACCTAGCACTAATGGCTCTTCATGACTCATATTGCTCCTCCTCCTCCTCAAATGAAGAATCAAGCTCAAGTGGAGAGAGCTCAAGTGAAGGGGGAGCTTCTACATCCTCCTCATCCGAAGAAGAAGAAGAAGACATGGAAACTATGGTAACGAATGCCTCTCCTAAGAAAATAGTTTCCATAATTTCTAGTTTAACTAGGGACTTATTTGGAATGAAAAAGAAAAATAAAAGCATGCTTGATCAAATTAAGGCATTAGAAAATAAGCTAGAAAATGCATGCTTAAATAATAATGATATTTCTTCTAGCTTAAATGATGCATTTTCACATGACGATATGCCTTTGGATGTTAATGATGCATGCATAGAGGAAAATAGGGCTTTAAGGGAAAAGGTAGACTATTTGACAAAAGACCTAGAGAAATTCACTATTGGCTCCAACACATTGAACATGATTATAGGGAGCCAAAGGGCAAGCTTCAACAAAAAGGGCCTAGGATACAAAGAAAAGAAAAATGAAAAGGCCTATAAATGCCTAATTGCTAGGGGACAAGATAAGAAGAAAGTAATAGCTAGGAAATGGATCCCCAAGGAATACTTAGTGAACCCAATAGGAAAGAACTTATTTTGGGTTTCAAAATCCATCCTTAAGGGTTAGGAAAACCCTAGGGTAGTCAACCATATGGAATTGACCTATATCATATTTTGGTTGACTTAGGATGGTGGGACAACATTTTTAGAATAGTGTTGGGTGATGATAACGTGCCCATAAATAGATAATAATGCTTAAATCATGATGATTAATGTAATTGCTATGTATGTTTGAAATCATGATTTATGAGGTTAATATTTGGCACGTAATCATGAGAAATAGGGTTGAATCATGCTTTAGGTGATACTTTGTTTATTATCATATAATACCTAATGCATGATTATTATTTAATGAATACATGTATTTCATGATCATAATGTGAAATTAATTCATATATGTCATTATGATCATGTAGGTTGTTGGGTTGATACTTAACCATGATAGAATTGCATGAATACAAGGGTTAAGTATATACAAATACCCCCTAGGATGCATCTCACACTCACTATAGGCTAACTTGATTGCAAACTTAGCATGGGTGAGATGTTAGGATGATACAAATGTCCACTAGTACCTATAGCATTTAGATGGTCATTTAAAGTATCAAAATAGCAATAATAGACTAATCATGGGGAAGGCTTATGTTTAATTCATAGACATATTGCCCAAAGATCATGGTTGGATATTTCATATGTTTTCAAAACAATTTCTTAATCTAAAATCTATGTATTCATGTTTTGAAACAATTCAAAGCAAGACTAGGTGTTAAAATGGATACTCTTATGATCAAAAACCTAGTAGTTTTTAAAGCTTATGGATTTTTGACAAATACATGGAAATATAATGATTTTTCATGAAAACCTATTTTTCAATGATAGATATACTTAAAATAAATGTGTTCCCCAAATTTCATGATTTTTCGAATTTTTTGGAATTTTTAACGCATTTAAAAAATCCCGAAAACAAGGCTACCGATCGTAGTCCAACTACCGATCGATGACCTGAATATCAGACCAGTAAAGGCTGAATTCTGATTTTAAATCAACTTGTGGTATTTTCTTTCTATTAGACTTGATGCCATGTGTTTTTAACTTAGTGTTAATCTTTTTGATGGTGTCAAAGGGGGAGAAATAATTATGTTTAAGTAAATTGTGATAGGGGGAGAAAATTTGTATGAGGAGTTTCATGGGTTAAGGGGGAGTTGCATGTTGCTATATCATGTTTATATTTACATGCTTTCTTTACTTTAAAATTTATATCAAATATTTTTACCTAACTTAAACGGATTGCCACACATCAAAAAGGGGGAGATTGTTAGGGCAATCTCTTGCCATGATAAGGTTTTGATGTGTGTGGCAAAGGGTTTAAGTTAGTGTGTTATGTTGATTTGATATGTGCGTTGAAGTCGTGCAGGGCTTAGTAATTCGCACATGGAGCCTTGGCGGGTTCACCACTCACAACCTCGTGCCTGAGTCGGAGAAGGAGCATTGCAGAGCCGTGCGCTTGATGCTGCCGAGGGACCGCCAGACGAGATGACTTGAAGCGAAGCCAAGGAAGCAGACTTTAGAGGCATGAGACGAGAAGGAGCATTGCAGAGTCGTGCGCCTGATGCTGCCGAGGGACGTGGCCGTGGACGAAGAGATCTTCGGTGAGGGACTTCGAGTGAGATGAGAGAATGAGTGAAATGTAAGTAGCTCATTAGGTGAACTTGGCCAAACGACTGAGTGTCGGAAACTTGACCACAAGGGTTAAGGTTTATCTGACTGTCGGAAGCTCAAACTAATGTTAAGTTTGAGTTTCACACGGCATCAGTCGACTGCCATGGAATGGCAGTTGACTGCTCTGAGTCGATTGGGTTCGACTGGTGTCTGACTCATGGGCATTTGGCCCAAGCGATGATCGCCATGGATGGCTGATCGCATCGACATCGATCGCCAAGGGACGACGATCGTGATGGCACCGCGTGCGCGCGAGAATGGAGTCGACCTCATTGAGCACTCGACTGATTGACATCAGTCGACTGATGGGTGCCATCAGTCGACTGATGCCAATACCATTGGATGGAATCCAACGTGGAAAGTGGCCGTTATTGGGCAACGGCTACAGGACCAGTCGACTGATCAAGGGCATCAGTCGACTGATCCTGTGTCAACGGGAAGAAACCCTCTTCCTCTATAAAAAGGAATAGGATGGGGCTTTGGCAAAAAAAATGCTTGAACGCCCAACTACTCCCAAAGTGCCCTAAATGATTTCCCACTCTTCTACTTGCTCTAATCTTCATTCCATTGTAGAAGAGTGATCTTTGTGTAAAAGAGGTTACCTCCACCTAGCTTTGTGCAAAGGAGATATCTAGTGGATAGATTGCGGAGTGATTCACCGTGGACGAATCGGACCGTGGATTAGCGGCGTAGTCGTGAACCACGTTACATCTCGTGTTTGTATTGCTTGTCTATCTTTTGTGTTGTCTTTATTTGTATTTGTATATTCCGCTTGCGCTAACATTTTGTAGACGAGTAAAATTCGACATCAAACGAACGAGGGCTATTCACCCCCCTCTAGCCGGCCAATCGATCCCCAACAACAATGTCTCCAGCCAGTGAGAATCAGCTGCTTGGATACACCAAGGAGTATACCTCATGCTAGTCTCGACAGAATTGATGGTGTCCAAATCCATCAATTCATTGACTAGGGATAATTCCGATACATCACAATTACACATGTAGAGATACTCACTAGTTGTGATCCAATCACAAATTCTCTCATGCTGTGAATCGTATTGAGGATATTCAGTAAATGAGTTTAAGATCCAATCAAATACATAAAACATGTATACTCAAATAGTGAATCTTCATTTATCATATAAATGATTCATACATAAGGCGATTGCCTTAGGGCATCTCTCATATATTACTAACACTTATTAAAGAAGAGGTATACGTTACCCAACCCCCAGGATTTGAAAGCCTAGATAAACCCGACCATGTCCTTAAATAAAAGAAAGCTCTTTATGGACTCAAATAAGCTTCTCGAGCTTGGTACGAGATACTTTCAATTTATCTTAAGTCGAAAGGATTTAACCAAGGCCTAGTGAATCCAACCCTCTTCGTAAAAACCGTAGGTAATGAAATCTTTATAGCCCAAATCTACATAGACGATATCATTTTCGGAACAATCAATTCGATCCTACTAAATGAATTCATTTCAGTTATGGAAAGTGAATTTGAAATGAATTTAGTAGGTGAATTGAGTTTCTTTCTAGGACTACAAATTAAACAAACTAAAGATGGAATATATTTACATCAACAAAAATATCCTAGGGAATTAATTAAATGTTTTGGAGTGCAAGATGCCAAAACCATCAATACACCCATGGCAACTACTGTCAATATAGGAGAGGACTTAGAAGGAAAACCCATCGACCTAAAATACTATAGGAGTGAGACAGGGAGTCTTATATACTAAACTGCGAGTCGACCCGACATATTATTCACAGTAAGTATGTGTGCAAGGTTCCAAACCTATGCTAAGGAGTCTCACCTAACATTAGTTAAGCGTATCCTTAGGTATCTAAAGGGCACGCTAAGCCTCGGTATTTGGTACCCTAGATCTACCGAGTTCGAACTAATCGACTACTCAGACTATGTCGATAGTAAACTCGATAGGAAGAGCATGAGTGGCTGTTGTCAACTTCTCGGCTCGAGTCTAGTGAGTTGGTGCAGTAGGAAGCAACACAGTATTGCATTATCTACCACCGAAGTCGAATACATTGCGATGGGTGAGTGTGTAGCTCAGCTTATTTGGATGAAGCACACTCTCCAAGACTTTAACTTAAACTTCAACAATATTAAAACTCACATAGGTAATATTAGCTCCATCAACTTAACCAAAAAATCCTATTTTCCATTCTAGGACCAAACATATAGAAGTTAAACACCACTTTATTCGAGAACATGTAGCTAACGGAACCATTAAACTCGAATATGTAGAATCCAAGTCTAACCTAGCCGATCTATTTACCAAGCCACTACCCGAAGCCGAATTTAGTATACTAAGACGAAAATTAGGCATGTGCATAATAGAGTAGGACTTACATTCTTTTTATATACTCTAGTATTTACTTCTCTTTTCATGTTAATGGAACTAGCTTAGGGCTTACCCTAGATATCATGCACCTATAGATTTAAGGAGCCGATATATCTCACAACACAGGACTAATGTGTTTGTGTACTTAGCCACGTAGATGGGCGTGAGATGTTAAGACCTTACTCCATGTTTCAGATGTAGAGCTAGTGCATCACCATGAACCATGGAGTATAATCATATATATTAACCGACTCTGACTAGGACTTGTTGATCTTTCATATCAATCAAGTCAAATAAGAGTTGAACATTCAATAGATAAGCTTATTTTTAGTATATTATTTTCAAAATAATATGGAACATGCTTGGACTTGGAACTTAAACTTAATACTTATATTTTTCAAAACCCACTCTTTCCGATTTATGGAAAAAAAGGGGAGAAAAGGCCAAAGTTAATGGATCAAGGGATCTTTTTTTTTGATAACTTAACTTAGTAACTTAATTCTATATGGCCAAAAGTTAGTGTTTTTAGCTGAAAAAGGGGGAGAAAGGCCAAGTTAAGAAATCTTCTTAACTTAAACTTATTTTTAATACTAAGGCCAACTTTAAGTAATTGTTAACTCTTCCTAAGTAGCAAACATCAAGGGGGAGGATTAAGACCTTCTTTCAAGACTCACCCTCGGTCAAGGGGGAGGTTTCCTCAAGGGAGAGTACTTGAAAGAAAGTCTCTATTACTCCTATTTAATTTTTAATTCTTCATGCATATTGTTTCCTTAACTTTGTATGGGTTTGCCATAGATCAAAAAGGGGGAGATTGTTGATGCAATAGGCACCTAAGTTGAACCTGAGTTTTGATTATAGCAAACGATATAAAGTTAAGCTCATTTTGTTATCTCACGAGCTACATCAAGTGTGCAGAAAAGTGCTAAAGCTAGAGCTGAAGGTTAGTGACACTTGGAGGGAGGCGTGGTAGTCGGGCGACATCGGGATGACTTCGGAGGGAGCCGAAGAGGGAGCCAAAGGAATTAGGTGGAAGACCGGAAGCAGAAGCTACAAGGTAAATGTTAAGGTAAGCTCGTATGAGTGAGCGCATGAAAGGTCGTTTCCTCTTTACGGAGACATTCTTAGGCGACAATCTGACCAATACCTCCCATGGAAGGTCTAAGTTGAAATCGGATGATATATGGCCATTTAATTTGCTTATATTAACTGTATTTTCGAGCTAACTCTTCGTTGCAGCTGAGAAACCTGTCATCAGTCGACTGAGGCCTTGAATCAGTCAACTTATCCATCAGCAGTCGACTAGTAAGGGTAGCAGTCGAATGTTGGTCAAGGATCAACTTCGAGGAGAGTCAAAGCTTATCTCCATTTTTGAAGGGATAGAAGGCTTGCTCTCATTGGTTGAAGATGTGAACGTCTAGGATTTCCAAGGCTATAAAAGTAGGGGTTCTCCACCCCATTTCCATCATCATAAGCTCTCCAAAAAGCCTCCACTACGATACTCTTCTACGACGACCTTGCGATGATGAAGTGCTATCGCATCTCTGACGATAATTGCCTAACTTTCTTACTTTATTTAGTCGTTGGTTTTCTCTTTTATTGTCATCTATAAATTTTTATTTATCATGTTTTAATCGTAACAAGGAGAGGGGGAGTGTCCCTCTACCTTGAGCTTTTTCATCGATTGTATTTTCTTACTCCTACCTCTAACGAGGAGGAGTGTTTTTAATGCTTTGCCCTCCGTATGCAGTCTAGAACCATTAAGGCCTTGGACTAGCAGCCGAAGCCTGTGAACCAAGTAAAAATAAATGACTACTTTTTCCTTTCCGCTGCATTTACTCTCACTCGCATTTTATATCAAACGAACTAATTTTGTCTTGCGCTATTCACCCCCCCCCTCTAGCGCTCTAATCGATCCAACAATCAAGTTAAGTTATAAAAAAAATGATCCCTTGATCTCTTAACTTTGGCCTTTTCTCCCCCTTTTGCCATAAATCGGAAAGAGTGGGTTTTGAAAAATATAAGTATTAAGTTTAAGTTCCAAGTCCAAGCATGTTCCATATTATTTTGAAATTAATATACTAAAAATAAGCTTATCTATTGAATGTTCAACTCTTATTTGACTTGATTGATATGAAAGATCAACAAGTCCTGGTCAGAGTCAGTTAATATATATGTTTATACTCCATGGTTCATGGCGATGCACTAGCTCTACATCTGGAACCAGGAGTAAGGTCCTAACATCTCACGCCCATCTACGTGGCTAAGTACACAAACACATTAGTTTTATGTGTTGTGAGATGTATTAGCTCCTTAAATCAATAGGTGCATGATATCTAGGGTAAGCCCTAAGCTAGTTCCATTAACATGAAAAGAGAAGTAAATACTAGAGTATATAAAAAGAATGTAAGTCCTACTCTATTACGCACATGCCTAATTTTCGTCTTAGTAGACTAAATTTGGCTTCGGGTAGTGGCTTGGTAAAATGATCGGCTAGGTTTGACTTGGATTCCACATATTCGAGTTTAATGGGTCTATTAGCTAAATGTTCTCGAATAAAGTGGTGTTTAACTTCTATATGTTTGGTCCTAGAATGACAAATAGGATTTTTGTTTAAGTTGATGGAGCTAATATTATCTATGTGTGTTTTAATATTGTTGAAGTTTAAGTTAAAGTCTTCGAGAGTGTGCTTCATCCAAAGAAGCTGAGCTACACACTCACCCATCGCGACGTATTCGCCTTCGGTGATAGATAATGCAACACAGTGTAGCTTCTTACTGCATCAACTCACTAGACTCGAGCCGAGAAGTTGACAACAACCACTTGTGCTCTTCCTATCGAGTTTACTACCGGTATAGTCCGAGTCGGAGTAGCTGATTAGTTCGAACTCGGTATATCTAGGATACCAAATACCGACGCTTAGCGTGCCCTTTAGATACCTAAGGATACACTTAACTAATGTTAGGTGAGACTCCTTAGCACAGGTTTGGAACCTTGCGCATATACTTACTGCGAATAATATGTCGGGTCGACTCGCAGTTAAGTATAGAAGACTCCCTATCGCACTCCTATAGTATTTTAGGTTGATGGGCTTTCCTTCTAAGTCCTCTCCTATATTGACAGTAGTTGCCATGGGTGTATTGACGGTTTTGGCATCTTAAATTCCAAAGCATTTAATTAATTGCGTAGTATATATTTGTTGATGTAAATATATTCCATCCTTAGTTAGTTTAATTTGTAGTCTTAGAAAGAAACTCAATTCACCTACTAAATTCATTTCAAATTCACTTTCCATAAGTGAAATTAATTCATTTTGTAGGATCGAATTGGTTGTTCCAAAAATGATATCGTCTACATAGATTTGGGATATAAAGATTTTATTACCTACAGTTTTTACGAAGAGGGTTGGATCGACTAGGCCTTGGTTAAACCCTTTTGACTTAAGATAAATTGAAAGTCTCTCGTACCAAGCTTGAGGAGCTTGTTTGAGTCCATAAAGAGCTTTCTTTAGTTCAAGGACATGGTCGGATTTATCTAGGCTTTCGAATCCTGGGGGTTGGCTAACGTATATCTCTTCTTTAATAAGTCCATTTAAAAACGCTGACTTGACATCCATTTGAAATAACTTAAATCCTCGATGTGCAGCGTAGGCTAACAACATACGAATGGATTCTAGTCTAGCTACAGGAGCATAGGTTTCATCGTAATCTAATCCTTCTACTTGACTAAAACCTTTGGCGGCTACTCTTGCTTTATTTCTAACTACTTCTCCTTTGTCATCAAGTTTGTTTCGGAAGACCCACCTTGTTCCAATAACAGGTTTATCTTTAGGTGGTGGTACTAATTCCCAAACTTCGTTCCTAATGAATTGAATTAGCTCTTCTTGCATTGCGATAATCCAATCAGGATCAAGAAGAGCTTGTTCAATGGTTTTGGGTTCGATTTTCAAAATCAAGGAGATTTGACAAAGGTTTCTGTAAGATGATCTAGTTCGAACCCCTAAGCTAGGATCACCTATCACTTGGTCGATAGGATGATTCATTTGAATCCTAATTCGACTTGGGTTAGGGTCACCTATCACTTGGTCGACTGGATGACTTGTTGGACTTGGGTTAGGATTGATACTAGACTCGATCTCAGGGTCGGAGTCGAGTCTGGTATGAGTCAGTTCGCTAGTTGGTGTTGCTATAGGTTTTGTAGGTTCGTGTCCTTCATTAAACACTACGTTAATAGTCTCTTCAACTCTAAGGGTGTCTTGGTTGTATACCCTATAGGCTCTACTTGTAGTCGAGTATCCTAAGAAGATTCTGGTAGAGGATTTGGAGGTGAACTTTCCTAGGTAATCCTTAGTGTTCAGAATATGTACCTTACATCCAAATACCCTAAAGTACTTGTTGTTGTTGGTGCAACAATGCCCCAATAATTTATATGTTTTGATGTTTGGATAATCATCTAAGTTAGGCAACAAATTGTTATCTAATGGTGAACATGATTAAGTGGCAGGTAAAGGCAAAGTCCAAGTATGATCTTGGCAAGTGAAGTCTAAGGTAAAGGTTTGGCGGCATAAGACCAAGCATGTTGTCTTGGCAGCATTAAGTCCAAACGGACCTTGGCAAAGGAAGTTCAAAGGCAAGTCTTGGCAGCGTAAGTCCAAGCATGTAGACTTGGTAGCGTAAAGTCCAAGCACGCCTTGGCAAAGGAAACCCAAGACATGACAAAACCAAAGGAAGCTTTTGGAAGAAAAGCGCAAAGGATGAACAAGTCGCAGACTCGGAGGGATCCTAGAGGCGCAAGGCTTAAGGAAGAGATAGAAGGTTGAGTCTAGGTCTAAGGGGTCGAATCAAGTATGAATTACTCATACTTGATGAGTGTCAGTCGACTGATACGATGTATCAATCGACTGGTCAGGTGCTCGACTGAGTTAGGATGAAACCCTGACCATCAGTCGACTGCTTTTGTTGTGGCAGTCGACTGATGTTGCGATCAGTCGACTGCCAATAGTGGTAGTCGACTGATCAAGTTAAATACGGGCATAGAATGGAGTCACACTCGACTGCAGCCTGTGATCACTCGACTGATCACTCCATCAGTCGACTGATGAGAATGTCGTTGGATGAAACGACTTGGAATCTCGTGAATCCGGCTATTCAGAAGTCGTTAATCATGCCGACAGTCGACTGATATTATGCATCAGTCGACTGATCATGCTCCAACGGGAAAATTAGCCTTCTCTCTATAAAAAGAGGGCTGGTAGAGGTTTTTGGGGTTAATGCTTATTCTCTGATTCTTCTCCAAAGCCTCCACGAGTTTTCAAGCTTTCTAAGTGATTTTAAATCCCCTCCTCCTCTCTCTAAGCTCAAGTTTTATTCTTTGTAAAGAAGAGGAGTTTTGTTGTAAACAAGAGCTTCTTAGTGGAATTGCTTGGGTTGATCCACCTTAAGGATCGCCATAGAGTAGGAGCATTATCTCCGAACCACGTAAAGGCCTTGTTAGCATTTCTCTTTCGTTTTTACTTATATTATTTTTGTTTGCTTCCGCTAATCATTCTTGTAGAAATGAAAACGCGCTATTCACCCCCCTTCTAGCTTCTAAACGATCACCAACAAGTGGTATCAGAGCCCGGATCGCATCGAAAGATCTAGCAATCAACCGGAGCAAAGATGGCATTTCAAGAGGGGTATAGCACGGCGAGGCCTCCGTTCTTCGACGGCAACGACTTCGGCTATTGGAAAGGTAGGATGGAGTATTACTTAATGAATGATATTGAGAATTGGTTTAGTGTTGTAGATAGTTTCGAGAAGCCGGTGGATGAACACGGAGCACCCATACCAACGAAGGATTGGACGAGAGACATGGCCAAGAAGGCTCAAGCCAACGCAAAGGCAACAACCACACTTCAATGTGGTTTGTCCAAAGAGCAACTAAGCAAGGTGGGGTCATTTGAATCGGCGAAGGAGCTTTGGGAGAAGTTGATCGAGCTCAACGAAGGATCCAAAGAAACAAGAAGGGCCAAGAGAGATCTTCTAATTGGCCAACTTCAAAGCTTCTCAATGAAGACCAATGAGACCGTGAGTCAAATGCACGGTCGCTTCAAAGAAGTAGTCAATGGACTACATGTTATAGGTGAGAAGGTCGACAACTGAGACCTTGTAAGGTATGTGCTACAAGATTTCCCTAGAATAACCTTATGGGCCTCAATGGTAGATGCCTATAAGGTCTCTAGGGATCTTTCATTAGTTAAGTTAGATGAGCTATTTTGTGAATTTCAATTACATGAACAAGCTAACACTTCATCCAAAGAGAAGGGTATAGCTCTTTTTGTAGGAAAGAAGCACAAAAAGAAGAAGGAGAAGAAAGAAGTGTTCTCCTCAACCGAATCCGAGGAAGACTTATCAAGTAGTGAAGATGAGTTATCGGCAAGCGAGGTGGCACACTACGTCAAAAAGTTTGGTGGTAAGTCAAGGAAACTCACCAAGAAAGATGTGAAGAGGATGTTCCAATCCTCAAGAGGTAAGTCTTCAAATAGTTTAAATTCTACCTCTAACATGACTTGTTTTGGTTGCAACAAGAAGGGGCATATAAAGCCAAATTGCCTGGAACTAAAGATGAAGGAGGAGAAGGAAAAGAAAAAGAAAGAAAAGAAGGAGAAGAAGAAGAAGGAGGCGATGGTGGCTCAAACATGGGACACCCTAAGCATGGAGGACTCTTCCGATGAGGAAGAAGTATGCCATGCCACCCGGAATCTAGCCCTCATGGCATTAGAGGAAGAAGTCGGGAGCTCAAGCGAGGAGTCCTCTTCCTCTTCAAGCGACGAATCATCATCAAGTGATGATGATGAGGTAAACAACTCACCTAAAGTAGATTTACTTTACAAGACTATTGCATGCCTACAAAATGCTTTGAATAGATCGAAAACTAGGATTAAGGATTTTAAAATAGAGATTAAATCACTTAAGAGTATAGAATCATCTTGTGGTAAGTTATCTAGTGATGAATGTACCCTTAGGAATGAAAATGATGAATTAAGAAAAGAAATAGGTAACTTAAGAGCATGCTTAGAAAAATTTACTAATGGCTCTAAATACCTTGACATGATTATTAAGGATCAAAGGGCTATCTACAACAAGGCCGGATTAGGATATAGACCTAAGGAAAAGGAGGTAGTATTTACATCCCTTGTTAGTAGAAAATCCATAATTAAAAGCAAGGGTAGAAAGGCTTGGGTACCTAAGAAATTTATAATTGATGCTAGTGGTCCTAAGATTTGGGTACCTAAGGACTGTATTTTTCATGTGATATAGGTAGAAGAGCCAAGCTTGTGGATAGTTGATAGTGAGTGCTCAAAGCATATGACCGGTGATGAGAGAAAATTCTCCACTATCAACCACACTAGCAAAGGAAAGGTCTCATTTGGTAATAGCAGCAAACTTAAGATTCTAGGAAAGGGCACAATTGAGGTATCCCCCAATCTTGCCATTCATAAAGTGTTATTAGTTAAAAATATGAAATTTAATTTACTTAGTGTAAGCCAACTATGTGATGCAAACTTTGATGTTAAATTTGATTCCTCAAAATGTTTTATAAGATACAAAACTCTAAATGATTGCATGTTAGTAGGTTTTAGGAAATCAAATATATATTATGTTGATCTATTCTAAGCTACTAATGCTTCTACTAAGTGTCTCATTGCAAAAGAGGAAGAGAGTTGGCTTTGGCATAGGAGGCTAGGACACATAAACATGAAGAATATAGCCAAAATAGCAAAAATGAAATTAGTCAAAGGGTTGCCTAAAGTCAAATTTCTCAAGGACAAGATGTGTGATGCATGTCAAGAAGGAAAACAATCAAAAACATCACACAAAGGTAAAAATTTACTTAGTACCGCTTTACCTTTAGAACTCTTACATATGGATTTATTTGATTGTCATAGTAACCCTTTTATTATTGGTAGTAAATATTGCTTAGTAATAGTAGATGATTTCTCTAGGTTTACTTGGGTATTTTTCTTGAAAAATAAAGATGAAACCTTAGGAATAATCAGAGGATTTAGCAAAAGAGTAGAAAATGAAAGAAAACTCAAAATCAACCGGATCTGTAGTGATCATGGTGGAGAATTTGAGAATTCTAACTTTTCAACTTTTTGCTTAGAACAAGGGTACAAGCATGAGTTTTCTTGTCCTAGAACACCCCAACAAAATGAAGTTGTGGAAAGGAAAAATCGTACCCTGCAAGAAGCAGCTAGGACAATGCTTAATGCATACTCCTTACCTAGCTATTTGTGGGCGGAAGCGGTTAATACCGCTTGCTATATCCAAAATAGGATATTGATTCATAGATTTTTAGGAAAAACTCCATTTGAATTGTGGAATGGTACAATTCCAACAATTCATTATTTTAAAGTCTTTGGATGTAAAGTCTATATTTTAAATACCAAAGACAACCTAGGTAAGTTTGAGTCCAAAGCGGATGAGGGAATCCTAGTTGGATACTCATCCACTAGTGTAGGGTATAGAGTTTACAATAAAAGAACTCAAAAGATTGAAGAATCATCAAATGTTCAATTTGATGAAACTTCCAACACATACCCTAGAAAATCTCCTATTGATGATGATATTAATAATGAAAACCAAGAAATTACCCAACAATTTCAAAATTTAACCTTAGGGAGTAATGATCAAGGGGGAGGATTGAATCAGGGGGGAGTAAGAGGTGATTCCGATGATGAGCAAAGGATTGAGGTTAATCATGATCAAACTCAAATTAACACACCTCCTAAAACTATAAGTGTTCATCAAAATCATCCCTTAGATCAAATTGTGGGTGAATTATCTCAAGGTGTTAGGACTAGGTCATTTCATAGGGATCCCACTAGTCATATTGCTCTAATTTCTCAAATTGAGCCCAAAACAATCAAAGATGCATTACTTGATCTGGATTGCATCTTAGCAATGCAAGATGAATTAGCTCAATTTGAAAGGAGTCAAGTATGGAAGTTAGTTCCTAGACCTAATGAAAACACCATCATTACTACAAGATGGGTCTTTAGGAACAAACTAGATGACCAAGGGAATATTACTAGGAATAAGGCAAGATTATTTGCAAGGGGCTTTAATCAAGTTGAAGGACTTGACTATGATGAAACATATGCCCCGGTTGCTAGGTTAGAGTCTATTAGAATACTATTAGGGTATGCCTCCTATATGGGTTTCAAACTCCATCAAATGGATGTTAAATCGGCATTCCTAAATGGGTTTATTAAGGAAGAGGTATATGTAGAACAACCTCCCGGGTTTGAGAATATGGACTATCCAAACCATGTATACAAGCTTAGGAAAGCTTTGTATGGTTTGAAACAAGCTCCCCGGGCTTGGTATGAAAGATTATCATCTTTCTTAATCTCTAAGGACTTTAAGAGGGGTAGTGTAGATCAAACTCTATTTATAAAATCAACATCAACGGATATCTTTGTAGCCCAAGTATATGTTGATGACATTATTTTTGGGTCAACAAATGATGAACTTCTCCAAGACTTTATTAAAAATATGGAAAAAGAGTTTGAAATGAGTCTAGTTGGGGAATTAAATTTCTTCCTAGGATTGCAAGTCAAACAAACTAGTGAAGGTATTTATATTTATCAAACCAAATATGCTAAGGAAATGATTAAGAAATTTGGTTTAGAAAATGCTAAGGTAGTTTCAACTCCAATGGCAACCAATACAAAAATAGATAGTGATAATGAAGGCAAACAAATTGACCTTACACTATATAGGAGCATGATTGGTAGCCTCTTGTACTTAACCGCTAGTAGACCCGACATATTATTTGCGGTTGGTATGTGTGCTAGGTATCAATCATGTGCTAAAGAATCTCATTTAGTTGCCGTTAAGAGAATCTTAAGATATGTTAAAGGCACACTAAATATAGGATTATGGTACCCTAGGACTAGGTTTTTTGATTTGATTGGGTACACCGATTCCGATTATGTCGGTTGTAAATTGGATCGGAAGAGTACTAGTGGTGGATGCCAATTCCTTGGGTCCTCCCTAGTTAGTTGGAGTAGTAGGAAGCAACCTTGTGTTGCCTTATCCACCACCGAGGCCGAGTATGTGGTTATGGGTGGTTGTGTAGCTCAACTACTATGAATGAAACATACCTTAGAAGATTATGAGCTATCTTACTCCAACATGAAAGTATTTTGTGATAATGTGAGCACCATTAACTTGACCAAAAATCCCGTGCATCACTCTAGGACCAAGCACATTGAAGTGAAACATCACTTCATTAGAGATCATGTGGCTAAGGGGGACATTGAGCTTAATTACATTGAATCCAAGTCCAACCTAGCCGACATATTCACCAAGGCTCTCCCCGAGGTAGAATTTTCATCACTTAGGAGAAAACTTGGAATGTGCTTGGTTGAGTAAAGGTATAGGTTTGCATGATCCTATAGAAATACTAGGATTTCTACCTTTAAGCATCTCACAAAATACCTAAGAAACCATGATTTTTGTATTGAGCCACTTAGACAACATGTGAGATGTTAGGAAGATGCACTTGGTTCATCATGCTTGTTATGATGCATTACTATGGACCAAAGTGTCATCTAGAGACATTCATCCTTTATTGGACCAATCATTGGGAAGGCTTATGGACAATTGATGTGCATATATCTCCAAGAACATGATTGGAAATGTCAAATAAAACATATTTTAAACTATATTTTTGATATTTTGATAAACAATTTTCAAGTGAAACACAAAAGTGATACAAAGTTTGCAAAAACATTAGAACCTTTGTTAGTTTCCAAGTTTGTATCAATCTCAAAATCTGGAAAACATATATTTTTCAAAATATTTTTCCTTGATAAAGTATGACTTCAAAAATGTGTATTCAAAATTTTGTGATTTTTCGAGGTTTTTGGAATTTCTAATGCATTTCTGAGTTTGAGCTGAAAAGGCTAAAATTCGGATTTCAGGCTTAGCAGTCGACTGGTTCAGAAACCAGTCGACTGATACTCTGTGTTTTCTGATAAACAACTCCATTTTCTGATATTGAGTGTGCTTTTGATCTCCTAAAACTTTAGCATGATAATACTGAGTATAAACCAACTCTTAGAACTGTTTAATGCGGTGTTTTAGGGGGAGTTTCATGAGATGTATCTTTGACATTTTCAAATTTACATTGTTGGTGCAAAGTTAGGATTTAAACCTTCAAATTGTTTGATAGAATTTTTCTCCACATGTATTTTACTCATCATGAACTATATCTTGGATTAAGGGGGAGCTAAATTTCAAATTCTATACCTTAGTTCAAGATTACCATGCTTTCAATTCTTTCATGAAATATATGATTTCTTCTCTTTTTGATGTATGTCAAAGGGGGAGAAGAAATGTTTAAGTTAGAATTGGATATATGATTATGTGATATGATTATGTGTATTTTTAAAAGACCTAACTTAAATGATTGCCAAACATCAAAAAGGGGGAGATTGTTGGTGCAATAATGCCCCAAGCATTTATATGTTTTGATGTTTGGATAATCATCTAAGTTAGGCAACAAATTGTGATTTAATGGTGAACATGATTAATTCACAGGTAAAGGCAAAGTCCAAGTATGATCTTGGCAAGTGAAGTCCAAGGTAAAGGTTTGGCGGCATAAGACCAAGCATGTTGTCTTGGCAGCATTAAGTCCAAACGGACCTTGCCAAAGGAAGTTCAAAGGCAAGTCTTGGCAGCGTAAGTCCAAGCATGTAGACTTTGTTGGATCGATGCGGTTCGCTAGAGGGGGGGGTGTATAGCGAAAAACCTTTTTCTTCGAGTTCGTATCAAAAGAATTGAGTGCAGCGGAAAAGTAAATGAAACAAAAAGAGACAATTTTATTTTTTACTTGGTTCGTAGCCTTCGGCTACTACTCCAAGGCCCTAACGGTCCTAGACCGTGTACGGAGGGCAATTCACTAAAACACTCCTCGTTGGAGGTAGGAGTTTGACGATTACAAAAAAAACTTTCGAAGCAAAATGATAGAGAGACAAACCCTCTCTTCTATTAAAGTAAAATGCAACGATAGAAAAACCTCGAGTAAAAGAATTGTAATATTGAAAACAATAACAAGGATTATACCAACAACTAAAAAGAAAGACCTTAAGCTAGGGTTGTTGGCAGCACTTCATTGTCATAGAGTCGTCGGAGAGTCGCAGCGTTGCGGAAGCTTTTGAGCACTTAGAATTAATTATGAAACCCTAGGTTTGACCCTCCTTTTATAGCCTTTGAGCCCCTTTTCGAGAGGAACCCTAGCCAATCAAAATTGAGCACCAATCTCCTTGAAATGGGGTGATAAGCCTTGACTCCTCGAATCTGATCATTGACCATCAGTCGACTGATGGCCATCATCAGTCGACTGATGGCAGCATCAGTCGATTGTCGACTTCTGATCGTTGACGACAAATGAGTCCTCAAGCCGGCAATGATCGATGCTTGCTACAAGTCAAAATTAGCTCAACAAAAACATAATTTCGATGGTCGTCGACCATCCGATCTCGACCTAGACCATCTATAAGATGTTTTTGGTCGGATCTACGCTTAAGATTATCCCCGTAAAGAGGATACAACCTCACTTACGCTCGCACACATGAGCTTACCTCGATACTTACGTGTCGCTTTTGCTTCCGGCCTTCCACTTGATTCCTTCGGCTCCCTCCGAAGTCACTCAAGTGTCGCCCGACCACCGCGGCTTCCTCCGGGTGTCGCTAGCCTTCAGCTCCAGCTATAGCAATCTTCTGCACACTCGATTCAGCTCATGAGAAAATGATATGATCTTAACTTTGTATCGTTTGCTATAATCAAAACTCAGGTTCGACTTAGGTGCCTACTGCACCAACAATCTCCCCCTTTTTGATTTATGGCAAACCCGCATACAAAGTTAAGAAAAATAAATTAAGTGCATTAAGTAAAATGAGTAAGAGATATGCATGAATGAGCAGGAGTATATAAAAACTCTTTTTCAAGTGCTCCCCCTTGAGGAATCCTCCCCCTTGACCGAAGGTGAGTACTTGAGAAAGAGTTTTAACTCTCCCCCTTGATATTTGCTACTAAAAAAGAATTAAGTAACCGAAATTACTTAATATTGGCTATAGTATTTAAAATAAGTTTTAAGTTAAGAAAATGATTTCTTAACCCTAGCCTTTACTTTCGTTTTGTTAACAAGTTAACTTAAAGTTAAGTAAATTACTTTTTGTATTGTTAATGAAAACTAAATGTGTTTAAGTTAAGAATTCCCTTGTTTTGTTAAAGTAAGAAGCCTTGGCCATAAAAAAAATGATCCCTTAACTTTGGCCTTTTTCTCCCCCTTTTGCCATATATCGAAAAGAGTGAGGGTGTGTGTGGAAAAAAAATTTTAATTTTTAAAGTCCAAGCATGTTCCACATTATTTCGAAAATAATATACTGAAAATAATTTCATCTATAAAATGTTCGACTCATATTTGGCTTGATTGATATGAAGGATCAACTAGTCCTGGTCAGAGTCGGTTAGTATGTATGATTATACTCCGTGGTTCATAGCGATGCACTAGCTCTACATCTGGAACCAGGAGTAAGGTCCTAAAATCTCACACCCATCTACGTGGCTAAGTACACAAACACATTAGTCCTATGTGTTGTGAGATGTATTGGCTCCTTAAATCTATAGGTGCATGATATCTAAGGTATGTCCTATGCTAGTTCCATAATAATAAAAAAGAAATAGTAGTAAGAACATATAATTTGCAAGTACCTATTCTATTACGCACATGCCCAATTTTCGTCTTAATAGACTAAATTCGGCTTCGGGTAGGGGTTTAGTAAATAGGTCTACCAAGTTAGACTTCGATTCGACGTATTCGAGGTGTATGGCTCCGTTGGCCACATGTTCTCGAATGAAATGGTGTTTGACCTCTATATGTTTGGTCCTAGAGTGACATATCAGATTCTTTGTAAGATTAATTGAACTAATATTATCTACGTGAAGTTTAGTATTCGTAAAGTCTAACTTAAAGTCGCGGAGAGTGTGCTTCATCCAAAGAAGCTGCGTGACACACTCACCCATCGCGATGTATTCGGCTTCGGTGGTAGATAAAGCAATACAGTGTTGTTTCCTACTGCACCAACTCACTAGACTCGAGTCGAGAAGTTGACAACAGCCACTCGTGCTCTTTCTATCGAGCTTACTATCGGCATAGTCCGAATCGGAGTAGCCGGTTAGTTCGAACTCGGTAGATCTAGGATACCAAATACCGACATTAAGTGTACCCTTTAGATATCTAAGGATACGCTTAACTAGGGTTAGGTGAGACTCCTTAGCACAGGTTTGAAACCTGGCGCACATACTTACTGCGAATAGAATGTCAGGTCGACTTACAGTTAAGTATAGGAGACTTCCTATCGCGCTCCTATACTACTTTAAGTCAATAGACTTACTTTCTAGGTCTTCTCCTATGTTAACATTTATCGCCATTGGGGTGTTTATTATCTTAGCGTCTTGCATTCCAAATCTTTTAATTAACTCCTTAGTGTATTTCTGTTGATATAGGTATATACCATCCTTAGTTTGTTTAATTTGTAGATCTAAAAAGAAACTTAACTCACCTACCAAGTTCATTTCGAACTCACTTTCCATGAGCGAAACGAACTCGTTTAGTAAGGCTGAGTTAGAGGTTCCAAAAATTATATCGTCTACGTAAATTTGAGCTATGAATATTTCTTTACCTAAGGTTTTTACGAAGAGAGTTGGGTCAACTAAGCCTTGGTTAAACCCTTTTGACTTAAGATGGATTGAAAGTCTCTCGTACCAAGCTCGAGGAGCTTGTTTATGTCCATAGAGAGATTTCTTAAGTTTTAGAACATGGTCGGGTTTATCTACATTTTCGAATCCGGGGGGTTGGCTAACATAAACTTCTTCTTTAATGTATCCATTTAGGAATGCCGACTTAACATCCATTTGAAATAGCTTAAATCCTCGATGTGCGGCATAAGCTAGCAACTTTCGAATGGATTCGAGTCTAGCTACTGGGGCATAGGTTTCATCGTAATCTAAGCCTTCGACTTGACTAAACCCTTTGGCGACTAACCTAGCCTTGTTTCTAACTACTTCACCTTTATCATCAAGCTTATTTCGAAACACCCACCTTGTTCCAATTATCATTTTGTCTTTAGGTGGTGGTACTAATTCCCACACTTCATTCCTAGTAAATTGAGCTAGCTCTTCTTGCATTGCAATAATCCAATCGGGATCAAGAAGAGCTTGTTCAATTGATTTGGGTTTTATCTTTGAAATTAAGGAAATTTGACTAAGGTTCCTATAGGATGCTCTAGTTCGAACTCCTAGATTAGGATCTCCTATCACTTGATCGATAGGGTGGTTAGTCTGAATCCTAGATTGGGTTGGGTTTGTGTCACCTAATGCTTGATCAATGGGGTGACTTGGTTGAACACTAGTTTGACTCGGATCACTTGTCACTTGGTCGACAAGAGAAGTTTGTTGATGTGGATTAGACTCGATCTCAGGGTCGGAGACGAGTTTGGTATCAGTGGGCTCAACACTTGGGGTCATTAAGGGTTTTGTAGGTTCGGGTACTTCATCGAACACTACATTAATAGTCTCTTCGACTTTAAGGGTATCATGGTTATATACCCTATAGGCCCTACTCGTGGTTGAGTATCCTAAGAAGATTCCGGTGGAGGTTTTGGATTTGAATTTCCCTAGGTGGTTTTTGGTGTTTAAGATATGTACCTTACATCCAAATACCCTAAAGTACTTGATGTTGGGCACTTTATTGTGATAAATCTTCTAGGAGGTCTTAAGGTGCCTCTTTACCATAAGGATCCTATTCTGGACATAGCAAGCCGTGCTAACGGCTTCTGCCCAAAACCTATCAGGTAGATCGTATTCGTTCAACATGGTCCTAGCGGCTTCTTGTAGAGTTCGGTTTTTCCGCTCCACTAGGCCATTTTGTTGAGGGGTCCTAGGGCAAGAGAATTCATGGTGGTATCCGTTTAGGTTACAGAAGTCGGTGAACCTTTAATTTTCGAATTCACCACCATGATCGCTTCTATGTCTTTTAACCTTAAGGTTTTTTTGATTCTCGATTAATTTGAATAGATTGATTAATTGATCTAGGGTATCATTTTTATGTTTGATGAACCTAACCCAAGTAAACCTAGAGTAGTCGTCAATTATGACTAAGCAATATTGGCTTCTATTGAGTGACTTGGCTCCATGTGAATCGAATAGATCCATATGCAGGAGCTCAAGTGCACTTGAGGTTCGTTCTTGGTTAGTTAACTTGTGTTGTGTCCTAGGTTGTTTTCCTTGTTGACAAGCATTACAGATTTTATTAACCAAATTGTTGAGATTGGGTAAGCCTCTGACTAAGCCACTCTGACTCATCTTGTGGACAAGTCTTGGGTGCGAGTGACCGAGTCGTCGGTGCCACAACCATGATTCCTCTTCCTGTGTCATAAGACATTTGGCTGAGGATTTGATTAAGTTAATTGTATAAATGTTATTTGTCCTAGTTCCTTTGAGTATTGTTTTAGCTATTTTATTTGTTTTAATTACACATTCATTATCTAAAAATACGACCTTATAGTTATTGTCACATAATTGGCTTACGCTAAGCAGGTTATATTCAAAATTCTCTACAAGTAATACATTTTTAATAACAAAATTCGAGTTAAGCTCGATATCACCTGATCCGATGATTTTGAGCTTGCCGTTATTCCCAAAGGCTACCGATCCTTGTCGTTTGAATCGAAGCTTTGTGAATTTGAGTTGATCCCCGGTCATGTGTCGGGAGCAACCGCTGTCCAACATCCATTGATCCTACACACAAGGTGGTTGGATTGGATGTTAGATTTTATATATATATTTTTTAAAAAAAATTGGTTGTAAGTTTTTAGACCTAGGTCATCTCACCTGTGTCTATATGATCAAGCATATTATACTTATGTTTTTTTTGTGAGATGACTTCCAATTAAGTTGATTAAGTGCATTTAGGTTCAAGTAATTTTATGTTAGATTTGGATTTGACCCTAGGCTTGTCAAGTTTACCTTTTCAAGATCATGGCTTCCAGGTAGTGGCGAGGCGCAGAGGCCTTCTTTTTTTGGATCATCGACCACTTCCTTAGACAAAGCCATTTTCAAGAAAATGATGACTTGACTCACCTAAGACTATTTCCTAGTCTAACTGGTTATTTTTGAAAAGAGGCTCCCCGAGGCTCAATCTTTTCGAAGAATTTTAGTTGGTTATGTTTTTGAAAAGAGGCTCCCCGAGACTCAATCTTTTCGAAGAATTTTAGTTGGTTATGTTCGTGTTCTAAGTGAGTTCATAAGTTTTAAAGCACAAACTTTCTAGGTTAAAGCATGCAATTTCTAAGTTAAAGCACAAACTTTCTAAGTTAAAACATGCAATTTCTAAGTTAAATCACAAACTTTCTAAGTTAAAACATGCAATTTCTAAGTTAAAGCACAAACATGTTTTGTACTGGCTCCCCCTAGACCGTTGAATCGATTCTGTCTATCCACATAGTGGATTTGGTCCTTGGGAACCCAGTACGGGTTGGATCCTAGAATTGAAATCAAAAAGTTCTTAGGGACCCATGCTTGGACATGTTTCCTATGTCGACTTACAATCGACATATACGACCTATTAGTCGTGTTTGAGTTAAACCCTAGTCCAGCCTTGTTGTACATGGCCCTTTGAGATCCAAGTAGGAGGTCAAGTCCTTTGGATCCCAAAGCGAACCTTTCCAACGTATTCCTAAGATCTTCAACTTGACTTTTTAAGAGAGAGTTCTCAACTTCGAGTTTTTCAACCCGAGTTGAGTCCTTCTCTTGAACTCGACTAGTCGAAGAGGTTAGGGAGACCTCGTGTTTAAGGAGTTTGACTTCCTCAACCAGGGTCTCGACCTTGGACTCGGACTTAGCTAACTTCCTAGACAAAAACCTAACCGTATTATGTAAAGTATTAAATAAAGTTCGACTTACTTTAAGGGTATCTTTTGAACCAGATGCGTATCCATGGCTTGACTTGAAGGTAGCTTCGTAGTCTGAGTCATCCTCAGGTTCTGACTCAAGTTCAGGTTCGGTCTCCGTGTCTGACTCAATCGATTTCGCCATGAAGATGTGGTCTTCATCTTCTTCGGATGACGCTTCTTCCCATGTCGCATTGAGGGCCTTCTTGTGCTTAGGTGCTTGGTGGTTGAGCTTGGGGCACTCGGACTTGATATGTCCAAACCTGTTACACTCATAACACCTAATATTAGAACTTTTAGGCTTACCTTGGTTGGGTCGAGTCGTGGTTCGCTTTCGTCCCTTGGCTATCCTTCGAGCTAGGTTCATTAGTTCGGCAGTCAACTCCGGGTCAACTTCTTCGGATTCGTCTTCCTCCTCGGTTGGTGGTGGCTTGCTTGCGATTTTCTTCTTCTTTGAACCTGTAAACAAGGCTATACCCCTCTCAGATTCCGAGTTGGAATGCTCATGTAATTCGAAATCAAAAAATAATTCGTCTATTCTAACTTTAGAAAGGTCCTTGGAAACCTTGTAGGCGTCGACCATGGATGCCCACAAGGTAGTCCTCGGAAAAGAGTTTAGAACATACCTTATAAGGTCGTGGTTTTCGACCTTTTGCCCGATTGCGTGTAGGTTATTGACGATGTCCTGGACGCGGGCGTGCAATTGTGTTGCCATTTCGTGTTCCTGCATTTTTAGTGTGTACAATTTATTGAACAACAAATTACGTTTGCAAACCTTAGCTTGATCCGATCCTTCGTGTAACTCAATCAGCCTCGTCCAGAGATCTCTTGCGCTGATGAAGGGTCCGACTCGGTTCAGCTCCTCCTTGGATAGCCCGCACTGCAGGATTTGAGTCGCCTTTGCATCTGCCTCGACTTGTCGTTTCGTGGCAATGGACCACTGATTGTAATCCAAGGATTCACCTTCTTCATTAGTAGGAAGGGTGAACCCGGTTTGGATCACAATCCACATCTCTATTTGGGTTTTTAGGAAGCACTCAATCCGACCTTTCCAGTAACGGAAATCGTCACCGTTGTAAAACGGTGGTTGGACGGTGCTAAAACCCTCGAGATGGGCCATTAACACGAAAGACAAAAAGAGACGAAGACGAAAAAACTAGCAACGACAAAAAAACACAAAAACAATTACCAAGACTCGCGTCTTGGATTAGTAGTGCGGGAGAAAAACCTAACAAAGCGAAATAAATAAAAAAAATTAAAAGAAAAATAAATCTGTAAAAATGGCTAGATTGGTGGTTTAACCAAATCTTAGCAACCCCCGGCTCTGATACCAATTGTAGGATCGATGCGGTTCGCTAGAGGGGGGGTGAATAGCGAAAAACCTTTTTCTTCGACTTCGTATCAAAAGAATTGAGTGCAGTGGAAAAGTAAATGAAACAAAAAGAGACAAGTTTATTTTTTACTTGGTTCGTAGCCTTCGGCTACTACTCCAAGGCCCTAACGGTCCTAGACCGTGTACGGAGGGCAATTCACTAAAACACTCCTCCTCGTTGGAGGTAGGAGTTTGACGATTACAAAAAAAACTTTCGAAGCAAAATGATAGAGAGACAAACCCTCTCTTCTATTAAAGTAAAATGCAACGATAGAAAAACCTCGAGTAAAAGAATTGTAATATTGAAAACAATAACAAGGATTATACCAACAACTAAAAAGAAAGACCTTAAGCTAGGGTTGTTGGCAGCACTTCGTTGTCATAGAGTCGTCGGAGAGTCACAGCGTTGCGGAAGCTTTTGAGCACTTAGAATTAATTATGAAACCCTAGGTTTGGCCCTCCTTTTATAGCCTTTGAGCCCCTTTTCGAGAGGAACCCTAGCCAATCAAAATTGAGCACCAATCTCCTTGAAATGGGGTGATAAGCCTGGACTCCTCGAATCGGATCATTGACCATCAGTCAACTGATGGCCATCATCAATCGACTGATGGCAGCATCAGTCGATTGTTGACCTTCGGCAGTCGACTGTTTGACGGCTGTCGAGTCCTCCAAGTTGGCAGTCGACTGATGCTTGCTGCAAGTCAAAATTAGCTCAACAAAAACATAATTTCGATGGTCGTCGACCATCCGATCTCGACCTAGACCATCTATAAGATGTCTTTGGTCGGATCTACGCTTAAGATTATCCCCGTAAAGAGGATACGACCTCACTTACGCTCGCACACATGAGCTTACCTCGATACTTACGTGTCGCTTTTGCTTCTGGCTTCCACTTGATTCCTTCGGCTCCCTACGAAGTCACTCAAGTGTCGCCCGACCACCACGGCTTCCTCCGGGTGTCGCTAGCCTTCAGCTCCAGCTATAGCAATCTTCTGCACACTCGATTCAGCTCGTGAGAAAACGATATGATCTTAACTTTGTATCGTTTGCTATAATCAAAACTCAGGTTCGACTTAGGTGCCTACTGCACCAACAGACTGTTAGTAATATATGAGAGATGTCCTAAGGCAATCGCCTTATGTATGAACCATTTATATGATAAATGAAGATTCACTATTTGAGTATACATGTTTTATGTATTGGATTGGATCTTAAACTCATTTACTGAATGTCCACGATACGATTCACAGCATGAGAGAATTTGTGATTGGATCACAACTAGTGAGTATCTCTACATGTGTAATTGTGATGTATCGGAATTATCCCTAGTCGATGAACTGATGAATCTGGACACCATCAATTCTGTTGAGACTAGCACGAGGTATACTCCTTGGTGTATCCAAGCAGCTGATTCTCACTGGCTGGAGACATAGTGATGTCCGGAGTTAATCGTGGATGCTAGTTATGGTAACTAGTTCATTGGAGTGACCGGCCGTAAGACTTCATATGGTTCTCTGCATATATAGATATGTCAATGAAGTTCTTACTGTGGCTTAAGTGCGATGTTCCTTTGACTTGCGGTATTCAAGTCATCTTGATCATGGAGACTTATGCTTTGACATCTTAAGCAAACATCTCTAAGGAGATGTGGACCCGGGATGATTGGGTATAAGTCAAAGTGATCGAAGGTGTTTGAATAGCCTATAAAGGATTCACCACTCCTTGCGAGGAGATGTATACCCATGGCCTCTCGTCGGATTGTTACTAAAGTCTTTGGCCAAAGCATTACATGTTTAGAGTAAGGTACTCTTCGATACATGTGGAGTAACTAGAATCCGTAGGACGAGGAAACGATACTTGGGCTAGGTGTGACGTAGTCAGCCTAGTGGGGACTGACACAATAGACCATGTCCTGAACCAAGTGGGTATAAGATGAGTGAAGGGAATGGGGCACGATTCATTCGAGCTACTGAAGGGTTTCAGAAATAGTTCTGGATCAACCGTTGATCTTTTCGGTTAATTGGGGATCATGATGTACTACTAGGTGCCACTCATGATCGTTCTATAATTAATGGTTAATTATAGACGGCCAACATAAACCGAGAACCTATTTGGTCACACGCACAACGAGTGTAATCCAAAGGATTTAAAACGAGCTTGAGGATGAGATTCTCAGACCGAGAGAAACTATGTTTGGTTGGACCAAACATAAAGCGAGCATGAAATTGTTTCAGTCGCAATGGAAGCGTGGATGGGCAGTGTCTTATGAAGACATAATGGATGGACCAAAATGGTTTGGTTCTAATCCAATGGATAAGAATAAACCAAAGGGTTTGGTTTATTTTAAACGAATGAACCAAAAGTTGGTTCGGTTTGTTTTAACTTAAAATAAACCATCATGGTTTGGTTTATTTTAACTTATCTTAATGGAGCGGGTTAACGGGCTTTATGGATATGATCCATTAACCATTAAGAGAATTAGTTCTCTATAAAAGTGGGCTTAAGGGATTGTTAAACCCTAACTAATCCAACCGGCCGCCCAGCCTTGTGCCGCCGTCCAAGACCCTTGCCGGGCGCCCAAGCTCCAGCCGTGAACCTCCGCGACCCTCCTCCGTGATCTCCTAAAGGTTCGCATCAAGGTGAGCCTTTTCTCTCCTTGTTTTGGCCGGGCGCCTACTCCTCCACCAAGCTGTCCAGTTTTCTGGACAGCTTCTTCTCCTCGTCGGAGCGCCGCTTTGGACGACGGTTAGTGCTCCGACAGCGGCTAACTTACCGGGATTTGATCTTGGTAATCCTCTGAGGTGGAGGACGGCGATTCCAAACGGTTGACGAATACCTCTCCGGAGAAGCGAGTTTTGAGAACTCGTTTTGGATCCGAATTTGGATTCGGATCGTGATCATCTCTCGATCACGTCGTCTTCAACACGAGGCTAGTAACCCGTACGAAGACGAAGCTCATGACTTAGCGAAGTCATCCCGAGGAGCTCGGCGTGGATACGGATAGAGACGATTCTTACGAGGATCGCTCCGCTGATGCCGTTCCCGCTACACGTCATACGAAAGGTATAACGTAGTTAATTTCCTTTTATTGCAATTTTAATTTACGGTTATGTCTACACTTGTTGTAAAAGCATGCGTGTGTTGTGTGTGTTGTAATAAATAGGAGTATTTATTATTTTTAATTGCTTCCGCTGTGTTCATGTTTACGAAACATGATCGAACACACACACGCCGCGGTGCCGGAAACCCAACAGTGGTATCAGAGCCCAGGTTGTGTTTCGACATAATCGTAAAATGGTTTTGTGATAGTCATAATGTATTTCTGGAAATTTTCTAATTTTGGAAATTTAGAAGTATTTATGGAAAATTTTCAATTTTGGAAAGTCTAGAAGTATTTATGGAAATCTTCCACTTTTGGAAAGTTGGAAGTATTTATGGAAATTGATATTTTCCATAAATAAAATATTTGATTAGATTCTGGAAATTTGTTTCCTAATTTAATCATGATTTGATTTGAAATCAAATCTTAAAATATTTTATTTCCATAAGTAGTTTTAATGATTTAGGAAATTGGTTTCTAAATAGATTTTCCTTAATCAAATAATTCCATGAATAAAATATGTGATTAGATTTGGAAATTTGTTTCCTAATTTAATTATGATTTGATTTGGAGAATCAAATCTTAAACATATTTTATTTCCATAAATAGTTATGACATATAAGGAAATATATACATGACATAATTGTATGTCATGTAATTGCATTAGATGCATAACATTATGCCATGCGTGTCGTGACATGTAGATGTATGCCATGTATGCCATGCCATGTAGATAATAGTTATTTGCATGCAAAGAGGATGAGACATAAAACCCTAACTCAATATTAAAGCCTACACCTTCCATTAATATGGTTAGAACCAGAGTTCCGCTTTCTTGTTTGGGTTGTTGGACTCACTCAAGCCCCTCAACCTCAACATGTTCAAATCATTGGAATAGTTTAACTCTAATATGGTAAGAGTCAGAGGTCAATCGTTAGTTTGGGTTGTTGGACTCACTCCAAGCCTGGCTAATTGGTTGAATGCGCTCTAACCATATTAAAACTATTTCGCGATTAATGGGTCGGTTTTAACTTGGAGCATCGATTTGTTGGACTCACTCCAAGGTCGATGTGAAGAGAGGTGAAGTTGGGTGCTATGCATATGATGCATACTTGTTAATGTGTTAACAACCCAATGTATGTGTGAACATTCAATTAGTTGATAGCAAATTGTGATAGTTACATATACATGATATGTAATCGGTATACTTGATACCCACCATCATAGCTAAGAATGGCTTGTTGGACTCACTCCAAGGTTGTTCTTATCTATGATGGATATCAGCCCATTCGGAGATGGACCTACGATCTCCCGAAGTGATTTTGGGGTTTTTGAATTCGAAAAATGAATGGGATTTATAAATGTATATTGATGCATTTTAAAATCATTTTCTCATATATGCTCGTTTTGTATTTCTAGGTCAATAAATTGATCATGACGTCTTTGAATTTGCGCACTATTTTGGATTCGAACAAACCGATCGGGCCTAACTTCTGGATCGGCTTAGAAACTCGAGAATTGTTCTCAAGGCGGAAAAAGCTAGCATATGTCCTTGAAGAGCCTCTTCCGGCCGGCCCTAAGGACGATGCAACCTGCACAAATGTTGGTCTATCAGAAGCATGTGGCAGATTCTGAGCTGGCGAGTTGCATCATGCTAGCGGCGATGGTACCTGAGCTGCAGAAGCAGCATGAGCATATGGATGCTAACACTATGGTCTTCCATCTTCATGAGTTGTTCGATGAGCAAGCGAGATCCGAAAGGTTCGAGGTCTCTAGGCTCCTCTTCACCACGAAGATGCAAGAAGGTTCGCAGAGTAGTTTATGCTAAAGATGAACTGGTACATCGAGAGGCTAGCAACCCTCGGTTATGTGAAGGATAAAGAGTTAAGTATTGACTTAATTCTGCATAGTTTGACCAAGAGTTTCTCGCAATTTGTGATGAACTATCGGATGAACAAATTGAATCCACCATTCGAGCTCCTCAATATGTCAAGACTGTGGAGCCTTCGTGAAGCATGAGGAGAAGGCGGTTTCATTAGTTGATTCTCAAAGAAAGGTTCTAAGAGGAAGGCAAAAGAAGAAGAAAGGAAAGAAAAAGGCAAAGAAGGCGGAACTCACAAGAAAGGGCACTTGCCATCACTGTGGCAAGGAAGGCCACCGCTAAGAAACGCAAGATTTATCTTGAGTCCATGAAGAAGAAGAAGGCATCCGATGCCCCATCCTCTTCAGGTATCTTCGTTATTGATTGTCATTCTATTTCCTTAGACACTTGGGTATTGGATACTGGGTGTAGCTCACATATATGTAATGACATACAGGGGCTAAGGAATAGAAGAAGACTTGTCAGAGGGGAGTCAAATTTGCGAGTTGGCAATGGAGCACAGGTTCTTCTTGATGCGCCATCGGAACTTATTTGTCAAGCTCCCTAGTGGACTAGTCTTGGAATCCGGACAATTGCTATTATGTTCCTTCTCTAATAAAGAACATTGTTTCTATTTCCTGCTTAAATAGAAATGGTTTCCATTTAACGTTTAGTAACAATTGTTGTTATATAACTTTGAATGGCGTACTTTATGGAACTGGAACTTTGAGTAATGGCATTTATACGTTGGAATATCCAGTGACATTTTCAATATCGCGAGCAACAGCGTGCTCGAAAGGATAATCACATAGACTCTATATGTGGCATTGTCGTCTTGGCCATATAAGCAAGAAACGCATGTCCGAATTACACCGATGTGGAATTCGGAATCGCTTGAATTGGATTCATACGATACATGCGAATCATGCTTAAAAGGCAAGATGACTAAGTTACCTTTTACTGGAAAAGGTGAATGAGTGGGAGAGTTACTAGGTCTAGTACATACTGATGTATGTGGACCTATGTCAACTCAAGCATTAGGAGGCTATAGCTACTTCATTACCTTCACCGATGATCACTCACGGTTTGGGTATGTGTTCTTGATGAAACACAAGTCCAAGCCTTTGAAAGGTTCAAAGAATTCAGAAATGAAGTAGAGAAACAACATGACAAGAGTATTAAAATACTTCGATCGGATCGAGGTGGTGAATACTTAAGTCAAGAGTTTCTTGATTATCTAAGAGACAATAGCATATTGTCTCAATGAACTCCGCCCTATACACCACAGCATAATGGTGTATCTGAGAGGCGTAACCGGACCTTGTTGGACATGGTCAGGTCAATGATGAATCATGCGACTCTTCCCAAGTCCTTTGGGGTTATGCACTGCATACCGCTTACTTGTTAAAATGTAATGCCTACCAAGGTAGTCTCTACTACTCCATGAGATATGGGCTAGTAAGAAACCTCATGTATCTTACTTGAAGATATGGGGTTGTCTCGCTTATGTGAAGCGGTATCAGATAGGATGCTAAGTCCGATAAATGTCTATTTATTGATACCCTAAGGAAACAAGGGGTTACCAATTCTATCATCCGTGGAACAAAAGGTGTTTGTTTCAAGGCATCCGTGTTTCTAGAGAAAGAGTTTCTCTTGCAAGAAAACAAAGGGGAGTGTCGTTGAGCTTGAGGAGGCTCGAGAGACTCAAATAGACATTGATGAGATACCGGTGAAGCACAATGATAACTCATAGTGATGAGCAATCTTGGACCTGTAACACCACATCTTCGTAGATCCGTAGAACACGCAATATTCCCGAGAGATATGGATTTCTCGTAAGTGAATCGAACGACGTGTTACTCATTGATGATGAGGAGCCTACCAGTTATGAAGAAGTGCTGACAAGTTCAGAAAGGGATAAGTGGCTTGGTGCCATGAAGTCGGAAATGGATTCCATGTACGAAAACCAAGTTTGGAACTTGGTTGACCCACCTGAAGGCATAAAGCCTATAGGGTGCAAGTGGGTTTTCAAGAAGAAAATCGACATGGATGGTAATGTGATTACCTATAAGGCTAGATTGGTGGCGAAAGGATATCGTCAAAAACAAGGTGTTGATTATGACGAAACCTATTCGCCTGTAGCTATGCTTAAATCCATTTGGATGCTCCTGGCCATAGCGGCTCATTATGATTATGAGATATGGCAGATGGATGTGAAAACAGCTTTCCTTAATGGAAACCTGCTCGAGGACGTGTATATGATACAGCCTGAGGGTTTCACATCGGTTGATAAAACCAAGGTATGCAAATTGCGACGATCCATTTATGGATTGAAGCAAGCATCCAGGAGCTGGAATATCCGTTTTGATGAGACGATCAAAAAGTTTGATTTCTCACAAAATCTAGACGAACCTTGTGTGTACAAGAAGGTTAGTGGGAGTGCAGTCGTATTCCTAGTATTGTATGTCGATGACATATTACTTATAGGAAACGATGTGTCAATCTTACTGTCAGTTAAGGTTTGGTTATCCAAGACATTCTCCATGAAAGACCTGGGAGAAGCAACCTACATCCTTGGGATTAAGATCTATAGAGATAGATCGAAACGGTTGCTTGGTCTTTCGCAGTCTACATATATAGACCGAAAAGCAAAGAGGTTTAGCATGTCGGAATCCAAGAAAGGTTATCTGCCCATCAGGCATGGGGTACACCTTTCGAAGTCTATGTGTCCGCGCACAGAAGACGAGAGGATTTGCATGAGTAAGATTCCCTATGCATCCGCAATAGGATCTATCATGTATGCTATGTTATATACGAGGCCCGATGTATCGTATGCTCTGAGTGTCACGAGCAGATACCAGTCTGATCCAGGAATGGATCATTGGGCGGCTGTTAAGACGATCCTTAAGTACTTGAGAAGAACTAAGGATGTGTTCCTAATATATGGAGAAGGGGACATGGTGATACGCGGGTATACAGATGCCAGCTTCCAGACAGACAAGGATGATTCCAGGTCTCAGTCTGGATACGTGTTCACCTTGAATGGGGGCGCAGTGAGTTGGAAAAGTTCCAAACAAGAGACTGTAGCGGATTCTACCACTGAGGCAGAATATATTGCAGCTTCGGAAGCAGCAAAGGAAGCGGTTTGGATCAAGAAGTTCGTTCATGAACTTGGTGTGATTCCGGCCATTGTTGAAGCAATACCGGTCTACTGCGACAACAATGGAGCAATTGCACAGGCGAAAGAGCCAAGGTCTCATCAACGATCCAAACATGTGCTTCGCCGCTATCATCTTATCAGAGAGATCATAAGTAGGAACGAAATACAAATCGAGAAAATTCCCACTGAAAGGAACTTAGCGGATCCTTTGACTAAAGCATTGCCTCAAAGTAAGTTTGAGGGTCATGTTGGTGCTTATGGTATTGGATACCGTAGCGATTGGCATTAGGCCAAGTGGGAGTCTGTTAGTAATATATGAGAGATGTCCTAAGGCAATCGCCTTATGTATGAACCATTTATATGATAAATGAAGATTCACTATTTGAGTATACATGTTTTATGTATTTGATTGGATCTTAAACTCATTTACTGAATGTCCACGATACGATTCACAGCATGAGAGAATTTGTGATTGGATCACAACTAGTGAGTATCTCTACATGTGTAATTGTGATGTATCGGAATTATCCCTAGTCGATGAATTGATGGATTTGGACACCATCAATTCTGTCGAGACTAGCACGAGGTATACTCCTTGGTGTATCCAAGCAAATTGATTCTCACCGGGCCGAGAGACATAGTGATGTCCGGAGTTAATCGTGGATGCTAGTTATGGTAACTAGTTCATTGGAGTGACCACCGTAAGACTTCATATGGTTCTCTGCATATATAGATATGTCAATGAAGTTCTTACTGTGGCTTAAGTGCGATGTTCCTTTGACTTGCGGTATTCAAGTCATCTTGATCATGGAGACTTATGCTTTGACATCTTAAGCAAACATCTCTAAGGAGATGTGGACCCGGGATGATTGGGTATAAGTCAAAGTGATCGAAGGTGTTTGAATAGCCTATAAAGGATTCACCACTCCTTGCGAGGAGATGTATACCCATGGCCTCTCGTCGGATTGTTACTAAAGTCTTTGGCCAAAGCATTACATGTTTAGAGTAAGGTACTCTTCGATACATGTGGAGTAACTAGAATCCGTAGGACGAGGAAATGATACTTGGGCTAGGTGTGACGTAGTCAGCCTAGTGGGGACTGACACAATAGACCATGTCCTGAACCAAGTGGGTGTAAGATGAGTGAAGGGAATGGGGCACGATTCATTCGAGCTACTGAAGGGTTTCAGAAATAGTTCTGGATCAACCGTTGATCTTTTCGGTTAATTGGGGATCATGATGTACTACTAGGTGCCACTCATGATCGTTCTATAATTAATGGTTAATTATAGACGGCCAACATAAACCGAGAACCTATTTGGTCACACGCACAACGAGTGTAATCCAAAGGATTTAAAACGAGCTTGAGGATGAGATTCTCAGACCGAGAGAAACTATGTTTGGTTGGACCAAACATAAAGCGAGCATGAAATTGTTTCAGTCGCAATGGAAGCGTGGATGGGCTGCGTCTTATGAAGACATAATGGATGGACCAAAATGGTTTGGTTCTAATCCAATGGATAAGAATAAACCAAAGGGTTTGGTTTATTTTAAACGAATGAACCAAAAGTTGGTTCGGTTCGTTTTAACTTAAAATAAACCATCATGGTTTGGTTTATTTTAACTTATCTTAATGGAGCGGGTTAACGGGCTTTATGGATATGATCCATTAACCATTAAGAGAATTAGTTCTCTATAAAAGTGGGCTTAAGGGATTGTTAAACCCTAACTAATCCAAACCCTAGCCCCCCTTGAGTTGCCACCGACTTCTTGGAGGAGTTTTGGCGCCAACCCAAAAGCGGCCACCCCAGCCTTGTGCCGCCGTCCAAGACCCTTGCCGGCGTCCAAGCTCCAGCCGGTGAACCTCCGGCGACCCTCCGGTGATCTCCTAAAGGTTCGGCATCAAGGTGAGCCTTTTCTCTCCTTGTTTTGGCCGGCGCCTACTCCTCCACCAAGCTGTCCAGTTTTCTGGACAGCTTCTTCTCCTCTCGTCGGAGCGTCGTTTGGACGACGGTTAGTGCTCCGACAGCGGCTAACTTACCGGGGATTTGATCTTCGGTAATCCTCTGAGGTGGAGGACGAAGGATTCGTCAAACGGTTGACGAATACCTCTCCGGAGAAGCGAGTTTTGAGAACTCGTTTTGGATCCGAATTTGGATTCGGATCGTGATCATCTCTCGATCACGTCGTCTTCAACACGAGGCTAGTAACCCGCATTTAAGACGAAGCTCGTGACTTAGCGAAGTCATCCCGAGGAGCTCGGCGTGGATACGGATAGAGACGATTCTTACGAGGATCGTTCCGGTTGATGCCGTTCCCGCTACACGTCATACGAAAGGTATAACGTAGTTAATTTCCTTTTATTGCAATTTTAATTTACGGTTATGTCTACACTTGTTGTAAAAGCATGCGTGTGTTGTGTGTGTTGTAATAAATAGGAGTATTTATTATTTTTAATTGCTTCCGCTGTGTTCATGTTTACGAAACATGATCGAACACACACACGCCGCGGTGCCGGAAACCCAACACAGACTTGGCAACGTAAAGTCCAAGCAAGCCTTGGCAAAGGAAACCCAAGACATGACAAAACCAAAGGAAGCTTTTGGAAGCAAAGCGCAAAGGATGAACAAGTCACGGACTCGGAGAGATCCTAGAGGTGCAAGGCTTAAGGAAGAGCTATAAGGTTGAGTCTAGGTCTAAGGGGTCGAATCAAGTATGAATTACTCATACTTGATGAGTATCAGTCGATTGATATAATGTATCAGTCGACTAGTCAGGTGCTCGACTGAGTCAGGATGAAACCCTGACCATCACCGATCGCTGGTCATGGCAATGATCGTGATGTTATCGATCGCCAACAGCAGGCCGATCGATCAAGTTAAATACGAGCACATAATGGAGTCACACTCGACTGCAGCCTGTGATCACTCGACTGATCACTCCATCAGTCAACTGATGGATGGATCAGTCGACTAATGAGAATGTCGTTGGATGAAACGACTTGGAATCTCGCAAATCCGGCTGTTCAGAAGCCGTTAATCGCGCTGGCAGTCGACTGATGTTGTGCATCAGTCGACTGATCGTGCTCCAATGGGAAAATCAACCTTCTCTCTATAGAAAGAGGGATGATGGAGGTTTTTGGGGTTAATGCTTATTCTCTGATTCTTCTCCAAAGCCTCCACGAGTTTTCAAGCTTTCTAAGTGATTTTAAATCCCCTCCTCCTCTCTCTAAGCTCAAGTTTCATTCTTTGTAAAGAAGAGGAGTTTTGTTGTAAACGAGAGCATCTTAGTGGAATTGCTTGGGTTGATCCACCTTAAGGATTGCCGTGCAGTAGGAGCGTTATCTCTGAACCACGTAAAGGCCTTGTTAGCATTGCTCTTTCGTTTTTACTTATATTAATTTTGTTTGCTTCCGTTAATCATTCTTGTAGAAACGAAAACGTGCTATTCACCCCCTCTAGCTTCCAAACGATCACCAACAGTTGTTAGGTACTTTGTCGTGATAGATTTCGTACGAGGTCTTAAGGTGCCTCTTTACCATAAGGATTCTATTTTGGACATAGCAATTCGTACTAACGACTTCTGCCTAAAACCTATTAGGTAGGTTATATTCGTTTAGCATTGTCCTAGCAGCTTCTTGTAGGGTTCTATTTTTACATTCAACTAGGTCGTTTTATTGTGGGGTTCTAGGACATGAGAAGTCATGGTGATATCCATTTAGGTTACAGAAATCTGTGAACTTGTGGTTTTCGAATTCTCCACCATGATCGCTCCTAAGTCTTTTGATTTTAAGGTTCTTTTGATTTTCGATTAGTTTAAACAAGTTGATGAGGTGATCTAGAGTATCACTTTTATGTTTGATGAACCTAACTCAGGTAAACCTAGAATAGTCATCAATTATGACTAAGTAGAATTGACTACCATTAAGTGACTTAGCTCCATGTGAATCGAATAGATCCATATGTCGAAGCTCAAGAACACTTTTGGTTTGTTCTTGATTAGTTAGTTGATGTTGTATCCTAGATTGTTTACCTTGTTGACAAGCATTACAAATTTTATTGTGTAAGTTGTTAAGGTTGGGCAAACCTCTTACTAAACCACTCTGACTCATCTTGTGGATGAGTCTTGGGTGCAAGTGACCGAGTCATCGGTGCCACAATCAAGATTCCTCTTGCTGTGTCATAAGACACTTGGTTGAGGAGTTTGGTAGATTAATAGTATAGATGTTGCTATTCCTAGTTCCTTTAAAGATTGTTTTAGAGGTTTCATTTGTTTTAATTCCGCATTCATTTTCTAGAAATATGACCTTATAGTTATTATCACACAATTGACTTACGCTAAGTAAATTATATTTGAAATTTTCAACTAGTAAAACATTTTGAATGATAAAGTTTGAGTTGAGCTCAATATCACCTGATCCGATTATTTTGAGCTTGCCATTGTTTCCAAAGGCTACCGATCCTTGTCGTTTGAATCAAAGCTTTGAAAACTTGAGTTGATCCCCGATCATATGTTGGGAGCAACCACTATCCAACATCTATTGATCATACACACAAGGTAGTTGGATCGGATATTAGAATTTTTAAAATTTGGTTGTAAGTTATTAGACCTAGATCATCTCACCCATTTCTACATGATCAAACATGTTATCCTTATATGTTCTTGTGAGATGACTTCAATTTTACTTAATTAATTTAGATGAATCGAAATTAGTCAACCTTGCGTTAGATTCGGATTTGACCCTAAGCTCATCAAGTCAACTTTTCAAGATCTTGGCTTCCAGGTCATGGTGAGGCACAAGGGCCTTCTTTGATCGAAAAAATGATCACTTCCTTAGATAAAGCCATTTTCGAGAAAATAGTAACTTGACTTACTTAAGACCACTTCCTGGTCTAACTATTCTAGGATATGGCGAGGTAGCTTCATCTAGTTCCACTCGGTCAAGTGAACCGAACTAGATACACCTTATCTAGCTCGAGTACCCAAAACTTTGCTTTTCTAGCGTACTATCATTTTGTCGCATCTTGGTACTATGTTATCAAGTATTGATGAGTTATAGTCCCTATCTAACCATTCTAAAAAGAAAAAGAAAAAAAACAAAGCATGCAATTTCTAAGTAATAGCACGAACAAGTTTTGTACTAGCTCCCCCTGGACCATTGAATCGGTTCGGCCTTTCCACATAGTGGATTTGGTCCTTGGAAACCCAGTACTGGTTAGATCCTAATTGAGAAATCAAAGTGGTCTTAGGGACCCATGATTGGACATGAATTCTATTTCGACTTACGATTGACATATACGACTTGTTAGTTGTATTTGAGCTAAATCCAAGCCCGACCTTATTGTACACAGCCCTTTGCGATTCAAGTAAGAGGTCAAGTCCCTTGGATCCTAAAGTGAACCTTTCCAACGTGTTCCTAAGATCTTTGACTAGACTTTTTTTGTAGGGAATCGATCGGTGTGTGTTGGGCGGCTAGAGGGGGGGTGAATAGCCCTCTTTCGTTCGATGGTGGAATTCGCTTGTCTACAAATAATATTAGCGCAACGTAAACAACAAGACAAGCAAATCAAAACAACAAGAATAAAACCAATGCTAACAAAAGGAATATAACATGGTTCATGGCTATGCCGCTAATCCACGGTCTGATTCATCCACGGTGAATCACTCCGCAAGCTTCCACTAGATCTCTCCTTTGCACAATGCTAGGTGGAGGTAACCTCTTTTACACAAGGATCACTCTTCTACAATAGAATGAAGATTAGCACAAATAGAAGAGTGGAAAACATTTAGGGCACTTTGGGAGCTATTAGGAGTTCAAGCATTAGGCCCCCAAAGCCCCACACCCTTCCTCTTTATAGAGGAAGAGGGTTTCTTCCCGTTGACACAGGAGCAGTCGACTGATGTCCCTATCAGTCGACTGGTCCTATAGTCGTTGCCCAATAACGACTGCTTTCCACGTTGGATTTCATCCAACAGCAACATCATCAGTCGTCTGATCATACCATCAGTCGACTGATGGACCATCAGTCGAGTGCTTGCGAGCTCGACTCCATTCTCAGGCCCGACCGCTATTCCACGGCAACACGTAACCGACTCAACACTCGGGCTAAAACTCATCGGGCCGATATTGCCGATTAGTAGCTCGATCAGTCATAACATGGCCTCCATGAACATCGATGTCGGAAATCCTATCCGACACTTGTAGCCAAATGGCCAAGTTTCACCTAAGAGCACTACCCCTTCCCGGTTACATTCGCCACTCTCATCCCTGAGTCCTCGCGAAGTTGTCTGCCTCGACCACGCCCCTGATGCACCAAGCACACAAACAGAATGCCATCCTTCGCGTCTCGCCCTGAAGTCTACTTCCTCCGGCTTCACTCCAAGCTCCTCGTCCGGCGGTCCCTCGGATGCTCCAAGCGCACGTCTTCCGCAAAGCCATTCTTCACTGACTTAAGGATCGAGTCATGAGATCTGAAACTCGCCAAGGCTCCATGTGCGAATTACTAAGTCCTGCAAGACTCTAATGCACATATCAAATCACACTAACAACCTAACTTAAACCCTTTGCCACACACATCAAAACCATATCACGGGTTGATTGCCCTAACAATCTCCCCCTTTTTGATGTGTGGCAATCCGTTTAAGTTATGTAAAAACATTTGATAAAATATTAAGAAAGGAAAGCATGTAAGTAACATGATTAGCAACTCTCCCTCTTAATACATGAAACTCCCCCTAAATACAATTCCCCCTTACTTAAACATATACATTTCTCCCCCTTTGACACCATCAAAAATATTAAACAAGGTTTATACAAGCATGACATCAAGTTTAGAGGGAAACAAAAGCCAAAACATGCCTTAAAATCGGATAAAAAAGGTTATTGGGCATGTTATCAGGCTACCAGTCGACTGGTTCAGACTACCAATCGACTGGCACATGCATTTCGGGTTTTTCAGGTTTTTAGGGTTGATTTCAGAAATGCATTAGAAAATCTATAAAATTCAAAAAATCATAAAATTTGGGGAACATATTTCTTGTAAGTATATTCATCAATGAAAAATAGTTGTTCATGAAAAATCATTATATTTTCAATTATTTTCCAAAAATCCAAAAGTTTCAAAAAATAACTAGGTTTTTGATCAAGTTAGTATCACTTTTAACACCTAGTTTTGCTTTAAATTGTTTCAAAACATGAACATACAGATTTTAAAGTAAGAAATTGTTTTGAAAACATATGAGATATCCAACCTTGATCTTTGGGCAATATGTCTATGAATTAAATATAAGTCTTCCCCATGATTGATCTATTATTGCTATTTTGATACCTTAAATGACCATCTAAATGTCATAGGCATTAGTGGACATTTGTATCATCCTAACATATCACTCATGCTAAGTTTTCAATCTTGGTAGCCTATGGTGAGTGTGAGATGCATCCTAAAGGTATTTGTATACACTTAACCATTAATTTCATGCATATCTACCCACGGTTAAGTATCATCATAATATCCCACATGATCATAAAAGCATATATGTATTAATTTTACATTATGATCATGAAAACAAATGTATTCATCAAATTGTGATCATGCATTAGGTATTACATCATGATAATAAGGCAAATATCACCTAAAGCATGATTTATCTATTTATAGATGCATTATCATCACCTAACACTATTTCAAAAATATTGTCCCGCCATCCTAAGTCAACCAAAATATGATATAGATAAATTCCATATGGTTGACTATCCTTAGGATGGATTTAGGAACCCAATATAAATTCTTGCCTATGGGGTTCACTAAAAATTCCTTAGGGATCCATTTTCTAGCCATTACCTTCTTTTTGTCTTGACCCCTAACAATTAAGCATTTATAGGCCTTTTCATTTTTATTTTCCTTATATCCTAGGCCTTTCTTATTGAAACTAGCTCTTTGGCTCCCTATGATCATGTTAAGGTGTTGCAGCCTACGGTGAATTTTTCTAGGGCTTTGGTCAAGTGATCTACCTTTCCCCTTAGAGCCCTATTTTCTTCCATACATACATCACTTACATCTAATGGCATATAAAGATCATGTGAGCATGCATCATCATTATTATCTTTAAAACATGCTTTTTCTAATTTTTGTTCTAAATCCTTAATTTGATCAAGCATGCTTTTATTTTTCTTTTTAGCTCTAAATAGATCCTTAGTAAGACTAGAAATCATGGAAACTATTTTACTCGGTGAGAGGTTTGTTACCATAGTTTCCATGTCTTCTTCTTCTTCGGATGAGGATGGTGAAGAAGCTCCCCCTTCACTAGAACTCTCCTCACTTGTACTTGATCCTTCATTTTTGGAGGAGGATGAATCTAAGTCGTCAAATGCTATTAATGCCAAATTTGTGACAAAGGCATTTTCTTCCTCGGATGATGATGATGATGAGGAAGAAGGGTCATCCCAAGTCCTTGCCTTTAGTGCCTTTGCCTTTTCTTTGGCTTTCATCTCTTCTTCTTTCTTCTTGCTCCCCTTTTTATTCTTCTTTTCTTCCTTCTTTCTCTTCTTCTCTTTGCTCTTGTTCAAGAGGGGACAATTATCCCTTATATGTCCCTCTCCCTGGCAATTATAGCAAATCACCTTCCCCCTTGGTCTTCTTCTCCTATCACTAGATTTATTAAATTTAAAACTTTTTAATGCACGCCTTACCCTCCTTACCATATAGGCTTCTTCCGTGCTATCCATGGAGGAGGAGGAGGATGCTTCATCGGAGGAGGAGGTCTCCATCTTCTTCTTCCCCTTGTTGGCCAAAAGTGTCACTCCTCTTGAAGGTTGAATTCTTGGCTCTTCTATTATTCCTTCAAGTCTTGTTTCGTGGAGCTCCATGGTTGAGAAAAATTCCTCCAAGGTGCTCACTTCTAAATTCTTGGAGATGTAGAATGAGTCAACCATAGAGCTCCATCTTGAAGACCGGGGAAAGGCATCTATAGCCTTCATGAGCATGTCTCTATTTGAAAGCTTCTCTCCTACACTAGATAAACCGATTATTATCTCTTTAAATCTAGAGTGTAGTGAGGTTACCTTTTTTCCCTTTTCTAATTTGATGTTTGATAGTTGGGAGCGGAGGAGGTCTCTCCTTGCAAGCTTGGCCTCCGAGGTACCTTCATGAAGCTCTACTAGCTTCTCCCACATCTACTTGGCACTAGAGCATTCCCCTATCCTATTCACTTCTTGTTGGGGGAGTACGTTGTAGAGATGATGTTTGGCTTTTGAGTTTGCCAAGTACTCTTCCCTTTGCCTCTTGCTCCACTTTGATTTTTCCAATGGCTCCCCTTCTTCATCCTTAGGCAATTCGAAACCATTTTCCATAATTAAAAGAATTTTGAAATCGATTTCGAAAAATACCTCTATTCTCTTTTTCCACCAAGAGAATTCACCTTCAAACTTTGGTGGATGAATGTTCGAGCCGGCCATTCTTGAATGTGCTTTTTGTGGTGGTTAGTCCTTGAAAAGCTTTCCTTGGCTCTGATACCACTTGTAGGGGATCGATCGGTGTGTGTTAGCTGGCTAGAGGGGGGTGAATAGCCCTCTTTCGTTCGATGGTGGAATTCGCTTGTCTACAAATAATATTAGCGCAACAGAAACAACAAGACAAGCAAATCAAAACAACAAGAATAAAACCAATGCTACCAAAAGGAATATAACGTGGTTCACGGCTACGCTGCTAATCCATGGTCCGATTCGTCCACGGTGAATCACTCCGTAAGCTTTCACTAGATCTCTCCTTTGCACAAATCTAGGTGGAGGTAACCTCTTTTACACTAGGATCACTCTTCTACAATAGAATGAAGATTAGCACAAGTAAAAGAGTGGAAAACATTTAGGGCACTTTGGGAGCTATTAAGAGTTCAAGCATTAGGCCCCCAAAGCCCCACACCCTTCCTCTTTATAGAGGAAGAGGGTTTCTTCCCGTTGACAAAGGAGCAGTCGACTGATGTCCCTATCAGTCGACTGGTCCTGTAGTCATTGCCCAATAACGGCTGCTTTCCACGTTGGATTTCATCCAACGGCAACATCATCAGTCGACTAATCTTACCATCAATCGACTGATGGACCATCATTCGAGTGCTTGCGAGCTCGACTCCATTCTGTGCCCGACACTACCTCCATCAGTCAACTATCATTCCATGGCCATCGACTGATGGTCTGCCAATCGACTGTCATTCCATGGAAGTTGATTGCTAGGCCAAAAACCCATCAGTCGAATACCAGTCGAACCCCGTTCGACTCAGAGTAGTCGACTGTCAATCCATGGTAGTCGACTGATGTCAGGAAAACTCATCCGACACTTAGCCAAATGGCCAAGTTTCACCTAAGAGCATTACCCCTTCCCGGGTTACATTCGCTCACTCTCATCCCTCGGAGTCTCTCGCCTTCGAAGTTGTCTTCGTCTAGCCACATCCCTTGGATGCGCCAAGCACACGACTCTGCAGCGCCATCCTTCGCGTCTCGCCCTGAAGTCTACTTCCTCCGGCTTCACTCCAAGATCCTCGTCCGACGGTCCCTCGGATGCTCCAAGCGCACGGCTTCCGCAAAGTCATCCTTCACCGACTCAAGGACCGAGTCATGAGATGTGAAACTCGCCAAGGCTCCATGTGCGAATTACTAAGTCCTGCAAGACTCGAACGCACATATCAAATCACACTAACAACCTAACTTAAACCCTTTTCCACACACATCAAAACCATATCACGGGTTGATTGCCCTAACATTTTCAAGAGTGAGTCCTCAACTTCGATCTTTTCAACTCGAGTTGGTTCCTCCTCTTAAACTTGACTAGACGAAGAGGTTAGAGAGACCTCATGTTTATGGAGTTTAACCTCCTCGAACAGCGTCTCGACCTTGGACTCGGACTTAGCTCACTTTCTAGTTAGAAACTTAATTGCATTGTATCAAGTGCTAATGAGGCACCGACTTACCTTGAGAGTATCTCTTGAACCGGATGTGTATCCATAGCTTGTCTAGAATAGAGATTCGTAGTCCAACTCATCCTCGGATTCAGATTCGGACTCCGGCTCTGATTCAGTTGGTTTAGCCATGAAGACGAGGTGATCGTCTTCTTCCTTAGATGCCTCTTCCAACATAGCATTGAGCACCTTTTTGAACTTTGGTGCTTTGTTTTTGAGCTTCGGACATTCTGACTTGACATGTTCGAACCTGTTGCATTCATAGTACTGGGATGTATACTGAAAAGTCTATCTTTTGTATGAACATCTTTATTTTTGAAATAAGAATCACATGATCATTGTTTTCATATTTATGGTTATGCATATTGTTTAATACATTACATTGTAGATAACATGGTGTGTAGTGTCACACAGGAGATCATGTTATCAGTTCCTTGTAGAGTATAAGTAGAGGCTCACAACCGAGATGGTTTTGGACAAACCATTGGTATGGTTGTAATGTGATTTAGTATTGGTTTATCTTGATCATAGAATTACACTAGTACACTTTGTGTGTATTGAGCAGGACTGACTTAGAGGTGATTCAATTTATTGTTGACTACATAATTGAATCGGACCTCAGATATTATGGTGTACATGCTCTTAATCTTGATATAATAACGGGCACATGTACTTAGTATTTATTTCTTTGATTTACCAATGGGCGAGATTTATAGATTAAATCGATAGGCTCGGTAAGTTAGGAAATGATATTATTTACATGGTGTGCCGTTGATTATAGGAGGAAACTATGTCCTATATATTAGGATGATGATGTCCCCTTGAGGAGCTCATAAGATTCATCATGTAAACCCTGCAGGTGGACTTGGTCCGGCATAATGATAAGGTTGAGTGGTACTACTCATGGAGTTAGATATTGATTAATTAATTGTCAGTAAATTAATTAATTGACGAACATTCGAGATCTTAAACACGGGGACATATTTGTACAATTAATATATGGAGCCCATATTTATTTATGGGGGTTGGTGAAGTAGATCAATGATAATGCTCTAGTGGAATGAATTATCATTAATGGATTGGACTTTATGTGGGCTAGATCCATTGGTGGCAAAGATCCAACTCCTCCTCATGGTCCCTATTGTAGCCTATTACAATCCTCATGAAAGCCTAGATCTAACGGTGGAGATTAAATCTCTAGATCCGACGGTGGAGACTAAATCTCTAGATCCGACGGTGGAGATTGAAAGGAGGCTTAAGCCTAGCTCTATAAAAGGAGGGCAAAGGGCTTGGGAATGGATATCCTTTGAGAGATTAGGGTTTTGGAGTTGGGCAGCAAGGCTTCTAGGTTTTTGGAGTTTTGCTAGGGTTTGGGCCGGCAAGCTTTGGTTGCTAGGGTTTGCTCCTCCTAGGGCCGACGGCAACAAGGTTGTAGGCTTAGGTTTTCTTCTTCTCCTCCTTCACTTGGCCGGTGACTCTTTCCCTCAAGCTTTAGCTGGCGCCCTCTCCTGTCCTTTGGCCGGCGACAACCTTTCTTCAAGGTTGGCCGGCACTCCTTCATCCTCTCCTTGGCCGATGACAACATCAAGTTTCTTGGCTTGGTGGCCGGTTCTAGATAAGAGAAGAAGTTTTGTTTTATTCTTCCCTTTGTTTGGAGCGAGCAAGGAAGGGAAGAACGTGATCTAGGAGGCTTCGAGTTTTGGAAGATCATCGCCCACACGACGTCCAAAAGGAGGAAGGACATACAATAGAAGACCTAGAGGTAAACAAGAGGTATAATTCTTGTTTAAGTATGTTTTATTATTCTATGCAAATTGTATGTATGGTATGTGGCTAATTTACTTGGACCCCAAAGACAAACACAAAAACCAGCGATCCATACATCGTCTATTCCATGGCTAATTAAAGAAAAGATGTAGGTTACTTGAACAACAAGTTTGTTCAAGTGACCACTCTATTCGAATAGCACGACGATGGATCGGTTGCTTGGGTAAACTCTCTTTGTCAAGGATTATTTTTTTGTAATCTGGAGACATAGATGGGATCGCCATGCACTAGCGACCGAGGTGGGAAGTGAAGCTTCGGATCCACCCTTCAAGTGGTATCAAAGCCACGGTTTCTGGTTTTGTGTGTTTAGGATTCGGTTACTTTTATGCACTTATCATATATTGTATGTGTCGGATGATAGTAGGATGTGCGTAGGCTAACTTTTTGGTTGTAGGCATAAGATCCAACTATTATGGCCATATGTGTGTGTATGTGATTAGATGTGTGTAATTATATTATTATTTGAATCTTCGTGGTTGACAAGGCTAGTATTTAATTTTTGTAATTAAGTATGACATTGTTTAGCCACTCTTTTATTTTTGTTTACTTTCGATCTAGATTTAATATACACTCCTTTGTGGAGTATAGGATCGATGGATGTAAATTAAAATAATTTTTCTCGGCTCGGATCTCCAGATGGCTTGTACATGGCATAGAGAGGAGCGAACGAAATGGCGATATGACGGGAGGCATATTGGAGAACAAAAGCCATAATAGTTGAAAAATAATTTTTTTTTCATATTTATTGCTTCTTGTTTGATATGCATGACCTATGCTAGGAAAATTCCTCAATTTTAAATTACTAAGTGGGAGAGGGATATTTTTTTTTAAATTCCCACAGCCTCCATTACGATTTGACATGTGATGCAAACAAACTTGCGCATCGGCTCTGAGTGCCTTCCTCCCCATCGGATGAGTTTGTTTGCGGATCACAAGGTCGAATATGGTTATAGGAAATTATTTAGGAGCGTGTGTACTTCCCCATCAGAAGGCACATAACCCAAGATAATTTCTTTAGTACCGAGTAATGGTGAACACTTAGATGCAAATAGGAGTATCCTCCCCATCGGAGTCACTGCTTTTATTTGTAGGGCTGAAGAGGAACCAACTATTTATTTTATTTGTCAAAAAGTTAGGTTGACAAGATAGTAAAATTAATGGGTAAAACCTCCTCTTACAAATGTAGAATTCATATACATCCACACGATCATGGCATACAATATTCTCGATGTTTTGAGGTGTTGGTTGATTTTAAAATTTTATTGTTTGAAGAATCAATAATTTTTTAAAATCTAAAGTTTTGATCTATGTGATTCTTAGGTTTTTCAAAAATGACTTTCAATCCACTTGCTGTGATACTAAAGGAGAATAAACTTAATGGACCTAATTATGTTGATTGGAAAATGAATCTTGATATTATCTTGACTCCTGAGGAGTACAAGTATGTACTCTTCGAAGAGTGTCCTCTTAAGACTGCGGATGATTCTGGGGAAAAGGAGGAGAGTTATAAGAAGTGGACAAAGGCTGATGAGATGGCGCGGTGTTACATTTTGGCTTCTCTGTCAAATGTATTGCAACATCAGCATCAAATCATGCTCACTACTTATGACATGATGCTCAATCTCAAAGAGCTTTTCAGACACCAAAATTGGGTTACTAGGCAGGAAGCCATGAGAAACTTGATGACGACCACAATGATCGAGGGAACACCCGTGAAAGATCATGTTCTCAAGATGATGACTCATTTGAATGAGCTGGAAGTCCTTGGAGCTGAGATCGATGGGGAAACCCAGGTCGATATCATTCTTCAGTCTCTACCTAGGAGTTTTGAGCAGTTTTGCTTGAACTACAACATGAATAAAAGGTTGTATTCATTGGCGGAGCTTCTGACAGAACTCCAGGCGGTAGAGGGGCTTTTTTGTCAAAGTGCTCAGGCTCAGGCCATGGTTGCTCAGAAGGTTTCAACTTCTAAGCCGAAAGGCAAGAAGAAGAAGAAATAAGGTGGGGCAAAGGTGGCGGGAGGATGTCAGGGAGGAGTGAAGAAGCCGAAAGGCAAGTGCTTCACTTGCAAGCAGACTAGACATTGGAAGAAGGACTGCCCAACCCGGAAGCAGAACAAAGGTATATCTTTTGGTCTAGTTGTTAAAACATGTTTAGCGATGTTATCTACCGGCACCTGGTGTGTAGATACGGGAGCCACTGATCTTGTCTGTAATACTTTATAGGGGTTCCAAGAAACCAGATGACTGGTTGAGGGGGAGATTACCGTTTACTTGGGCGATGCTACTAAAGTGGCAGCTATTGCAGTGGGAGATGTTTATTTGTCTTTTGATAGAAATAAATTTGTTCTGAGAAATTGCCTTTATGTACCTTTATTTAGAAAGAATTTGATTTCGGTTTCTAAATTATTTTTGGATGGATATTCTATTTCTTTTAATGACAGAGTTGTTATAAAAAGGAATAGGGAGATTATCTGTTCTGGTGCATTGATAGGAAATTTATATACCCTTGAACCAAAAGCTCCCACGATGCAAATAGAAGTAAATAACTCATCTTCTAAATCTAATAAGAGAAAAGTGTAGGGGATCGATTGGCTGGCTAGAGGGGGGGTGAATAGCCCTCGTTCGTTGTTCGTCGTATTTTGTTCGTTCTCGTCTACAATTCTTGTTAGCGCAGCGGAATAACAATAATAATACTAACAAGAAACACAAATACACACAAACAAAACACAACGATATACGTGGTTCGGAACCGAATGGTTCCTACTCCACGGGTGAGCTCCTCGAGCTCTAGTTAAGCTCACGGCACTAACTATAACACTCCTTTTCGACAACACGTCGGAGGTGGAGAAACCTCTCACAAGCTATTACACTAAGTAATGAAATACAACAAGAAATACAAAGACAATACAAAAGAGAACTTTTACACCGATTGCTTTTGATCGCTTTCTTGTTGCTTGCTTTTGCTTGCTCTTGAAGGTCTGGAATGCAACAACAATTCCCCTCCAAAGTCACCCAAAAAGCCTTTTTGAAATCCTCCAACTCGTGCTCCATTTATAACCTGCATCAAGCTATTTTCGCGCCCATCAGTCGACTGATCGTGACCATCAATCGACTGGTCCCGTAGCCATTGTCTCACAACGGCCAGATCCACGTTGGTTAAGTTCCAATGGATCACACATCAGTCGAGTGCTGGCGAGCTCGACTCCATTCTCGCGTACGTGTCATCATCATCGCCACCCATTGGCGGCCGATCGATCTCCATCACGATCGCCTTCCATGGCGATCGATCCAACTGAACTGGTTCAGAACACCGGTCGAACCCATTTGACCTAGAGCAAGCCGACACTATGCACCGACCGATGTCGGCTAAAACCTCAAACATAACGATGTTTGAGCCTCCGACACTCAGTCTTAGCCACTTGGCCAAGTCCACCTTATCCCTCCGGGAGGTCCCCACCGGCTCTCTTCCCTCGGCCTCGCCCCTCGGATCGCCAAGCGACGGCCGCAACGCCATCCTTCGCATCTCATGCCCTAGAAGTATGCTTCCCTTTGGGCTTACTCCATTCGCTCCCCGTCCGGCGGTCCCTCGGATGCACCAAGCGCACGGCTTCGCAATGCCATCCTTCACCGACTCAAGGACCCCGAGCCTAGTGAACTTACCAAGTCCTCAAGATTTCCCATATCCACCAAGCGCATGGCTTCGCAATGCATCTCTTACCAAGCACCAAGCGCACGGCTTCCGCAAAGCTTTGGATTTCCCACACCAAGCTCCATGCTTGGATTTTCCATGCCAACTCCATGTTGGACTTTCCCATGACAATCCCATGTCATGAGTTTTGTTTATCATCAAAATACTATCAGGGTACTGCTCGAGTCAAACTCGAGTCAACCTGGGACGATTGCACCAACAATCTCCCAACAATCTCCCCCTTTTTGATGATTGACAAAACTACCATCTCAAGTCTACCAATTCTCCCATATTGGCAATTCTCATATCCCAATGAGAATTCCAACGAACTCTAATTGGTAACTTGGTAACTTCTCCTCCTTTTTGACATTACATCAAAAAGGTCCTCCCCAAGGGTATGAATGTCTCATATCCCAATGAGATCTTACAATCTCTCCCTTGGAGGAACACATGCCTACCATCTTTCTAGTGATCCCATATCACTTAAAGAGAGGCAACCCAATTTTCCTCCCATGAGGAAATACACATCCATCTTCCCATGATGGATACCTCCCCCTAGAGGCTTGCTCCCCCTTGACCATTGCACCAATAATGTCCTTGGAGAGTCCCTAAGCCAATAGGACATTAACCAAATCAAAATTAAGGCAAAGTTCAACAATGAACTCTCTTCCACCTTAAAATTGATACTCACCCTCAACCCAACTCCTAATCCATATCCAATGGATTTCCACCCTCTCTAATGCTCTCCCAAGCATATCCTAGGGTTAGGAGTGGTTAGGGGACCAAAACATGGCTAAACATGGGCCTAACTATCAAGTTTACCCGAAATCTGCGGTCGACTCCGTCGGATACGGTCGATTAGACCTACCATCGATCATTGCCATTGCAAGCGATCATTGATAAATAATCGATTTTGATTTGAACATTGGATTTTCGAAATCCATAAGTAAATATACATAAGTTTAAAAATCGTGAAATTTCATATGCATATTACTTATCCTAAACACTATGGGTGAAAAATATTGGAAAATTATTTTACCCATTAAATTAGGAGATTGATACAAAGTTCAAAATTTTAGAAAAGCTTCAATAATAAGCCTTCTTTGTATCATCCCATTCAATGGTGATAGCTATCAAAAGATAGGCTTCACCAAGGTTTTTCAAAATGTTTTCAAAATGTTTTCAAAACCCTTATTTTCATTTTCCTAAACATCTCACCAATATCTAGATGTGTAAAACACATTCAAGGCAAATTTCTAGTGAGATGTGGGTTTTTTGTTCTTTAAATGGTCTCATGCATATTTCTAGGCAATATTATTTGATTCCCATCAAATCATGCCATAGTCCTTAATTTCATTTTAATTTATGCATGATGATGATTATGGCATACATATGATTTAGATAAAAACATATGCCAATATCATGATGTCATGGTATGTGAATGAAAATTAAGCATACATGACATACAAACATAAGTCTAAACATTATCATGACATTTTTATAAATAAAAATGAGAATGATGTCATGACATGGCAAGGCAAACAAATCATGGCAAGTAAAGTATACTAAGGTATAGAATACCTAAGTGTTAAAATCAATTTGTCATTTCTAGGAATTAAATTCATTTTGCCTTAATGCCATTCATTTTCCTAGTGTGCCAAAAACCCAAAATGGCACACCAATACCTCTAAGACCTAATTGTGCCAATTTAAATCATTTTAAACTTCTCAAGCATATTGGCACATCCTAATATGTCAACTCTTCTATGGTTAGGTTAACTACCCATCCATTTAGGGTTGACACACCCTAACCCATTTAGCGTGAATCGATCACGCTTTTAGGAACCCAATACCTATTGGAGCTCCTTGGGTTAACAAGGTATTCCCTAGGGATAACTTCCCTAGATACCTTCCTAATGACCCTTTTTGGCTTTAAAGCCATGGTCTTTTGGGTCTTACTTGGGTCAACTCTAGAGGTGACTCCTCCATTGACCTTCTTAGTGGCTTTCTTGGTTTTTCTTAAATCCTTGGCCACTAAACAAACACCATGGCTAGACTTAGGGATAACTTCCCTATTAGCCTTGGTTTTTCTAGACCTAGATGTTGTTCCATAATTAAATGGAACATTATGGTAGGACATAGGTTTGTGACCCAAACCCTTCTTGCCCTTAAGTATTTCTTGCTTCCTAGGTCTTGACTTTTGGGAATTTGACCCCTTGACCGAATTTGATATTATTTTTAGGGTCTTCTCCAATTTTTTTAGCCTTGACCTCAAGGCTTGGTTCTCTAGCTCTAATTTCCTCAATTTTGAATTTTCATTAGATTTTTGAGGAATGATTTTCTTTTTAGGCATGTGCCTAGATTTCTTGGGATTAACACCCAAGTTTTCTTGAACTTTCCTAATTGACTCTCTAGGTAAAATAGATCTAGTGTTTTGAGTCCTAGGTTTGTCTTTAGTTATATGAACATGTTTGGCACCTAGACAATATACCTTATTATTTCTCTTAGCATGCTTTTCATTGATAATAGCAAGAGAACTAAAATAATTTTTGGCATGCTTTTTGACTCTAGGAATTAAAGGTGAATTATTTAAATGTACCTTAGGGTTAGATTTAGGAGCTCCCCCTACATGAGTTGCACCTTCTTGCCCTTTCTTCCTCCCCCTAGGGCATTGGCTTCGGTAGTGTCCCTTTTGATTGCATTTGAAGCACACAATGTGCTCTTTGCTCTTGATTTTGGGAACACCGGCATCCTTTGACTTTGGGTTGACTTTCGGTCTTGATGCCTTTTCCTTAGCCAATTTAGGGCATTTGCTCTTGTAATGCCCTTTCTCCCTACACTCAAAGCATATTATGTGATTTTTATTTAAAATAATAACACTTGAGTTACCTAGGGAGGTGGTGGAGGCCTCTTCATGATCTTCACTTCTCCCGGATGTGGATGCTTCTTGTTCTTGCTCCGGGATGGAAGATTGCCTTTCCTCCCCTTCAATGCTAGAGGTGGAGGTCTCCACCAAATCATCAACATCTTCAAATGTTGTGGGTGCTTCTTCTTCGGCATTCTCCTCTACTTGTGCCGATTGGGAATTTTCTTGGAATTTCATTATTTTCTCCCATAATTCCTTTGCATCCCTATAGTCACCCAATCTAGACCAAATAGTGTTAGGTAATAAATCACTAAGTAATTTTATTACCTCAAGATTTGTCTTGAAGTCCTTAATTTGGTCTTGGGTCCACCTTGACTTTTCAATTGGCTTGTTGTATTTGTCCCTAGGCATCTTAAAACCATTTTCTACAATTAACATAGAATCAAAATCGGTTTCAAGATATACCTCCATCCGTTTCCTCCACCAAGAAAAATCTCCATCGAATTTTGGTGGATGGATGAAGCCGGCCATTTGTAGTGCTCTCACGGCGGTTAGTCCTCGAAGAGCGACCTCGGCTCTGATACCACTTGTAGGGGATCGATTGGCCGGCTAGAGGGGGGGTGAATAGCCCTCGTTCGTTGTTCGTCGTATTTTGTTCGTTCTCGTCTACAATTCTTGTTAGCGCAGCGGAATAACAATAATAATACTAACAAGAAACACAAATACACACAAACAAAACACAATGATATACGTGGTTCGGAACCGAATGGTTCCTACTCCACGGGTGAGCTCCTCGAGCTCTAGTTATGCTCACGGCACTAACTATAACACTCCTTTTCGACAACACGTCGGAGGTGGAGAAACCTCTCACAAGCTATTACACTAAGTAATGAAATACAACAAGAAATACAAAGACAATACAAAAGAGAACTTTTACACCGATTGCTTTTGATCGCTTTCTTGTTGCTTGCTTTTGCTTGCTCTTGAAGGTCTGGAATGCAACAGCAATTCCCCTCCAAAGTCACCCAAAAAGCCTTTTTGAAATCCTCCAACTCGTGCTCCATTTATAACCTGCATCAAGCTGTTTTCGCGCCCATCAGTCGACTGATCGTGACCATCAGTCGACTGGTCCCGTAGCCATTGTCTCACAACGGCTAGATCCACGTTGGTTAAGTTCCAACGGATCACACATCAGTCGACTGATGGCACCCATCAGTCGACTGATCATCCATCAGTCGAGTGCTGGCGAGCTCGACTCCATTCTGTGCCTGTGCACAGTGTCATCAGTCGATTGCCACCCATTGGCAGTCGACTGATGCTCCCATCAGTCGACTGCCTTCCATGGCAGTCGACTGATCCAACCAGACTTGGTTCAGTCGAACACTGGTCGAACCCATTCGACCTAGAGCAGTCGACTGGCACCTATGCCAGTCGACTGATGTCGGCTAAAACCTCAAACATAACGATGTTTGAGCCTCCGACACTCAGTCTTAGCCACTTGGCCAAGTCCACCTTATCCCTCATGGAGTTCCCCACCGAAGCTCTCTTCTCTTGGCCTACGTCCCTCGGATGCGCCAAGTGCACGGCTTCGCAACGCCATCCTTCACGTCTCATGCCCTAGAAGTATTCTTCCCTTTGGGCTTACTCCATTCGCTCCCCGTCCGGCGGTCCCTCGGATGCACCAAGCGCACGGCTTCGCAATTCCATCCTTCACCGACTCAAGGACCCCAAGCCTAGTGAACTTACCAAGTCCTCAAGACTTCCCATATGCACCAAGCGCATGGCTTCGCAATGCATCTCTTACCAAGCACCAAGCGCACGACTTCCGCAAAGCTTTGGATTTCCCACACCAAGCTCCATGCTTGGATTTTCCATGCCAACTCCATGTTGGACTTTCCCATGTCATGAGTTTTGTTTATCATCAAAATACTATCAGGGTACTGCTCGAGTCAAACTCGAGTCAACCTAGGACGATTGCACCAACAATCTCTCAACAAAAAGAACCTTCAAAAATGAACCAAACATATCTTTGGCATCTAAGATTAGGTCATATTAACCTAAGTAGAATTCAAAGGTTGATAGCTGATGCACCTTTGGGTTCATTAGTGGTGGAAGATTTCCCAACCTACGAATCTTGGTTGGAAGGTAAAATGACCAAGAGGCCTTTTAAGGCCAAGGGGTATAGATCCAAAGATGTGTTGGAATTGGTTCTTTCTGATTTGTGTGGCCCTATGTCTATTCAGGATAGTGGTGGTTTTGAATATTTTGTCTCTTTTATAGACGATTATTCAAGATATGGATACATTTACTTGATGCACCATAAGTCTGAATGCTTTGACAGGTTCAAAGAATTCAAGGCTGATGTGGAGAAAAGTCAAGGTAAAAGTATCAAGACACTACGATCTGATCGTGGTGGTGAGTACCTCTTGGGAGAGTTTAGGAATTACTTATCAGAGGTTGGGATTTAATCCCAATTGTCTACACCTGCCACACCCCATCAGAATGGTGTAGCGAAGCGAAGGAATAGGACTCTTATGGAGATGGATAGATCGATGATGAGTTATTCTGAGTTGTCAGATTCGTTCTAGGAGTATGCTCTGGATACAACAGTGTATATTCTGAACTTGGTACCATCTAAATCAGTGCCTTCTACTCCCACAGAATTGTAGACTGGACAAAAGACTAGTCTGAGACATATTCAGATTTGGGGGAGTCCAGCACATGTGTTGAAGGCAGATGTTGGTAAGTTGGAACCTCGTACAGAAGTGCGCATGTTTACTGGCTATCCTAGAGAAACAAAAGGTGGTTTGTTTTATAGTCCTAGAGATCAGAGGGTGATCATTAGCACGAATGCCAGATTTCTAGAGGAAGACTATGTGATGAACCACAAGTCCATGAGTAAGATTGTTCTGGAGGAATTGAGAGGGGAAGTCACTACTTCAGTACCACCGGTACAAGAGGATATACCATAAGTTGTTGGTGCAACAATGCCCCAAGCATTTATATATTTTGATGTTTGGATAATCATCTAAGTTAGGCAATGTTTTGTGATCTAATTGTGAACATGTTTAAGTGATAGGAAAATCCAAGTATGAAGACTTGGTAAAAGACAAGTCCAAGTGTGATCTTGGCAAAGAGAAGTCAAAGGAAAGGTCTTGGCGGCGTAAGTCCAAGCATGTAATCTTGGCGGCGTAAAGTCCAAACAGTCCTTGGCAAAGAAAGACCAAAGGCAAGTCTTGGCGGCATAAGTCCAAGCATGTAGTCTTGGCGGCGTAAAGTCCAAGCGTACTTTGGCAAAGAAGAAACCCAAAGCACGAAAACCAAGGAAGCTTTTGAAGGCAAGCGATGGATGGAGTCATGGACTCGTAGAAATCTCGAGGCGCAAGGTCATGGAGAAGCTAGAAGGTTAAGTCTAGGCTTAGGTATATTTTCAAGTATGAATTACGACCGAACATGGTGTCAATCGCCTTTAAGATGCAACATTAGAGGTTGGAGGGCTATTAGCAATGATCGGGGTTATCCTACCGAATCGTGAGAGTCGACTGCACCCGATCGCCGATACATAAGCCGGCAATGATCACACGAATAATGAAGGCCCAGAGTCCGATCGCTACGGTTACGGCAAGATCGAATCGCCACTTTTGGCGGGCCGATCGATAGTCTTCCCATTGGCGATGACGATGGCAAATCCCGCGAATCCGGCTGTTCAGAAGCCGTTAGAATCGGCGGCAGTCGACTGATGAAAGTCATCAGTCGATTGATAGACCTCCAACGGGAAAAAGAGGCTCTTTCTTATAAAAAGTGGCCATGGGGAGCAAGAAGAGGCTAATGCATATACTCTGATCATTTTCCTAAGCTCCCACAAGTTTTTCAAGCTTTCTAAGTGATCTTAAATCTTCTCCTCCTCTCTCTAAGCTCAAGTTGCATTCTTTGTAAAGAAGAGGAGGTTTTGTTGTAAAGGAAAGCTTCTTAGTGGAATTGCTTGGGTTGATCCACCTTAAGGATCGCCGTGGAGTAGGAGCGTTATCTCCGAACCACGTAAAAGCCTTATTAGTATTGTTCTTTTGTTTTTACTTATATTATCTTTGTTTGCTTCCGCTAATCATTCTTGTAGAAACGAAAAATGCTATTCACCCCCCCTCTAGCTTCCAAACGATCCCTAACAAGTGGTATTAGATCCCGGATCACATCGAAAGATCTATCCATCAACCGAAGCATGGCATTTCAAGAGGGATATAGTACGGCGAGGCCTCTATTTTTTGACGGCAATGACTTCGGCTATTGGAAAGGTAGGATGGAATACTACCTCATGAATGACATCGAAAATTGGTTTAGTATTGTAGATGGATTCGAAAAGCCGGTCGACGAATTTGGAGCACCACTACCGACAAAAGATTGGACAAGAGAGATGGCCAAGAAAGTACAAGCTAATGCAAAAGCAACGAACACACTTCAATGTGGTCTATCCAAGGAGCAACTTTCCAAAGTCGGGCCTTTCAACTCCGCAAAAGAGCTTTGGGAGAAGCTCATTGAATTGAATGAAGGTTCAAAGGAGACTAGACGAGCCAAAAGAGACCTATTGATAGGTCAACTCCAAAGCTTCACCATGAAGACCAACGAGACCGTGAGTCAAATGCACGGTCGCTTCAAGGAAGTAGTCAACGGACTACATGTTATAGGTGAGAAGGTCGACAACTGAGACCTTGTAAGGTATGTATTACAAGCTTTCCCTAGAACAACATTATGGGCCTCAATGGTAGATGCCTATAAGGTCTCTAGGGATCTTTCATTAGTTAAGTTAGATGAGCTATTTTGTGAATTTCAATTACATGAACAAGCTAACAATTCATCCAAAGAGAAGGGTATATCTCTTTTTGTAGCCAAGAAGGACAAAAAGAAAAAGGAGAAGAAAGAAGTATCCTCCTCATCCGAATCCGAGGAAGATTAATCTAGTAGTGAAGATGAGCTATCGGCAAGCGAGGTGGCTCACTACGTCAAGAAGTTTGGTGGGAGATCAAGGAAACTCACCAAGAAAGATGTGAGGAGGATGTTCCAATCCTCAAAAGGTAAGCCTTCAAATAGTTCAAATTCTTCATCTAATGTAACTTGTTATGGTTGCAATAAGAAAGGGCACATCAAGCCAAATTGCCCGGAACTCAAGAAGAAGGAGGAGAAAGAAAATAAGCGTAAGGAGAAGAAGGAGAAGAAGGAAAAGAAGGAAAAGAAGAAGAAAGAAGCAATGGTGGCTCAAACATGGGACACCCTAAGCATGGAAGACACCTCCGATGATGAAGAAGTATGCCATGCCACCCAAAATCTAGCCCTCATGACTTTAGAGGAAGAAGTCGGGAGCTCAAGCGAGGAGTCTTCTTCCACTTCAAGCGATGAATCATCATCAAGTGATGATGATGAGGTAAACAACTCACCTAAAGTAGATTTACTTTACAAGACTATTGCATGTTTACAAAATGCTTTAAATAGATCAAAAAATAGGATTAAGGATCTAAAATTAGAGATCAAATCACTTAAGAGTGTAGATTCATCATGTGGTAAACCATCTAGTGATATTGATGAATGTACTCTTAGGGATGAAAATGATGAGTTAAGAAAAGAAATAGGTAAATTAAGAGCATGCTTAGAAAAATTCACAAATGGTTCAAAATACCTAGACATGATTATTAAGGATAAAAGGGCTATCTACAACAAGGCAGGATTAGGATATAGGCCTAAGGAAAAAGAGGTAGCATTTACATCTCTTGTTAGTAGAAAATCAATATTTAAAAGCAAGGGGAGAAAGGCATGGGTACCTAAGAAATTTATAATTGATGCTAGTGGTCCTAAGATTTGGGTACCTAAGGATTGTGTTTTTCATGTGATATAGGTAGAAGAACCAAGCTTGTGGATAGTTGATAGTGGGTGCTCAAAGCATATGACCGGGGATGAGAAAAAATTCTCCACTATCAACCACACTAGCAAAGGAAAAATCTCATTTGGTAATAGCGGCAAACTTAAGATTCTAGGAAAGGGTACAATTGAGGTATCCCCCAATCTTGCCATTCATAAAGTGCTATTAGTTAAAAATATTAAATTTAATTTACTTAGTGTAAGTCAACTATGTGATGCAAACTTTGATGTTAAATTTGATTCCTTAAAATGTTTTATAAGACACAAAACTCAAAATGATTGCATGTTAGTAGGTTTTAGGAAATCAAATATATATTATGTTGATTTATCCTATGCTACTAATGCTTCCACTAAGTGTCTTATCGCAAAAGAGGAAGAAAGTTGGCATTGGCATAGGAGGCTAGGACACATAAACATGAAGAACATAGCCAAAATAGCAAAAATGAAGTTAGTCAAAGGGTTGCCCAAAGTCAAATTTCTCAAGGACAAGATGTGTGATGCATGCCAAGAAGGGAAACAATCAAAAACATCACACAAAGGTAAAAATTTACTTAGTACCACTTTACCCTTAGAACTATTACATATGGATTTATTTGATTGTCATAGTACCCCCTCTATGATTGGTAGTAAATATTGCTTGGTAATAGTAGATGATTTCTCTAGGTTTACTTGGGTATTTTTCTTGAAAAATAAAGATGAAACCTTAGGAATAATCATAGGATTTAGCAAAAGAGTAAAAAATGAAAGAAAATTCAAAATCAACCGGATCTGTAGTGATCATGGTGGAGAATTTGAGAATTCTAATTTTTTAACTTTTTGCTTAGAACAAGGGTACAAGAATGAGTTTTCTTGTCCTAGAATACCCCAACAAAATGGGGTTGTGGAAAGGAAAAATCGTGCCCTACAAGAAGCGGCTAGGACAATGCTTAATGCATACACCTTACCTAGCTACTTGTGGGCGGAAGCGGTTAATACCGCTTGATATATCCAAAATAGGGTATTGATTCATAGGTGTTTAGGAAAAACTCCATTTGAATTGTGGAATGGTACAATTCCAACAATTCATTATTTTAAGGCCTTTGGATGTAAAGTTTATATTTTAAATACCAAAGACAACCTAGGTAAATTTGAGTCCAAAGCGGATGAGGGAATCCTAGTGGGATACTCATCCACTAGTGTAGGATATAGAGTTTACAATAAAAGGACTCAAAAGATTGAAGAATCTTCAAATGTTCAATTTGATGAAACTTCCAATACATACCCTAGGAAATCCCCTATTGACGATGATATTAATAATGAAAATCAAGAAATTAACCAACAATTTCAAGATTTAACCTTAGGGGGGTAATGATCAAGGGGGAGGATTGAATCAAGGGGAAGTAAGGGATGATTCCGATGATGAGCATAGGATTGAGGTTGATCATGATCAAAATCAACTCAATGCACCTCCTAGAACCATAAGAGTTCATCAAAGTCACCCCTTAGATCAAATTGTGGGTGAATTATCTCAAGGAGTTAGGACTAGGTCATTTCATAGGGATCCCACTAGTCATATAGCTCTAATTTCTCAAATTGAGCCTAAAACAATCAAAGATGCATTACATTATCCGGATTGGATCTTAGCAATGCAAGATGAATTGACTCAATTTGAAAGGAGTCAAGTATGGGAGTTAGTTCCTAGACCAAGTGAAAACACCATTGTTACTACAAGATGGGTCTTTAGGAACAAACTAGATGACCAAGGAAATATCACTAGAAATAAAGCACGATTAGTTGCAAGGGGTTTTAATCAAGTTGAAGGACTTGATTATGATGAAACATATGCCCCGGTTGCTAGGTTAGAGTCCATTAGAATACTTTTAGCGTATGCCTCCTATATGGGTTTCAAACTCCATCAAATGGATGTCAAATCGGCATTCCTAAATGGGTTTATTAAGGAAGAGGTGTATGTAGAACAACCTCCCGGGTTTGAAAATATGGACTACCCAAACCATGTATACAAGCTTAGGAAAGCTTTATATGGGTTGAAACAAGCTCCTCGGGCTTGGTATGAAAGATTATCATCTTTCTTAATCTCTAAGGATTTTAAAAGGGTTAGTATAGATCAAACTCTCTTTATAAAGTCAACATCTAAGGACATCTTTGTAGCCCAAGTATATGTTGATAACATTATCTTTGGGTCAACAAATAATGAACTCCTTCAAGACTTTATTCAAAACATGGAAAAAGAGTTTGAAATGAGTCTAGTTGGGGAATTAAATTTCTTTCTAGGATTGCAAGTCAAACAAATTAGTGAAGGTATTTATATTTATCAAACCAAATATGCTAAGGAAATGATTAAGAAATTTGGTTGGGAAAATGCTAAGGTGGTTTCAACTCCAATGGCAAGCAATACTAAAATAGATAGTGATAGTGAAGGAAAACAAATAGATCTTACACTTTATAGGAGCATGATTGGTAGCCTTTTGTACTTAACCGCTAGTAGACCCGACATATTATTTGCAGTTGGTATGTGTGCTAGGTATCAATCATGTGCTAAAGAATCTCATTTAGTTGCCGTTAAGAGAATTTTAAGATATGTTAAAGGCACACTAAATGTAGGTCTATGGTACCCTAGGACTAGGTCTTTTGATTTGATTGGGTACACCGATTCTGATTATGCCGGTTGCAAATTGGATCGGAAGAGTACTAGTGGTGGATGCCAATTCCTTGGGTCCTCCCTAGTTAGTTGGAGTAGTAGGAAGCAACCTTGTGTTGTTTTATCCACCACCGAGGCCGAATATCTGGCTATGGGTGGTTGTGTAACTCAACTACTATGGATGAAACATACCTTAGAAGATTATGAGCTATCTTACTCCAACATGAAAGTATTTTGTGATAATGTGAGCACCATTAACTTAACCAAAAATCCGGTGCATCACTCTAGGACCAAGCACATTGAAGTGAAACATCATTTCATTAGAGATCATGTGGCAAAGGGCGACATTGAGCTTAATTACATTGAATCCAAGTCCAACCTAGCCGACATCTTTACCAAGCCTCTCCCCGAAATAGAATTTTCATCACTTAGGAGAGAACTTGGAATATGCTTTGTAGAATAGAAGTGTAGGTTTGCATGATCCCATAAAAATCTAGGTTTTATACCTCTAACCATCTCACAATAGACCTAAGAAACCATGATTTGTGTATTTAGCCACCTAGAAATCATGTGAGATGTTAGGAAGATGCACTTGGTTCATCATGCTTGTTATGATGCATTACCATGAGCTAAAGTGCCATCTAGAGACATTAATCCTTCATTGGACCAATCATTGGGAAGGCTTATGTACAATTAATGTGCATATAGCTCTAAGAATATGATTGGAAATGTCAAATAAAACAAAATTTAAACTATGTCTATCAAACCTTGAGAAAAAATTTTCAATTGATAAGCTAAAGTGATACAAAGTTTGCAAAAATATCATAACTTTTGCAAAATCTCAAGATTATGTCAATATCAAAATCTAGAGGTGATATATTTTTAAAATAATTTTTCCCTGATAGGAAATGAACTAACAATATTAACCATAAAATTTCGTAATTTTTTGATCTTTATTGAATTAATTATGAATTTTTTAATCTGTCCAAAAAGGCTATCAAACTGATATCAGTCGACTGGTGCATATCGCCAGTTCGACTGATACGACGATATCAAACCGGGCTTACCTTGTTCGCTATCAGTTCGACTGTCACTTATGGCAGTCGACTGCCGAGCACAAAAGCACTTGTATGCGACTGGCCGATTCGACTGTTCTCCATCCCGATCGCCATTTATAGCGATCGATTACGCATGTAAGCGCCGTATCGGCCGTCGGTTTGACTGATCCCCATCAGTTCGACTGCCGACTTGATGGGTAAAACCTCCTCTTACAAATGCAGAATTCGTATACGTCCACACTATCGTGGCATGCGATATTCTCGGTGTTTTGAGGTGTTGGTTGATTTCGAAATTTTATTGTTTGAGGAATCAATAATATTTGAAATCTAATATTTTGATCATTGTGATTCTTAGGATTTTCAAAAATGACTTTCAGTCCACTTACTATGATACTAAAGGAAATAAACTTACTGTATCCAAATAATATTGATTGGAAAAGATTCTAGATATTGTCTTATCTGCTAAGGAGTACAAGTATGCACTCTTCAAAGAGTGTCCTCAAGTCATCATTGCTCAAAAGGGTTTCTACTTCTAAGCCGAAAGGCAAGAAGAAGAAGAAACAAGGTGAAGCAAAGATGGTCGGAGGATCTCAGGGAAGAGTGAAGAAGCCGAAAGGCAAGTACTTCACTTATGTGGATGGACATTGGAAGAAGGATCCCAATCCAAAATGTAACAAAGGTATATCTTTTGGACTAGTCATTGAAACATGATTAGCGGTGATATCTAGATGAGTAGATACGGAGCCACTAATCATGTCTGCAATAATTTACAGGGTTCCAGAAACCCGATGACTAGCTAAAGGAGATTACCATTTACTTGGGCAATGCCATGATGGTAGCATGTATTGCAAAGGGGAGAAGTTTTATTTATCTCTTGAAAATAATAAAACTTTGTTCTTTCCTTTATGTACCTTTATTTAGAAAGAATTTAGTTTCAGTTTCTAAATTATTATGGATGGATATTCTATTTCTTTTAATGACAGAGTTGTTATAAAAGGAATAGGGAGAATATCTATTCAGGTACATTGAAAGGAAATTTGAACCAAAACCTCCCATGATGCAAATTGAAGTTAATAACTCATCTTCTAATTCCAATAAGAGAAAAGAACCTTCGAAGATGAACCAAACATATCTTTGGCTTCTTAGGCTTGGTCACATTAACCTAAGCAGAATTCAAAGGTTGATAGCTGATGGACCTTTCGGTTCATTAGTGGTGGAAGATCTCCCAACCTACGAATCTTGCTTGGAGGGTAAGATGACCAAGAGGCCTTTTTAAGGACAAGGGGTATAGAGCCAAAGATGTGTTAGAAATGGTTCATTCTGATTTGTGTGGTCCTATGACTATCTAGGCAAGAGGTGGTCTTGAATATTTCGTCTCTTTTATAGACAATTATTCAAGATATGGATAACACTACGATCTGATCGTGGTGGTGAGTACCTCTTGGGAGAGTTTAGGAACTACTTATCAGAGGTTGGGATTCAATCCCAATTGACTGCACCTGGCACACCCCAGCAGAACGGTGTAGCAGAGCGAAGGAATAGGACTCTTATGGAGATGATTAGATCGATGATGAGTTATTCTGACTTATTTTATAGTCCTAGAGATCAGAGAGTGATCGTTAACATGAACGCCAGATTTCTAGAGGAAGACTATGTGATAAGCCACAAGCCCAAGAGTAAAATTGTTCTGGAGGAGTTAAAAGGGAAGTCACTTCTTTAGTACCACCGGTACATGAGGATATACCACATGTCACTGCACCCCGTGTCACAAAGGATACACAGATGATACCTCGTCGTAGTGGGAGGGTTGTTAGACAGCCTCTTAGATTTATGTTTTTGGACGAATCTTCTGATTTGGTCCCTAGCAAACATGAACCTGATTCCTAGACATACGACGAGGCAATCCAAGATATAAATACAACATCTTGGCAAAGTGCAATGAATACTGAGATTGAATCTATGAATTCAAGTCAGGTCTGGGAGCTCTTAAGCATTGCAGCTCATATGGATTATGAGGTGTGATAGATGGATGTCAAGACAGCTTTCCTTAATGGAAGTCTTGAGGAAAACATCTATATGAAGCAACCAGAGAGATTCATTGCTAAGGGCAAAGAGCGTATTGTATGTAAGCTTAATCGGTCCGTTTATGGACTGAAGCAAGCTTTGAGGTCTTGGAACATCCGCTTTGATGAGGTAAATCCAGACTTATAGATTTATTCAAAGTTCGGATGAGTCTTGTGTATACAAGAGATGTGACGGAAACGTAGTGGTATTTCTTGTACTATACGTAGATGACATTTTGGTAGTTGGCAACAATATCAGAGTGTCATCAGACGTAAGGGTATGGTTGTACAAACAATTTTGAAGGACTTGGGAGAAGTGGGTCACAACCTTGGGATCAAGGTTGTTGTGCTTATCCCAAGCTTCATACATAGACATGATTTTGGATCGTTTTAGCATGCAGAACTCCAAGAAATGTTTTCTACCTTTCAGGTATGGAGTTACTTTATCTAAGGAGATGTGTCCTAGATCATCTGAGGTGATAAAGGAGCTGAAGGCGGTTCCTTATGCTTCGGTAGTAGGAAGCCTCATGTATGCTATGTACTGTAACGCCCGCCCTTATCTGCTCTCAGGACGGCGCTACATGACCCCTTTTTTTTTTTAACATAACATATATGGATCATTTCACCATTTACTTAAGCATGTTATCATGGCATAAACCTTCTTTTCTACATGCATCACCTATCTTATTCATAGTTAGCATGTTACCATATCTTATCTCATTTCATAACATGCCCATCATAAGGATCCATTCGTGAGTTCTATCATATCAACTTTCTTAAGTAATTGAACAATAACATAACTAAGCAACATCCAGCATGGTACTAATAATTCACAAGTCTTATAAGCGGAAGCAATGTCTTAAGTTGTTAATTGAGCATATAAATATAAGCAGATAGTAATAGGGTCTTTCTCCACCATGCCACTATCACACACACTGGGCCCTTCCTGCTACTTCCTCTAGTTCAGGTTTCCTTGATCTGCAGTATATGGACAACATAAACTATAAGCATAAACCTTAGTAAGATTCTTGCCTACTCACAAAAAAAGCCACGAACTTCATCAAGCAATTAGAAACATAAGCATGCTAGCATAAATGGCCTAAGTATTCCATAGTAACACTAATCAACAACATACCATGTAATGAAACCTAAGCATGGCATAGAGTTTACATCAGCATGCTAAGCATAATTAAAACCAAGCAGGGCATACTCTAAACATAAGCATTCATGATATAAATCTTAGATATGCAGGAAGTACATAAACCCAAATGTTCTTACTATAAGCATCATAACTTAGTAAAATCTAACCTGCTTAAAGAACATAATCATAAGCATTTTTAACTTGAGCATAAACATTTATAATGACATAAATCCTAAACATGCACAAGGTACATAATCACAAGTATTCTTAAACTACTGTAAGCATCCTAACTTCATAGAGTCTAACATGCATAAAGGACATAATCATAAGCATTTTTAACTTGAGCATAAACATTTATAATGACATAAATCCTAAACATGCATAAGGTACATAATCACAAGTATTCTTAAACTACTGTAAGAATCCTAACTTCATAGCATCTAAAATGCATAAAGGACATACTCATAAGCATTTTTAACTTGAGCATAAACATTTAATATGACATAAATCCTACACATGCATAAGGCACATAATCACAAGTATTCTTAAACTACTGCAAGCATCATAACTTCATAGAGTCTAACATGCATAAAGGACATAATCATAAGCATTTTTAACTTGAGCATAAACATTTATAATGACATAAATCCTAGACATGCATAAGGTACATAATCACAAGTATTCATAAACTACTGTAAGCATCCTAACTTCATAGCATCTAAAATGCATAAAGGACATACTCATAAGTATTTTTAACTTGAGCATAAACATTTAATATGACATAAATCCTACACATGCATAAGGCACATAATCACAAGTATTCTTAAACTACTGCAAGCATCATAACTTCATAGAGTCTAACATGCATAAAGGACATAATCATAAGCATTTTTAACTTGAGCATAAACATTTAATATGACATAAATCCTACACATGAATAAGGCACATAATCACAAGTATTCTTAAACTACTGCAAGCATCATAACTTCATAGAGTCTAACATGCATAAAGGACATAATCATAAGCATTTTTAACTTGAGCATAAACATTTATAATGACATAAATCCTAGACATGCATAAGGTACATAATCACAAGTATTCTTAAACTACTGTAAGCATCCTAACTTCATAGCATCTAAAATGCATAAAGGACGAGTTCGTAAGAATTCATAATCTTTAACATAAGCATACACAATTTCATAAAAGTCTTTTCTTTTCAAAACATATACATATAGATACTTCAACATCATCATAACTTGTTTGGGGGGGCCCAGGTTAAGTACCACATAATGCGCGTTCCCTAATAGGTCAGTAGCGAGCCACCAGACCTACCAGAGCAAGACATCTTACGTCTTACCAGGGCAAGACCTCTTACGTCTTCTTATGTCCCTATGGATTTGATTAACGACCACCTGACGGGTCGGGTACTTAACCTCTTACAAAGTAAAATACTTAATTCCTTTCTTTTCTTGTCATAGTATAAAGAATGCTCTTGATCCCCAACATAAATAGGGAAGCATCTTAATCTTATCTTATCATAAGGAGAGCTCTTGATCCCTACTTGAAAGGGAAGCATCTCCATTTTATCTTATCTTAAGGAGAGCTCTTGATCCCTACTTGAAAGGGAAGCATTTCCATCTTATCATAAGGAGAGCTCTTGATCCCTACTTGAAAGGGAAGCATCTCCATCTTATCATAAGGACACATGCATTCATAATATAATAGTACCCTAAAGGGGTCCTAAAGTATAAACATGTTCATCACATAAGCATATTTCGTGGCACATTACATCATAAACATGAAGCATATTTCCTTGGCATATTCATGGCATATTAAATCACAAAAACATGTTCATCACATAAGCATATTTCGTGGCACATTACATCATAAACATGAAGCCTATTTCCTTGGCATATTCATGGCATATTAAATCACAAAATCATGTTCATCACCTAAGCATATTTCATGGCACATTACATCATAGACATGTAGCATGTTTCCTAGGCATATTCATGGCATATTAAATCATATAAAAAACATGTTCATCACCTAAGCATATTTCATGGCACATTACATCATAACATGAAGCCTATTTCTTTGGCATATTCATGTCATATTAATCACAAAGCATGTTCATCACCTAAAACTCCTGCATGAGGCATACAACATCCCCTAGTTCCCTTAGAAGCCTTTTTCTTGCAACCCTAACCCTAGTTTCCTTGGTTGGCCGAGACTTGTGAAGGGCTCAAGCTTGGGTTTGTCCCCTAAAACTCATTCATGAAGCCTTATAACCTATCATAGCATCATTAGAAATATTTTTCATGCAACCCTAACCCTAATTTCATGGGTTGGCCGAAACTTGTGAGGGGCTCAAGCTTGGGTTTGTCCCCTAAAATTCATTCATGAAGCCTTATAACCTATCATAGTATCCTTAGAAATATTTTTCATGCAACCCTAACCCTAATTTCATGGGTTGGCCGAAACTTGTAGGGTTAAGATCTTTGGATTTTTATCACCTAAATCTATTCATGTAGACATATATCATAACCTAACTTCATAAGGGGGAGCTCTTCATGAAACCCTAACCCTAAACCCTTGGTGGCCGAAACATATAGGGTTTAAAACCCTTGGACTTTTGTTACCTAAGGATCCCTACTTGGAGCATACAACATATAAAAGGTTTCCCTAATAGCATATTTCATGAATCCTAGCCCAAGACTTAGTTGGCCGAAACATATGAAGCTCCAAACTCATATTTCTTTCATGTAATTCATCCTACAAAACTAATATACTGCAGGTGAGGAAATCTTACATCCTTTGCTTTGCTTTTTAGTTGGAAGATGACCTAATGGAAGCCAACCCTAGCCTTCTTCTTGCTTGGAGGAATTTCGGCCAAAGGTGCAATTGGAGAGGGGGAGCAAGGTGGTTTCGGTGAGGATGAGGAGGAGAGGAAGAAGTGGCCAAATGGGAACTTCCTTCTTCTTTATAAAGGGAGGAAGGGAAGTTCCTCTTTCTTTCCATGCCCCTTCATTTACCCTCATCACCCTTATCTATAATTCCCCTCTTCTCTTAATGATATAATCCTATTGGGCTTATGGTTAGTGGGTGCAACTATAGGGCTTGGCTATCTCTAGAGGTTTGGGGTTCAATTCCTAGGCCTTGCATCTCTTTTTGGCTATTTCCTTTATTTTCGGGAAAACCCCCATAAAGCCCATTATCGTAAAGCCAAAAATCCTCGTAAAATTGCTGGAGACTTTTTACGGGCGTTACAATCCCTCATACCTTGTAAAAGTTTCGTCCTCGAAACTTAAAACAATTCTGGGTACTTCTGCTTCATGTCCTCCTCTCGTTCCCAGGTAGCTTCCTCGTATCGTTGATTCCCGCCACGTGACCTTTACTAAGGGCACCTCTTTGTTCCTTAGCCTCTTGACTTCTCGGTCTAGTATCTGGATAGGCCGACTTTTCATACTCAGGTCCTCTTGAACTGGTACGGTTTTTGGCTCGATCACTTGGTCCACATTGGATAAGCATTTCTTGAGCACAGAGACATGGAACACGTCGTGTATAGCCGACATCTCTTGTGGCAGCTCCAGCTTGTAAGCTACCTTGCCCACTCTTTGCAATATCGGATACGGTCCACGAGCGTGGATTGATTTACCCTTCCTTCCGAATCTCATCACTCCTTCATAGGGGTCACTTTGAGAATTAACGGTCTACGCCAGCATATCCGCATAACTCTTTGTTTGCCGGCTCTGGCGGTTTCGATTCTCGACGGATATTCAGATAAGCTGGTGGTATTGTCAATAATATCGGCTCGAAAACCCATTTCCCTCCTTTCACCACCCTCGTACCAACCAATAGGAGACCTGCATCTCCTCCCGTACAGAGCTTCATATTGTGCCATTCACAATCTGCTGTAAGTAAGCAAAATTTGCCAAGCACAAATATCGCCACCAGCTCCCCTTAAAGTCTAGGGCACAAGCCCGCAACATATCTTCCAACACCTGGTTCACTCTTTCTGTCTGACCATCGGTCTGAGGATGAAACGCAGTGCTGAATCTCAACTTAGTGCCAAGAGCCTTCTGAACACATTCCCAGAAATGGGAGGTAAAACGGCCATCACGGTCAGAAATAATAGCCTTAGGCACTCCATGTAATTTGATAATTTCCTTGACATATAATTGAGCTAGCTGCTCGACCGAATAGGTCATCTTAATTGCCAGGAAATGGGTAGACTTTGTCAACCGGTCTATGATTACCCATATAGCATCGTAACCATTTGTTGTCCTGGGCAATCCTGAGATAAAATCCATAGATATTTCTTCCCATTTCGACTGAATCATACCGCAAGAATCCCCTGTGTCTCGTGTTCGCCTTCACCTTCCGCAGTCGACAAGTGGCCGACGTACATGGTATAAGGTGTTCCGTGGGATTCCTCGAGTATCTTCTTCCAAATTCGGATCGCTTGAATGCATAGGCGGTCCCGAAGTATAATACTCCACGTGGCGCGGAATCCATTATCCCTTCCTTCCCGGACTTCCTGTTTGATTTTCTGGATGTCTGAATCACCATCTTGCTTTCCCAATATATCGTCGAACAACGTCGGCGCTATAGCCATGGTGAAAAGTTGTCCAGAAATAATCTCTATTCCGTAATTCATTATATCCCTTTTCAGGGGCTGCGATAGCATTGATAAGGGCATCAAAGTGGCCATTTTGTTTCCACTCCTTATTCGTACGTTCCAGTCTACCCAACATTGTTCAATTATACCATACACATCCCAGGCAATGAACTCATTATCCATTTCAAAAAGTAAACGACTTATCATCTCTTATTCATATCTCTTATTCATATTTTCCGACCAGAAGGAAAAATGTTAAAATATAACATTCCTTATTTCTAATTTACCACAGAAACTATTTGAGAAGATAGTTCATTATGACTCCCACTAGGACAAACCCTAGCGGTTGTAATTATTTTTAGTCCTATCTTCCTTGGCCTCACTAGGGTGGTCTTCGACTGGCCAATAAGTTGACTGTTTACAGAACCCTCCTCCTTCCTCTCACGGACAGCTACCACCGGATTCTCTACCACAGGCTTCTCTTGAACCTTGTGCTCCAGCAGTTCCCAACACAACTCCTCATAGGTTATCCGCCCTTCATAACGGCCCCACACGTGATGTGCAACTGCCATGGACTCATTTGGCAACGAGCGGACCAAGGCCCATATCCTATAATTGTCCAAGATGTGAAACTCCTGCGCCGAGTCTCCTAAAAGACCATCGAGCCTTCTTATGTGTCCGATGACCCCACCATCCGGTTTATAGACTATCTCTTCAATAGCTTCCTTAATCGATTTCGTGATACATCACGACGGTCATGGTAGTCATCGTCTGCGCATCCGAAAGTGAAATAAATGAAGTCAAGATAAAACCGACTAACCCGCATTTAAACCGGCTTAATTCAATTCAGATGAACATAGACCTTTCACAACTAATTACGAAAATCAAATCTTCGTAATTTTAGGAGTTTTTTTTTTTGAGTGTAATTAAACTAAGGCTAGCATAAGATTACCCTACATGGATTCATGCATATTTAAGCTAAAACCAAAAAGAACAATTCTTAATCTCGCAAGGTAAGGTATCCTTCCTTGTGATACTTCTAAGTTAGAGTCATGTTTCCATCGTATAAAGCTTGGTCAGGTATACTATCTAAGTCACAACTATGATTCTATTATACTAAACAGGACGAGGTATTATTTCTATCTAAATCTCAAGTGTGAGTCCATTCTACTAAAGCATGATGAGGTATTATTTCATTCTAGATAGAAAACATTCTTCATTATAAAGGAAACTTAAGTATACATAAAATTACTTACTTGGAAATAGCAGGATGGAGGCTTGATGTGTGATAGTGGAAAGGTGAACCCGCTCTGATACCACCTGTAACGCCCGCCCTTATCTGCTCTCAGGGCGGCGCTACTTGACCCCTTTTTTTTTTTTTAACATAACATATATGGATCATTTCACCATTTACTTAAGCATGTTATCATGGCATAAACCTTCTTTTCTACATGCATCACCTATCTTATTCATAGTTGTTGGGGATCGGATGACCGGCTAGAGGGGGGTGAATAGCCCTTTTCGTTTGGATGGCGGTATTTTGCTCGTCTACAAAACGTTAGCGCAAGCGGAATATACAAATATAAGTAAAGACAAGCAAAATATAAGCAAGCAATACAAACACGAGATATAACGTGGTTCACGGCTACGCCGCTAATCCACGGTCCGATTCGTCCACGGTGAATCACTCCGCCAAAACCAATCACTATCGGTCTCTCCTTTTCACAAAGCTAGGTGGAGGTAACCTTTACAACCAAGATCACTCTTCTTACAATAGGATTGAAGTAAAGACAAGTAAGAAGAGTTTAGAGCTTGTGGGGCACTAGGAAGATCGTTTGGAGTATGAGCATTAGCCTCTCAAAGGCTTACACCCTCTCTTTTTATAGAGAGGGCTAACTTCTTCCCGTTTGCCGCCATCGATCATGGCAACATCGTCATTACTACAACGGCCTCCAACACGCCGGATCTCCGACCGCTGTAGTCCAACGGAACTTGGCTCGATCGATGGACCTCATCACGATCACGCCTCCGTAGTCGACCGCCTACCGGCTACGAACGGTTCTGTGGCGAAACCCTATCGACTACCGATCCGGGCTTTCAAGAATGATCGATGGTCTTGGCAATGATCCGCCCACGATGGCAAATGATCACCGCCACAATCCCCAACAACGTGATACCAATGAACTCACTCGATTAGAGCAATGATCGCCATGACATGGCAACGATCGGTGTCGGAAACCCATCCGACACTTCTGCCAAATGGCCAAGTTTCACCTAAGAGCTACCCTTCCCGGGTTACACCGCCACTCATTTCTGAGTCCTCGCTCGAAGTTCTCTTCGCTTCGCCACGCCCCTGCAAAGATCAAAGCGCACGGCTCGCAATGCTCCTTCGCCTCTTGCCTCAAGTCTACTTCCTCCGGCCACTCCAAGCTTCGTCCGGCTCCCTCGGATGCTCCAAGCGCACGGCTTCCGCAAAGCTATCCTTCACCGACTCAAGGCACGAGTCATGAGATGTGAAACTCGCCACGGCTCCATGTGCGAATTACTAAGTCCTGCACGACTTCAACGCACATATCACATCAACATATCAAACTAACTTAAACCCTTTGCCACACCATCAAAACCATATCACGGCAAGAGATTGCCCTAACAATCTCCCCCTTTTTGATGTGTGGCAATCCGTTTAAGTTAGGTAAAAACATTTGATATAAATTCTAAGGTAAGAAAGCATGTAAAGATAATCATGATATAACAACATGCAATTCCCCCTTAATCTATGAAACTCTCTATGCAAATTTTCTCCCCCTATCATATATTTCTCCCCCTAAAATATATTTCTCCCCCTAAAGTGATTAACTTAAACATAGTTATTTCTCCCCCTTTGACACCATCAAAAAGATTAACACTAAGTTATAAGCTCATGGCATCAAGTATAATGGAGGAAAAATATGACAAGTTGATTTAAAATTGGGTACCACTTGTTGATGGCATTAAGTATATTTCTACCACTTGTTGTAGGTTTACAAACTGAATTCGGCCTTCAATATTCTGATTTATAGCTACCATGCTATCAAGAGATGGCAATGACCGCACAAAGGAATCCAAATTTGATTTTCGATTTAATTTCAGAAATGCATTATAAATTCCAGAAAATTTGAAAAATCATGAAATTTGGGGAACATATTTCTTTTAAGTATTTCTATCAAGGAAAAATAGTTTTTCATGAAAACTCATTATATTTTCTTGTTTTTGCCAAAAATCCAAAAACTCTAAAGACCACTAGGTTTTTGATCATTCTAGTATCAAGTTAGCTACCTAGTTTTGCATCCAATTGTTTCAAAACATGAATACATGTATTTTAGGGTAAGAAATTGTTTTGAAAACATATGAAATATCCAACCATGATCTTTGGGCAATATGTCTATGAATTAAACATAAGCCTTCCCCATGATTGGTCTATTATTGCTATTTTGATACTTTAAATGACCATCTAAATGCCATAGGCATTAGTGGACATTTGTATCATCCTAATATCTCACCCATGCTAAGTTTGCAATCAAGTTAGCCTATAGTGAGTGTGAGATGCATCCTATGGGGGGTTTGTATATACTTAACCCATATATTCATGCAATTCTATCATGGTTAAGTATCAACCTAACATTCTACATGATCATAATGACATATATCAATTAATTCTACATTATGATCATGAAATACATGTTTTCATCAATTTTATAACCATGCATTAGGTATTATACGATGATAATAAACAAGTTATCACCTAAAGCATGATTTAACCCTATTTCTCATGATAACATGCCAAATATCAAAATCATAAATCATGATTTAAAACATACATAGGAATTACATCAATCATCATGATTTAAGCATTATTACCTATTTATGGGCACGTTATCATCACCCAACACTATCAAAAAAATGTTGTCCCGTCATCCTAAGTCAACCAAATTATGATATAGGTCAATTCCATATGGTTGACTACCCTAGGGTTATTCTAACCCTTAAGGATGGATTTTGGAACCCAAAATAAATTCTTTCCTATTGGGTTCACTAAATACTCCTTGGGGATCCATTTCCTAGCAATTACTTTCTTTTTATCTTGTCCCCTAGCTATTAGGCATTTATAGGCCTTCTCATTTTTCTTCTCTTTATATCCTAGGCCCTTCTTGTTAAAGCTTGCCCTTTGGCTCCCAATTATCATGTTAAGGGTATTGGAGCCAATAGTGAATTTCTCTAGGGCTTTTGTCAAATAGTCTACCTTTTCCCTTAAAGCCCTATTTTCATTTATACATGCATCACTAACATCTAAAGGCATATAAAGGTCATGTGAGCATGCTTCATCTAAGCTAGAAGAAATATTATCATTTAAGCATGCCTTTTCTAATTTTTGTTCTAATTCCTTAATTTGTTCAAGCATGCATTTATTTTTCTTCTTTGCCCTAAATAAATCCTTAGTTAAACTAGAAATCATAGAAACTATTTTACTAGGTGAGAGATTGGTTACCATAGTTTCCATGTCCTCTTCTTCGGATGATGAGGATGTGGAAGCTCCCCCTTCATTTGAGCTCTCCCCATTTGAGCTTGATTCTTCATTTTCGGATGAAGAGCAATCCAAATCATCAAAGGCCATCAAGGCCAAATTGGTGACAAAGGCATTCTCCTCATCCGATGATGAGGAGGAGGATGAGGATGGATCATCCCAAGTCCTTGCCTTGAGAGCCTTAGCCTTTCCCTTCTCCTTTGTTTTCTTTTCTTCTTCCTTTCTCTTGCTCCCCTTCTTCTTCTTCCTCTTCTCTTCTTTCTTTTTCTTCTCTTCCTTGCTCTTGTTTAGGAGAGGACAATTGTCCCTTATGTGCCCTTCTCCTTGGCAATTGTAGCATATGACCTTCCCCCTTGGTCTTCTCATCCTATCATTAGATTTATCAAATCTAAAATTCTTAAATGCACGTCTTACCCTCCTTACCATATAGGCTTCTTCGGTGCTATCCATGGAGGAGGAGGAAGACGCTTCGTCATCGGAGGAGGAGGGGATTTCCATCTTCTTCTTCCCCTTATTTGCCAACAATGCTACTCCTCTTGAGGGTTGAATTTTAGGCTCCTCTTGTATTCCCTCAAGCCTTGTTTCGTGAAGCTCCATGGTTGAAAAGAATTCCTCCAAGGTGCTCACTTCTAGGTTCTTGGAGATATAAAATGAGTCCACCATGGAGCTCCACTTTGAGGACCGGGGAAAGGCATCTATAGCCTTCATGAGCATGTCCCGGTTTGATAGCTTCTCACCTACACTTGTTAGCCCAATTAAAATTTCTTTAAACCTAGAGTGTAGTGAGGTTACCTTTTCTCCCTTTTCTAGTTTTATATTGGATAGTTGGGAGCGGAGGAGGTCTCTCCTTGCTAGCTTGGCCTCGGATGTGCCTTCATGGAGTTCTATAAGCTTCTCCCACATCTCTTTGGCGCTAGCACATTCTCCGATCCGGTTGATCTCTTGTTGAGGGAGCACATTGTAGAGATGGTGCTTGGCTTTGGAGTTTGCAAGGTGCTCCTCTCTTTGTCTCTTGGTCCACCTAGATTTCTCTATTGGCTTCCCCTCTTCATCCCTAGGCAAAACGAAACCGGATTCCATTGTAATCATTATATCAAAATCCGTTTCGAAAAATACCTCCATTCGCTTCTTCCACCAAGCGAATTCTCCTTCAAACCTCGGAGGATGGATGTTGGAGCCGGCCATTTTTGATGTAGGGCTTGTTGCGGCGGTTAGTCCGGTGACAAGCAACCTCGGCTCTGATACCACTTGTTGGGGATCGGATGACCGACTAGAGGGGGGTGAATAGCCCTTTTCGTTTGGATGGCGGTATTTTGCTCGTCTACAAAACGTTAGCGCAAGCGGAATATACAAATATAAGTAAAGACAAGCAAAATATAAGCAAGCAATACAAACACGAGATATAACGTGGTTCACGGCTACGCCGCTAATCCACGGTCCGATTCGTCCACGGTGAATCACTCTGCCAAAACCAATCACTATCGGTCTCTCCTTTTCACAAAGCTAGGTGGAGGTAACCTTTACAACCAAGATCACTCTTCTTACAATAGGATTGAAGTAAAGACAAGTAAGAAGAGTTTAGAGCTTGTGGGGCACTAGGAAGATCGTTTGGAGTATGAGCATTAGCCTCTCAAAGGCTTACACCCTCTCTTTTTATAGAGAGGGCTAACTTCTTCCGCTTGCCGCCATCACCGATCACGCTCTTGGCGCCGACCGTCATTACTACAACGGCCTCGAACACGTGTCGGATCCCGACCGCTGTAGTCCAACGGAACTTTGGCAATGATCGATGGACCTATTGATCTACCGATCACGCTTTCAAGAGCCGATCGATGGTCTTGGCATCCGCCCACGATGGGCGATCGCCGCCACAATCCAACCCCGATACCAGAACTCACTCGATTAGAGAATGATCGCCATGACATGGCAATGACCGTGTCTGAAAACCCATCCGCCACTTGGCCAAATTACCACCTTTCCCCGAAGAGCTACCCTTCCCGGGTTACACCGCCACTCATTTCTGAGTCCTCGCTCGGTTCTCTTCGCTCGCCACGCCCCGGCAAAGATCAAAGCGACGGCTCGCAATGCTCCTTCGCCTCTTGCCTCGAAGTCTACTTCCTCCGGCTTCACTCCAAGCTTCTCGTCCGGCGGTCCCTCGGATGCTCCAAGCGCACGGCTTCCGCAAAGCTATCCTTCACCGACTCAAGGCACGAGTCATGAGATGTGAAACTCGCCACGGCTCCATGTGCGAATTACTAAGTCCTGCACGACTTCAACGCACATATCACATCAACATATCAAATTAACTTAAACCCTTTGCCACACCATCAAAACCATATCACGGCAAGAGATTTCCCTAACAATAGTTAGCATGTTACCATATCTTATCTCATTTCATAACATGCCCATCATAAGGATCCATTCGTGAGTTCTATCATATCAACTTTCTTAAGTAATTGAACAATAACATAACTAAGCAACATCCAGCATGGTACTAATAATTCACAAGTCTTATAAGCGGAAGCAATGTCTTAAGTTGTTAATTGAGCATATAAATATAAGCAGATAGTAATAGGGTCTTTCTCCACCATGCCACTATCACACACACTGGGCCCTTCCTGCTACTTCCTCTAGTTCAGGTTTCCTTGATCTGCAGTATATGGACAACATAAACTATAAGCATAAACCTTAGTAAGATTCTTGCCTACTCACAAAAAAAACCACGAACTTCATCAAGCAATTAGAAACATAAGCATGCTAGCATAAATGGCCTAAGTATTCCATAGTAACACTAATCAACAACATACCATGTAATGAAACCTAAGCATGGCATAGAGTTTACATCAGCATGCTAAGCATAATTAAAACCAAGCAGGGCATACTCTAAACATAAGCATTCATGATATAAATCTTAGACATGCAGGAAGTACATAAACCCAAATGTTCTTACTATAAGCATCATAACTTAGTAAAATCTAACCTGCTTAAAGAACATAATCATAAGCATTTTTAACTTGAGCATAAACATTTATAATGACATAAATCCTAAACATGCACAAGGTACATAATCATAAGTATTCTTAAACTACTGTAAGCATCCTAACTTCATAGAGTCTAACATGCATAAAGGACATAATCATAAGCATTTTTAACTTGAGCATAAACATTTATAATGACATAAATCCTAAACATGCATAAGGTACATAATCACAAGTATTCTTAAACTACTGTAAGCATCCTAACTTCATAGCATCTAAAATGTATAAAGGACATACTCATAAGCATTTTTAACTTGAGCATAAACATTTAATATGACATAAATCCTACACATGCATAAGGCACCTAATCACAAGTATTCTTAAACTACTGCAAGCATCATAACTTCATAGAGTCTAACATGCATAAAGAACATAATCATAAGCATTTTTAACTTGAGCATAAACATTTATAATGACATAAATCCTAAACATGCATAAGGTACATAATCACAAGTATTCTTAAACTACTGTAAGCATCCTAACTTCATAGCATCTAAAATGCATAAAGGACATACTCATAAGCATTTTTAACTTGAGCATAAACATTTAATATGACATAAATCCTACACATGCATAAGACACCTAATCACAAGTATTCTTAAACTACTGCAAGCATCATAACTTCATAGAGTCTAACATGCATAAAGAACATAATCATAAGCATTTTTAACTTGAGCATAAACATTTATAATGACATAAATCCTAGACATGCATAAGGTACATAATCACAAGTATTCTTAAACTCAGAAGCATCCTAACTTCATAGCATCTAAAATGCATAAAGGACATACTCATAAGCATTTTTAACTTGAGCATAAACATTTAATATGACATAAATCCTACACATGCATAAGGCACATAATCACAAGTATTCTTAAACTATTGCAAGCATCATAACTTCATAGTGTCTAACATGCATAAAGGACATAATCATAAGCATTTTTAACTTGAGCATAAACATTTAATATGACATAAATCCTACACATGCATAAGGCACATAATCACAAGTATTCTTAAACTACTGCAAGCATCATAACTTCATAGAGTCTAACATGCATAAAGGACATAATCATAAGCATTTTTAACTTGAGCATAAACATTTATAATGACATAAATCCTAGACATGCATAAGGTACATAATCACAAGTATTCTTAAACTACTGTAAGCATCCTAACTTCATAGCATCTAAAATGCATAAAGGACGAGTTCGTAAGCATTCATAATCTTTAACATAAGCATACACAATTTCATAAAAGTCTTTTCTTTTCAAAACATATACATATAGATACTTCAACATCATCATAACTTGTTTGGGGGGCCCAAGTTAAGTACCACATAATGCGCGTTCCCTAATAGGCTGGGGTAGTGAGCCACCAGACCTACCAGAGCAAGACCTCTTACATCTTGCCAGGGCAAGACCTCTTACATCTTCTTATGTCCCTATGGATTTGATTAACGACCACCTGACGGGTCGGGTACTTAACCTCTTACAAAGTAAAATACTTAATTCCTTTCTTTTCTTGTCATAGTATAAAGAATGCTCTTGATCCCCAACATAAATAGGGAAGCATCTTAATCTTATCTTATCATAAGGAGAGCTCTTGATCCCTACTTGAAAGGGAAGCATCTCCATTTTATCTTATCTTAAGGAGAGCTCTTGATCCCTACTTGAAAGGGAAGCATTTCCATCTTATCATAAGGAGAGCTCTTGATCCCTACTTGAAAGGGAAGCATCTCCATCTTATCATAAGGACACATGCATTCATAACATAAGAGTACCCTAAAGGGGTCCTAAAGTATAAACATGTTCATCACATAAGCATATTTCGTGGCACATTACATCATAAACATGAAGCATATTTCCTTGGCATATTCATGGCATATTAAATCACAAAAACATGTTCATCACATAAGCATATTTCGTGGCACATTACATCATAAACATGAAGCCTATTTCCTTGGCATATTCATGGCATATTAAATCACAAAATCACGTTCATCACCTAAGCATATTTCATGGCACATTACATCATAGACATGTAGCATGTTTCCTAGGCATATTCATGGCATATTAAATCATAAAAAAAACATGTTCATCACCTAAGCATATTTCATGGCACATTACATCATAACATGAAGCCTATTTCTTTGGCATATTCATGGCATATTAATCACAAAGCATGTTCATCACCTAAAACTCCTACATGAGGCATACAACATCCCCTAGTTCCCTTAGAAGCCTTTTTCTTGCAACCCTAACCCTAGTTTCCTTGGTTGGCCGAAACTTGTGAAGGGCTCAAGCTTGGGTTTGTCCCCTAAAACTCATTCATGAAGCCTTATAACCTATCATAGCATCATTAGAAATATTTTTCATGCAACCCTAACCCTAATTTCATGGGTTGGCCGAAACTTGTGAGGGGCTCAAGCTTGGGTTTGTCCCCTAAAATTCATTCATGAAGCCTTATAACCTATCATAGTATCCTTAGAAATATTTTTCATGCAACCCTAACCCTAATTTCATGGGTTGGCCGAAACTTGTAGGGTTAAGATCTTTGGATTTTTATCACCTAAATCTATTCATGTAGGCATATATCATAACCTAACTTCATAAGGGGGAGCTCTTCATGAAACCCTAACCCTAAACCCTTGGTGGCCGAAACATATAGGGTTTAAAACCCTTGGACTTTTGTTACCTAAGGATCCCTACTTGGAGCATACAACATATAAAAGGTTTCCCTAATAGCATATTTCATGAATCCTAGCCCAAGACTTAGTTGGCCGAAACATATGAAGCTCCAAACTCATATTTCTTTCATGTAATTCATCCTACAAAACTAATATACTGCAGGTGAGGAAATCTTACATCCTTCGCTTTGCTTTTTAGTTGGAAGATGACCTAATGGAAGCCAACCCTAGCCTTCTTCTTGCTTGGAGGAATTTCGGCCAAAGGTGCAATTGGAGAGGGGGAGCAAGGTGGTTTCGGTGAGGATGAGGAGGAGAGGAAGAAGTGGCCAAATGGGAACTTCCTTCTTCTTTATAAAGGGAGGAAGGGAAGTTCCTCTTTTCTTTTCCATGCCCCTTCATTTACCCTCATCACCCTTATCTATAATTCCCCTCTTCTCTTAATGATATAATCCTATTGGGCTTATGGTTAGTGGGTGCAACTATAGGGCTTGGCTATCTCTAGAGGTTTGGGGTTCAATTCCTAGGCCTTGCATCTCTTTTTGGCTATTTCCTTTTATTTTCGGAAAACCCCCATAAAGCCCATTATCGTAAAGCCAAAAATCCTCGTAAAATTGATGGAGACTTTTTACGGGCTTTACATGTACGAGACAAGATATCTGCTTTGCCGTGGGCATGGTTAGTAGATATCAGAGTAATCTAGGAGAGGGACATTGGACTGCGGTAAAAGCATATATTGTAGTGCCTGAGAAGGACTAGGGATTATATGCTAGTTTACCGTGCAGACTAATTACTCCCTATGGGTTGCATGGATTGCGATTTCAAATCAGATAGGGATAACAGTAAGTCTACCTCAGGTTTTGTGTTTACTTTAGGAGGTGGAGCCATTGTATGGAGGAGTGCCCAGCAGAAATGCGTGGCAGACTCCACCATGGAAGCTGAGTATGTGGCAGCCTATAAGGCAGCCAAAGAAGCTGTGTGGCTCAGGAACTTCCTGATGGACTTGGATGTGATTCCTGGTTTGCCCAGAACTATCACAATTAATTGTGATAATAATGGTGCAGTTGCAAACTCGAAGGAACCACGAGCTCATAAGGCTAGTAAACACATAGAGTGCAAGTACCACCTGATACGAGAAATCGTAAAGAAGGTAGAAGTTGTTGTCGCCTAGATTGCATCAGAGGATGACCTGGTAGACCCTTTTACTAAGGCCCTTCTAGCGAGAGCTTTGATAGGCATGTGGAGGGAAGGGGAATCAGATGTATGGCAGTATGATGACAACATAGTCTTTTAGTATAAGTGGGAGATTGTTGGGATGTATACTGAAAGCCTAGCTCTTTTGTATGAACATCTTTATTTTGAAATAAGAATCACATGATCATTGTTTGCACTTTATATTTATGATATATGTGCATATTGTCTAATACTTTACATTGTAGATAACATGGTGCTTGGGTGTGGCACAGAAGATCATGTTATCAGTCCCTTGTAGAGTATAAGTATAGGCTCACAACCAGGATGTTTTGGACAAACCACTGTCATGGTTGTAGTGTAGCTTGGTATTGTTTTGTCTTGAACATAAAGTTACACTAGTACACTTAGGTGTATTGAGCAGGACCGACATAGAGGTGATTCAATTTATTGCTGACTACATAATTGAATCGGACCTCGGATATTATGGTGTACATGCTCTTAATCCCGATATAATAATGGGCACATGTACTTAATACTTATTTCTTTGATTTACCAGAGGGTGAGATTTCTATGGATTAAATCAATATGCCCGGTAAGTTGGGAAATGATATTATTTACATGGTGTGTCGTTGATTATAGGAGGAAACCGTGTCCTATGTATTAGGTTGATGATGTCCCCTTGAGGAGCTCATAAGGTTCATCATGTAAACCCTGCAGGTTGACTTAGTCAACATGATGATAAGGTTGAGTGGTACTACTCGAGGATTTAGATGTTAATTAATTGATGGTCAATAAATCAATTAATTTACGGACATTCGATATCTTAAACACGGGGAGATGGATGTACAAATAATATATGGAACCCATATTAATTTATGGGGGTTGGTGAGGTAGTTCGATGATGATCTTCTAGTGGAATGGAACATCATTGATGGATCAAGTTTGTGTGGTTCCGATCCATCGGGTGGCCAAGACCCAACTCCTCCTCATGGTCCCTATCGTAGCCTAATATAAACCTCATGAAGTCTAGATCAAATGATGGAAAACAAATCTCTAAATCCGATGGTTGGGATTAAATTCCTAGATCCGACGGTTGAGATTAAATCTCTAGATCCGACGGTTGGGATTAAAACCCTAGAACCGACGGTTGAGATTAAATCTCTAGATCCGACGGTTGAAATTAAAACCCTAGAACCGACGGTGGAGATTAAACCAAGGCCTAAACCTAACTCTATATATAAGGGAGCATGGGTTGGGCGGCAATAAGTTTTTTGGATGATGGAAATTAGGGTTTAGCCTCTCTTTGCTTGGGCGGCAAGAAACCCTAAGGAGGAAACCCTAATTAGGGTTTGACTCCTTGGGTTGGGCGGCCATGGTGAGGAAAGGAGAGTGGGCGGCAACTTGTGGAAGAGTTCTTCTTCTTCCTAGGGAAGGTGGCCGGTTCTAGATCTCCTCCTTCCACCATGGTTGGGCGGCAAGAAATAGGAAGAGGCTAAAGTTAGGGTTTAGTCCATGATGGTGGGCGGCAACCCTTCTTCCTCCTTCCTCCTTGGTTTGGCCGGCGCCCAAGCTTCACCCTTCTTTCTATGGATTAGGTTGGTTTGGGAAATTAGGGTTTGCCCTTCCATTAGTGGGCGGCAAGAAACCCTAGAGTTTTCCTTTCCTTGGTTGTGCGGCTAGGTTATGGAGGGGAAAGTGGGCGGCAACTATAGGAGAGGATATCTTCTTCTTCTTCCTAGGGTGTTGCCAGCTCCTAGATCTTTTACCTCTACCTTGGTCGGCGCTCAACCTATTCCTCTCATCCTCTTCTTGTTCTCTTTGGACCGGCGGCAAACATCATGCTTGGAGCTTGATGGTTGGTCCTAGATAAGAGATGAGTTTTGTTTCCATTTTGTTCTCTCTATTCTTGGGGCCGGCGACATCAATCCTTTGTGGATTGGTGGTTGGCTCAAGCAAGAAGGGAAAGAGAGTCTTCTTTCTTTGGATTGAAGAAGATCTAGGATGCTTCAACTTGTGGAGGATCTTCGCCCACACGAAGTCTACAAGGAGGTTAGGACATACGATAGAAGATCAAGAGGTATAAAAGTTTTATAACTTTTATTATTGTTCTTTGCATGTTCTTATTGATATGCTAGCTTATCTTCTTTATGTTAGTATATGTTGATTATACTAGTTTACATTTGTATGTATTTGTATAATCATGGACCCCGAAGATAAACACAAAAACCGGCGATCCGTCCATCGTCTCTTCCGCGGCTAACCGACTAGAAGAGTTGTGTTGCTTGAACAACTAGTTTGTTCAAGCGATCGCTCATGTTGTTAGCACGATGACGAATTGGTTGTGCTTAGGAAACTCATCCCATCCAGATTAGTTTTCATTAGTGAAAATTTTAATCCGGGGACATGGGAGACGATGAGCCTCCGAGGAATAGCACATTGCCAACACTTTCACCATGCCGCCTAGGTAAACTCTCATCCCTGTTCATAGTTTGTTTGTTTCTATAATTTTGTTTCACTAACCGGTGCTTGTTTTGTTGTCTTTGTGCATGCATCATCTTTAACCTACATTGTTTTTTTTTCACACATTTAGACTTAAGCATTATGCATCTAAGCGTGCCCGGGTACCTCCGACCAACGAGGGCCCGTCAAACCCTCCACCCATTGTCGATCCTAGATTTCCAAACTCCGCACTTGAAAGTGCCTTCAATAAAAATAAATTCCAACTCATTCCACCTCGATCAATGGACCCAAATTTTCTTAAAGACTACTGTTTTGATATTGTTCAAATCATCCAACACTACAAACTTGAATCATTAGTCTTTTTGTGAACATCATGTAAATATCACTCTTCTTTCTGAATTCTTCAACAACTTGCGACCGGTTGGAGATGGGCTGAGATACCGGTCTCGCATTGCTCAGTGTGATCTGGATTTCAGCCCCCAGATCTGGACCAATTTTCTCGGATGTCTTTCTTCCGAGAATGATTTCATTTTGTATCCGTCTTGGAGTGATCCTCTTCCACCTCCCTTTGAGGAGATTTCTTTAGATTCACTTCATACTACTTTCTATCACTCTCCTCATCCTTTGAACACCAATCTATATCAATCCCAAGAACTTTTTGCTTCTGACAATGTCCTTTAAAAGGTCATTGCTCATAGTCTTCTTCCTATAGTTACCCGTGGGTTGGCCTTAGTTCGACCTACACACTTCCTTCTCATGCATATCCTTCGTCAGTACTTAGACATTGATATTGGTCTCAACACCTTCCACTGCATCACTCATTTCATTAAGCCAAACAATGGAAAGGTTCATATACCTTTTGGAAATCTCCTTACTCAGTGGCTTAGCTCCGTAGGCATTGATGTCAACATAGGGGTCATTAAAGTCATGAATAGAAAATATGACCAGATGACTTGTCAGAGCTTCTCCTTGGTGGGCTTGAAGGCCGACAAAGGGTCCATTTTCTAGGACCCTGCACGACGGCCAGCAGGTGGCACTCCGACACCAGAGGATGCCGCTGTGGAAGGAGATGCTGAGGGTGTTGCTGAGGGAGCCGATGCAGAGGGATCGCTCGAGCGATCTTTGTTCCGCTGGACTCATCTTTCATTGCCCGCTTCGATGCTTTTGTAGAGTGGGTAGATACACGTCTTGAGGAGATGCGCTTGGGCCAACAGGAGCTTCGCCGGGAGCATCAGTAGCTCCTCTCCCTCGTGAGTGGGATGCATCGGCAGCAGCAGGACATTTTGGCGATTCTCCGCCCTCCTGCACCCGGACACCCACCTCCTCACGATGGTTCATCGTCTGCACTGATGGATGCTGAGGACGACGATCGTTAGTTAGCATGTTTTTGTTAAGTTTCTTTTTGGCCGTATGTACGGCACAAACTCCACCTTGTGTAATGATTTTTTATTAGTGAAATGAAGTTGTGTTTAGTTCATTTCTATTAGTGCCTACATTACTATAATTTGTTATTTGTCAAGTTTAGAAATTGGGCATATAGTACTAATTTATGAATATTGATACGATACAATTACACTTTTGCTTCATATTTTTTTCATTTTGAATATCGTATCAATTCGTTAATCTGATGAGCATGTTTTTCGTCTAATATTTTCATATGTTATATTAGTCGAATAAAATGTGTATGCCGAGTTTCGTGATTTTTGGACATCCACATAATTTTCTATGCATTTTTAAACCTTGACTGAAAAATTCAAATTTCAGATTTGTCTGATATCAGTCGACTGCCATTATTGGCAGTCGACTGCCAAGGCTGGCAGTTGACTGATGCCAATTCCAGTCGAACCGGTGACACTGTTTTGGAATAGAAAATGGTTTTTCATCGGTTAAAAGGTTCAATTTTGGACATTATATGATTTCCACAGTATATACATGATAACTTGTATGGAAAGATGGATTTTCTTGATGCACTGGTTTAGGGGGAGTTACATCTCTTAATTCTATAATTGTTGGTGCAAGGCTTGGACATATTTGCCTATTCTATTGTTTATGCTTTGCTTCACATATTATTTCCACATTATGAATCATGTCTTGGATTAAGGGGGAGCTTCATATCAATTTTATACCTTTGTTCAAGATGTGTCAATTATAATTCTTTCCTGCACTTATTGGATAAACTCTTCTCTTTTTGTTGTATGTCAAAGGGGGAGAAGGGATATTTAAGTTAGAATTCATATTGAAATATGTTTATATGCATATGTTAAAGACCTAACTTAAATGATTGCCAAACATCAAAAAGGGGGAGATTGTTGGTGCAACAATGCCCCAAGCATTTATATATTTTGATGTTTGGATAATCATCTAAGTTAGGCAATGTTTTGTGATCTAATTGTGAACATGTTTAAGTGACAGGAAAATCCAAGTATGAAGACTTGGTAAAAGACAAGTCCAAGTGTGATCTTGGCAAAGAGAAGTCAAAGGAAAGGTCTTGGCGGCGTAAGTCCAAGCATGTAATCTTGGCGGCGTAAAGTCCAAGAAGTCGTTGGCAAAGAAAGACCAAAGGCAAGTCTTGGTGGCATAAGTCCAAGCATGTAGTCTTGGCAGCGTAAAGTCCAAGCGTACTTTGGCAAAGAAGAAACCCAAAGCATGACAAAACCGAAGGAAGCTTTTGAAGGCAAGCGCATGGATGGAGTCGTGGACTCAGAGAAATCCTGGAGGCGCAAGGCTGATGGAGAAGCTAGAAGGTTAAGTCTAGGCTTAGGGTATGTTTTCAAGTATGAATTAGTCATACTTGGGGTGTGCCAGTCGACTGGAACATGGTGTCAGTCGAACTGGCCTTTAAGATGCAGCATTAGAGGTTGGAGGGTTGTTAGCAGTCGACTGGGGGTTATCCCAGTCGAACTGGTGAGAGTCGACTGCACCCGATCGCCGCATAGCCGGGCAATGATCATTATTGGCGGCGCCGATCGCCACGAACAATGGCGATCGCCACGAAGCAGAAGGCCCGTGAGCCGATCGCGTTCGGCTACGGGTAAGATTACCGAATCGCGCCACTTTGGCGGATCGATAGTCTTCCTGCGGGCGATGCGAGGACGACAAATCCCGCTAATCCAGCTTGTTGCGTTAGAATCGTGATACGATCGATGAAAGTCATCAGTCGACTGATAGACCTCCAACGGGAAAAAGAGGCTCTTTCCTATAAAAAGAGGCCAAGGGGAGCAAGAAGAGGCTAATGCATATACTCTGATCATTTTCCTAAGCTCCCACAAGTTTTTCAAGCTTTCTAAGTGATCTTAAATCTTCTCCTCCTCTCTCTAAGCTCAAGTTGCATTCTTTGTAAAGAAGAGGAGGTTTTGTTGTAAAGGAAAGCTTCTTAGTGGAATTGCTTGGGTTGATCCACCTTAAGGATCGTCGTGGAGTAGGAGCGTTATCTCCGAACCACGTAAAAGCCTTGTTAGTATTGTTCTTTCGTTTTTACTTATATTATCTTTGTTTGCTTCCGCTAATCATTCTTGTAGAAATGAAAAACGCTATTCACCCCCCCCTCTAGCTTCCAAACGATCCCTAACACAAGTGACTACACCGCGTGTTATAGAGGATGCACAGGTGATACCTCATCATAGTGGGAGGGTTGTTATACAGCCTGATAGTTTTATGTTCTTGGGAGAATCTTCTGATTTGGTCCCTAGCAAACATGAACCTGATCCCTAGACATATGACGAGGCAATCCAACATAAAGATGTGGTATCTTGACAAAGTGCGATGAATTCTGAGATATAATCTATGGATTCAAATCAGGTCTGGGAGCTAGTAGAACCACCCAATGGTGTAAAAACCATTGGATGCAAGTGAATCTACAAAAGAAAGAGTGGAATAGATGGGAAGGTTGAGACCTTCAAAGCAAGGCTTGTTGCGAAAGGGTATACTTAGAGTATCGATTATGAGGAGACCGTTTCGCCGGTAGCTATGCTTAAGTCTATTTGGATTCTCTTATGTATTGCTACCCATATGGATTATGAGGTGTGGCAGATGGATGTCAAGACAGCTTTTCTTAATGGAAGTCTTGAGGAAAACATCTATATGAAGCAACCAGAGGGATTCATTGCAAAGGGCAAAGAGCATCTTGTGTGCAAGCTTAATCGGTCCATTTATGGATTGAAGCAAGCTTCGAGATCTTGGAACATTCGCTTTGATGTGGAAATCCCATCTTATGGATTTATTCAAAGTCTGGATGAGTCTTGTATATACAAGAAATGTGACAGAAACGTAGTGGTATTTCTTGTACTATACGTAGATGACATTTTGTTATTTGGCAACAATGTCAAGGCATTATTAGACATACTAATGAACCTAGAGGTCTATCAGCTATCAACCTTTGAATTCTGCTTAGGTTAATTTGACAAAGCCTAAGATGCCAAAGATATGTTTGGTTCATCATCGAAGGTTCTTTTCTCTTATTGGAATTAGAAGATGAGTTATTAACTTCTATTTGCATCGTGGGAGCTTTTGGTTTAAGTGTGTATAGATTTCCTATCAATGCACCCGAACAGATAATGTCCCTATTCCTTTTTTATAACAACTCTATCAATAAAAGAAATAGAATATCCATCCATAAACAATTTAGAAACCGAAATTAAATTCTCTCTAAATAAAGGTACATAAAGGCAATTTTTAAGAACCAAAACTTTATTTTTCTCAAAAGATAAATAAACATCTCCCACTGCAACAGCCGCCACCTTCGTGGCATCGCCCAAGTATACGGTAATCTCCCCCTCAGCCAGTCGTCTAGTTTCCTAGAACCCCTACAAAGTATTGCAGACATGATCAGTGGCTCTCGTATCTACACACCATCTGCTAGTAGATAACACCGCTTAACCATGTTTCAACGACTAGACCAAAGGATATACCTTTGTTCTTCTTCCGATTGGGATAATCATTCTTCCAATGTCCATCCTTCTTGCAAGTGAAGTAGTTGCCTTTTGACTTCTTTACTCCTCCCTGAGATCCTCCCACCAGCTTTGCTCCACCTTGTTTCTTCTTCTTGCCTTTCGGCTTAGAAGTAGAAACCTTCTGAGCAACCATGGCCTGAGCCTGAGCAAGCCATTCTGTCGTCTGGAGAATGATATCGACCTGGGTTTCCCCATCGATCTCAACTCCAGAGACTTCCAGCTCATTCACAGGCTTAAAAGGACACTCTTCAAAGAATATATACTTGTACTCCATAGCAGTTAAGACAATATCCAGATTCCTTTTTCCAATCAACATAATTATGTACAGTAAGTTTATTTTCCTTTAGTATCACAACAAGTGAACTGAAAGTCATTTTTGAAAAACCTAAGAATCACATAGATCATTACTTTAGATTTCAAAAAATTATTGATTTCTCAAACAATAAAATTTTAAAATCAACCAACACCTCAAAACACCGAGAATATCGTATGCCACGATCATGTGGACGTATACGAATTCTACACTTGTAAGAGGAGGTTTTACCCATTAATTTGTACTTTACTTGTACAAGCAAGAATACAAATACAATACGAAATACAAGTAAAGAACACTTTACACAAATTGCTTTGAATCACTTGCTTGTTGCTTGCTTTGGATTGTCTTTGAAGGTTTGGAATACAGCAGCAATTCCCCTCCAAAATCACTCTTAAAGTCTTGGCAAAATCCTTCATCTCGAGCTCCATTTATAACCTATATTGAGCTGATTTCATGCCTAGCAGTCGACTACCAAAAGGCCCCAGTCGACTGCTTCTGTAGCCATTGTCTCACAACGACTAGATCCATGCTGGACAAGTTCCAACATATCACCCATCAGTCGACTGCTGACCTTGTAGTCGACTGCCCAGTCGACTGCGGAGCATTCTGTTCCTGCGACATTTCCATCAGTCGACTGCCATCCCTTAGCAGTTGACTTCTATCGATATAAGTCGACTGCCATCCCTTGGTAGTCAACTGTCAGGCTACAGAAAGCAGTCTAACACCAGTCGAACCCTAGTCGACTTGGATCAGTCAAACCGGCACCTACGTTAGTCTACTGTTGTCAGGTAAAACCTTAAAAACCAAGTTATTTGAGCATCCGACCATCGGGTAAACCCTCAAACACCAAGTTTGAGCATCCGACACTCAGTCTTAGCCACTTGGCCAAGTCCACATCATCTCTCATGGAGTTCCTCACCAAAGCTCTCTTCCCTCGGCCTACGTCCCTCGGATGCACCAAGTGCACAGCTTCGCAATGTCATCCTTCACGTCTCTTTCCCTAGAAGTCTGCTTCCCTTAGGCCTCACTCCATTCGCTCCTCGTCTGACGGTTCCTTGGATGCACCAAGCGCACGGCTTCGCAATGCCATCCTTCACCGACTCAAGGACCCTGAGCCTAGTGAACTTGCCAAGTCCTCAAGACTTCCCACACCAAGCCTCATGCTTGGATTTTTTTATGCCAAGCCCCATGCTTGGACTTTCACCGCCAAGGCTACACACTTGGACTTACGTGGCCAACCCATGTTGGACTTTCCAACACCAAGCCCTATGCTTGGATTTTCCCAACACCAAGCCCCATGCTTGGACTTTTCACCACCAAGGCTACACACTTGGATTTACATGGACAACCCATGTTGGACTTCTCATGAAAATCCCATGTCATGCATTTTGTTGAACATCAAAATACAGTTCGAGTCAAACTCGAGTTCGGGCCGATTGCACCAACAATTTAAACAAGCTTGAATCAAGCTTGATTAGAAGCTTGATACCCATTAAACAAGCAGCTCAAAAAAAAAATACTAAGCCAAGCTTGAACAGGTTTTTCAGTAGCTTGGTTAATTTTAGGCTTGGCTCGGCTCGTCTTGGTTATCTTATCAAACAAGTCTGAACACTATAAAGCTTGGCTTGGCTTGGCTCGTTTACAGCCCTATTGATGTGTATGTTTATGTATTCCTATTATGCCATGTCATGACATCATTTTTCACATAATTATTTTAAATGTCATGATAATGTGTAGGTTTGATTTTTATGTCATGCTTGTATTTAGATCATATCTTTATGTCATGACATCATGATTATTGGCACATATTTATTTATGCTATCTTATATGCCATAATCATCCTTCATGCATTTTTGGTTAATCAAATTGATTTAAGGCAAATGGCATGATTTGAAGTCCCAAGTATAAGGGAATCAAATTGAGTTGCCTAGAAAATACATGAACCCTAAGAACCTAAACTACATCTCACATTAAATTAACATGTGTTTATTGATACACCCTAGACACATGTGGGATGTTAGGAAATGAGTTAAACTCATGTGCTTATTGAGTACATCATATTGAGTTTAGAACTCATTAAATGATAATGATGAATCATGAGGAAAGCTAATGTACAAGTCATGTACATCTAGCCCATAGTCCATGGTTCAAAATAGTTTTTCAAAAACATTTTAATATTATTATAGAAAACCTTGGTGAAGTCTATCTTTTGATAGCAATCACCATTGGAGCAGTCGATACAAAGTAGGTCAAAACCATTAAAAGTTTCAATGGTTTTGAACCTTGTATCAATCTCTCATTTTAATGGGTATTTTATTTTAACATTATTTTTCACCCATTGTATTTCATGTAAGTAATGTACATATGGACTTTCAAGATTTTTCCGTATACGTATTTTTACTTATGAATTTCAAAAATTCATTTATGAAATGTTGATTTCTGAAAATCAGAGATCAGTCGACTGATGGTGCTAGCAATCGACTGCTTGCTGATCAAGTCAACAATTGAGCTAATTCCGAGTAAACAAGGGTTGTTTAGCTCATTTTCAGCTATCCCTATGTACTCTAACTGCTCCTAACCCTAGGACATGCTTTGGAAAGCATTGGAAGGGTGAAAATTCATTGAAAATGGATTAGGAGAGTTTTTTAGGGTGAAAATTCATTGAAAATGGATTAGGAGAGTTTTTTAGGGTGAAAATTAAATTTTAAGATGTGTGAAAGTTCAAAGATGAACTTTTGCCTTTAATTTCGATAACTTAGTGTTCCTATAGTCTAAGGGACTCTCCAAGGATATTGTTGGTGCAGTGGTTAAGGGGGAGCAAGCCATTAGGGGGAGGTTATCCATCATGGGATGATGGAAGTGTTTTTCCTCATAAGGGGGAGAATTTGGAAAAGTGAGGATTGCCTCACATTTAGTTATATGGGACTTATCACTAGGAAGAGTGAAGACATCCAAGATGTTTTTAGACCAAGAGGGATATTGTAAGATCTCATTGGTATATGAGACATTGATACCCTTGGGGAGTCTTTTTGATGTATGCCAAAGGGGGAGAAGTGAGGTTTAAGTTAGGTAAATTTTCACTATGCTTTGGCATTGGAAGTGTCTAAGTTTAGGTTATTGTTAGCCTAACTTAAAGGGTATTGCCAAACATCAAAAAAGGAGAGATTGTTGGTGCAATCGGCCTAGGTCAAGATTGACCGGACTCGAGTTTGACTCGAGTAGTATTTTGATGTTTGACAATGGTTAATTATATGGTTGACATGGGGTTGACCATATGATAGAAAGTCCAAGTCATGGATACTTGGCAAGGAAATTCCAAGCATGGGTCTTGGCATTTGGAAAGTTCAATCATGGGTCTTGGAATTTGGGAAAGACTAGGGTGTGTTATTGGTGGCGTAAAGTCCAAGCGATAGTCTTGTCAGTATAAATCGAATGTTTGGCAGCGTAAAGTCCAAGTGTATGTCTTGGCAGCTTAAGTCCAAATATACCTTGATTGTGTAGATTAGCTTAGCATAACAATAACTGATGGAAGCACATGAAGGCTAGCATATGGATGAACATGTCATGGATGACTAGAAGGGATCCTATAGGTGTGAGGTTGATGAAGGTAGCTAGAAGGCTTAGGTCTAGGGTAAGGGATAATACTTGAGTTAAACCTCATGTTTGAGGTGTGTCAGTCGACTGAGGTTATGGAACAGTCGACTAATCAAGTGTTTGACACTTGCCCGCCTAGTCTACTTGGATCAGTCGACAAGGGTTTTGAGCAATGATCGGAATTCGATCAAAACTCGACTATCGTTTCAGGTTCAATGATCATGCTAGGGTTTAGCAATGATCGATTGTTGATGTAGAGAGCATCACTCCTTAGTTTTGATGTATGAACCAAAGTTAAAGATAGGATTTACTTGTGCTCTGATATGAGTGTTAAATGTGCAGGCTTAACAGGATGTCCTAGTTGGTAGTGTTGACAGGATACTAGGTAGACATCTTGAAAGATCAGGAGGATTGGACACTAGGCATGAAGTCCATATGGGTCAAGTGGACTGAACATCTGGCATGAAGACCGGTTGGGTCAGGAGACTAGATAATCAACAAAAAGTCCAGGTGGATTTGGTAGATCGGATAACTGGTGGAAGCCCAGGTGGGTCAGATCGGATGTCAAGAATGGTTAGTCCGGTAGGGCAACCGGCAAGTAAGCCTCGAGTGGAGAGTTGAGGTCGAGTCATCTAAAGGAGGAGAAAGCTAGGCGTTAATCCAACGGATAGTCCACGTGGGACTTACTCTAGATCGAGTAGTATTACTACTACTATAATGTTTTATGTTATTTGATTATGTTAATTGTTTGACTATCCGAGCCGCAAAATCCACTTTTTACGTTGCGAAAACCCCAGAAGTCGGCCACGGATCCGTGCGAAGGTAAATAAAAACTACATGTATGTGTTTAACACCTTTAGATCTACTCTAGATCTACATGATAAGAGTTTACCCTTGAAGCGATGCCCTTCACTTATCCCGCTTGTCCAAACGGATTGTCGGAACTCGAGAGTGTCAAGTGTACACTCCTCTATTGGTATCCACACAAACAATAGGTGGAGAAAAGACAATCTTGAGTGTACTAGCACTCCTTGAAGTCCATGGCAAGATGAGGAAGAGAAAGGAGAGAGCATGAGGGAAGAACCAAGGAAGAAGATGATGAAGTTACACACCAAATAACCTCACACACTAAACACCACTTAAGTGGCCGACCACTTCTTTGGGGGGTTACATGCATGCATGTAACTCCAAGAGCCAATGGCTCTTGGTCTCCCTCATGAGGTGGCACCCCATGATAAGTCCATGATGATGTAGAACATTATCATTGGCCGGCCCCCATACCAAGTCACCATGACATGGCAATTGGTCAAGTCAAAATTGACCATTCATCTTCCCTCTCAAGTCAAGTCAAACTTGACCTCTTATCTCCCATGGTTGATCAAATCTAACCACTTCATTCAAGTCAATTTGATTTAATGAATCTCTATTCATTATTTTAAATTGATTCAATGAATCAAATCTAAATTAGACTCATTCAACACTTGAATCAAATTGAGTCAAACCCAATTAGTCTAATTTGGATTACTCTTAATCCAATTTGGTTCATCCAATGAACCTAATCCTCATGGTTCATCATATGAACCTAATCTCCATCTAATTGCTCTTTGTGTGTGACCCTATAGGTTCTTGTAACGTTGGCAATGCTCCTAAACCGATTTAGGAACATAAGCAATGAGCGGTATCTAGCAACACATCATTGCTATCTAAGTTACAAGAATGTTGAGATCCAACATCACCTTTGTGACTACTAATTATGACTCTCACAATATGTGATAATGTCCCTCTAACCTTGACATCTAGATTGACCAATTGAGGCATAGACCGTGTCATCCTCGGTACAATCTATATCTTGAACTCCAAGTAGACTTACTCTAATCAAATGAGCTCAATATCTCATATTGACTCATTTGGGTGTGGCCATACACTTCGTGGTCTCACTCTATCAAGAATAACGATGTCACTCCCGTCATATAGGAGGGATATATCCCATCTACATCACTCACATCCCTGCGCATAATTTGTTACATACCCAGTAATCGCCTTTATAGTCCACCCATTTACGGGTGACGTTTGACGAAGCCAAAGTATGCAACTCCTTATGTAGGGAACCATGGTGACTTCAGGTCTAAGGACTAATAGTCGTACTAATAGTCACACGAGAAAGTATATGACACTCATATAATGATCCATGATACTTTCTCATGGCGGGGCATTCAGTATACATTCTCCAATGCATACCCATGTGTCAACTTGATATCTCATATCCATGACTTGTGAGATCAAGTCATCGAGTTGACCTACATGCTAGTCTCTACGCATTAACAATGTCCCTGAATGTTAATACTTGACTAGGAATAATTAAGAGTAGTGTTCTCTATATCATCTCATTATCGATTCAACTAATCGATTGATATAGATAAGAAACTCCTACTCAAGGACGTTATTACATTTAGTTATTTGTCACCATTACAAGTAAATATAATAATCATGCCTTTATAAATAGGAATATGATACAATAAAGTCCATACAACAATCATTACATGATTGGCTCTAGGGCTTTCACTAACAATCTCCCACTAGCACTAGTGTCAATCACCGTAGTATCTAATACCCAATGACCTTGTGTGACCATCATGCTTTTTCTGTGCCAAAGCCTTGGTCAAGGGATCTGCGATGTTAGCCTCTGTGGGTACTCTGCAAATCTTCATATCTCCTCTATCGATAATCTCTCGAATGAGATGAAAGCGTCGTAGTATGTGTTTGGTCCGCTGGTGTGCGCGAGGTTCCTTAGCCTGCGCAATCGCTCCATTGTTGTCACAATAGAGCTCTATGGGATCTTCTATGCTAGGAATCACCCCAAGCTCAGTAATGAACTTGCGGATCCAAACTGCCTCCTTTGCTACCTCTGATGCAGCGATATACTCGGCCTCTGTTGTAGAATCAGCAATTGTGTCCTGCTTCAAACTCTTCCAGCTCACAGCACCACCATTCAAGCAAAACACGAACCTTGACTGTGATCTATAATCATCCTGGTCAGTTTTGAAGCTGGCATCGCTGTAACCCTTTATAGCTAGCTCCTCATCGCCTCCAAATATCAAGAAATATTCTTTAGTCCTTCTCAAGTACTTAAGAATATTCTTGACTGCTATCCAGTGATGCTCACCTGGATCTGACTGGTATCTACTCGTCATGCTTAAAGCATACGAGACATCAGGATGAGTACACAGCATGGCGTACATGATCGATCCTATAAAAGATGCATAAGGGATCTTATCCATGCGGTCTCTCTCCTCTCTAGAAGAGGGACTTTGAGTCTTCGAAAAACTCACACCATGTGACATCAGCAGAAGTCCCTTCTTGAAATTCTTCATGGCAAACCGTAGTAAGACCGTGTCAATATATGTACACTGACTTAGGCCAAGTAATCTCTTAGATCTATCTCTATATATCTTGATGCCTAGAATACAGACTGCTTCACCTAAGTCCTTCATTGAGAAGCACATCCCCAGCTAAGTCTTCACAGACTGTAGCGAAGGGATGTCATTCCCAATGAGTAGTATGTCATCCACATACAATACAAGGAAGACAACTATGTTTCCATTAACCCTCTTGTAGACACAGGGTTCATCTTCATTCTTAATGAAACCAAATTGTTTGATCGCATCATCGAACCGAAGATTCCAGCTCCGAGAAGCTTGCCTCAGCCCATAAATGGACTTTTACAGCTTACATACTTTCCCAGTATGCTGTAGATCCACAAAACCCTCAGGCTGTGTCATGTACACATCCTCGAGCAAGTTTCCATTCAAAAATGTGGTTTTGACATCTATCTGCCAGATCTCATAATCGTGGTACGCTGCAATAGCAAGCATGATCTGAATGGACTTAAACATCGCCACTGGAGAAAAGGTTTCATCATAGTCAATACCATGAGTTTGCTTGAAACCTTTAGCCAACAATCGACCCTTATAGGTATGCATAAGTCCATTCATGTCAGTCTTTTTCTTAAAGACCCACTTACACCCAATGGGTTTGACGCCTTCAGGTGGATCAACCAAAGTCCATACTTAGTTGGTGTACATGGATTCCATCTCGGATCTCATGGCCTCTAGCTACTTCTTAGAATCTGGGCTCATCACAACTTCCTGATAGGAGGTAGGCTCATTCTCAATGAGCATAATATCATCATGGTCAGACAAGAGAAATGAGTATCTCTCAGGCTGACAATGTACCCTATCAGATCTGCGAAGAGGTAGGTCTACGTAAAGAGGTTGTTGTTCAATAACTCTTTGTGCAACAATCTCATCACCCACAACACTTTGTGATTCTTGTTCAACCTCTATCAAGTCCTCAGTGCTATGGTCCTTATCTTGAATTTCTTCAAGATTGAACGTACTCCACTAGTTTTTCTAGAAACAAAATACCTTTCTAGAAATACCCCAGTCTTTTCCACAAATACTTTGTGTTGACTGGGAATGTAGAAGTAATATCCCTTCGTCTCCTTAGTATATCCAACAAAATAACACTTATCGAATTTGGGTCCCAGTTTGTCTAAGAATTGACGTCGAACGTAAGCCTCACAACCCCAAATCCTCATGAAAGACATCTTGGGATTTCTCCCTGTCCATATCGTATATAGTATCTTTATCACAGCCTTGGATGGTACACGGTTAAGTGTGAAGGCTGCTGTGTCTAGAGAATATCCCCAAAAGGATATAGGAAGATCTGTGTGACTCATCATAGATCGTACCATATCTAATATGGTACGATTCCTCCTTTCAGATACACCATTCAACTGTGGTGTTCCAGGAGGAGTGAGTTGGGATAGAATCCCACACTCAGCTAGATAGTCACGAAACTCATGGCTAAGGTATTTACCACCTCGATCTGATCGAAGTATCTTAATACTCTTGCCAAGCTGGTTTTGTACTTCATTCTTGAATTCTTTGAATTTTTCAAAGGATTCTGATTTATGTGTCATCAAATACACATAACCATATCTACTGAAGTCATCAGTAAATGTAATGAAGTACCTGTAACCACCTCTAGCAGCAACATTGAAAGGGCCACATACATCACTATGTATAAGTCTTAACAGGTCTATTGCTCTTTCGCTGTGTGAACTAAAGGGAGTCTTGGCCATTTGTCCTAGAAGGAAAGACTCGCATGTCTCATATGATTCAAAATCAAATGAGTCCAGCAGCCCATCCTTATGGAGCTGGCATAAGCAACTCTCATTTATGTGACCTAAGCGACAATGCCAGAGATAGGTTTGGTTCAACTCATTTGACTTGAACCTTTTGGTACTTATGTTATAGATGGGGCTCTCTAAGTCTAGAATGTAGAGTCTGTTCATTAGAGGTGCACTACAATAGAACATATCATTTAAATAAACTGAACACATTTGTTCTTTATTATAAATGAAAAACCTTTCTTGTCCAAACAAGAAACTGAAATTATGTTCTTTGTCAAAGCAGGCACATAACAACATTCATCTAGTTCTAGTACAAGCCCAGAGGGAAGAGATACAAAATAAGTTCCTACAGCAATAGCAGCAACCCTTGCTCCATTGCCTACTCGTAGGTCCACCTCGTCCATCGTCAATGCCCTGCTATTTCTCAGCGCCTGCACATTGGTACAAATGTGAGATGCACATCCGGTATCTAATATCCATGATGAAGAAATAGATAGATTGACTTCTATAACATTTATACCTGAAGTAGAAGTTTCGCTTCTCTTCTTCTTAAGTTCTTCCAGGTATGCTTTGCAGTTACGTTTCCAGTGTCCAGCTTCCTTGCAGTGGAAGCAAGTCCCTTCTTTGGCCACCCCTCATTTCAGTTTCAGTTCCTTGCCTTTGCCCTTGGCTTGGGACTTTCCCTTACCTTTAGGCTTGCCCTTACCTTTCTTCTTTTGCACCATCAAAATGGATTCAGATTTTCCCTTCTTAAGGTTGAGCTCAGCAGTTCTCAACATGCTGAGCATCTCAGGCAGTGGCTTATCAATTTCATTCATGTTGTAATTCATGACAAATTGATTGTAGCTTTGTGGCAAAGATTGCAAGATCAAGTCAGTGGCCAGCTCTTGGCCAAGTGAGAATCCCAACTTCTATAGGTTTTCTATGTACCCAATCATCTTGAGTACATACGGACCTACGGGAGTCCCATCTTGCATCTTGGACTGAAACAATGCCTTAGAGATCTCACATCTCTCGTGCCTTGCTTGTCCTTGATATAGTTGATGAAGATGTTCAACCATATCATAAGCATTCATGAACTCGTGTTGCTTCTGAAGCTCAGAGTTCATGGTCGCAAGCATGAGTCATGACATATCTAATGCATCATCTTGATGCTTCTTGTAAGCATCACGGTCAGTTCGTGAGGTAGTGGCAGGAGGTGCCTCCGGAATGGGCTACTTTAGGACGTACAGTTTCATTTCTTGGGTGAGAACGATTCTCAGGTTCCTATACCAGTCTAGGAAATTAGCTCCATTGAGCTTGTCCTTCTCAAGGACAGAACATAGGGAGAGAGTGTTTGTGTTTGTCGACAAGGTAATCTACAACATACACAATGCAGAAAATTAATATCATATTCCATTTATCAATTAATTAGGCCTTTAATCAAATGATACTCCCACTGAATTATAGGACTTTTGTAGAATTGAGTCAAGGATGTGGTCAAACCACATTACTAGATTCATACAAACAAGCTATAATTCTTGTGGGACAATATCCACATCATACCAGGCCTTGAGTTAGCTTTGGCTAAATCGCCCAAGACTTAGTATGATCGATAGGTAACACATTATCGATTACATCTCTATGTAACTCTTATTTATAGGATCAAGACCCACATTTACAAAAGACCTTGAGTTAGCTTTGGCTAAATCGCCCAAGATTTAGTGTAAATGTGATCTTATCCTATCTTTCCAATGGTTGGAATATGCCTATAGTTCTACTCAATCCAATTGAGTTAACTAGTTTTACTCAATCTAATTGAGCTTACTCTTACCCAAGCCATGATAGGCAGGACCAAGATTGTCCCTCCGCACCCTACCAAGATAATATGCATTGCTCTGCTTTGGCAGATTCAACAACAACAAATGATCGAGGTAGTGATGGGTATCAAAACTTGGTAGGCATTTTTCAGTTGATTCGATTAAGATCTAATCTAATCATGAATGTGTATCATATACGCATCTAGGCCTTTATTATCCTACACTAGCATGTATCACATACATACAAGCAATATACTAGCATGCATCATATACATACAAGCAAAATATACTAGCATGCATCACATACATACAAGCAAAATAAATAAATATATATATTAATTGTGATGAGGTCATGGCCCTACTACGATCTTCTCAAGCCAATGAGAAGATCGGACGGTCAACCTAGGATTAACGGCTTCTTCAAGCGCCTCCTTTGACCGCCATGTGTTGTCGGCTCCCTCCTCGTAACTCCGTCTACAAGTGGACTTTCCATCGCTCCATTTTGTACATTACAAACATGAAACTCGAGTTACATTCGAGTCTAAAACTATTTACAACTAGAATTTTAAAATAAGAGGCACGATGCGTAGGTTGCATACCCTATACAACATGCACAACCACAAAAACGGCGTGCAAGCCGTATTATGAATTACAACACATTTATCATCCAATCATATTGGGGTTCTTGGGCCATGACCATCACATAATTATAAATAATTATAAATTATGTATTTTATAGAAATTTCTATAATTTTTCTTTTTTTTTTAATTTTATGAGTCACCTCTTCGTAACGATCCCGCTAAGCTGTTTCCGGGCACGATCGCGGGACAATGCCCCTTTCGGGGTTAGGGGCAGCGCCCCTACTCGCAAAATGAACTTTGCGAGTGTCCCATCTTGATATTACAATGACTTAAGTCGTTGTTCTAAAAACCTAAAGCGAGAACTCACTGTTTCGGAGAGTTTTTCTCGGTGGTTGAAGCCTACAAGTGTCCCAACACTTGTTGCTTCTACTCTTCAAGAAAAAAATACTCAAAAATATATAAAAATAGGAATTTTACAGAAACTCACAGATCTATAATTTTTATATCTAATAAGAAACTACAAAACAAAAATACATACATGCTTCGCATGTGGCTCTGATACCACTAGTGGACTATCCGAGCGGTAAAAACCCGCTTTTTATGTTGCGGAAACCCCGAAAGTCAGCCATGGATCCGTGTGAAGGAAAATAAAAACTACATGTATGTGTTTAATACCTTTAGATCTACTCTAGATCTACATGATAAGAGTTTACCCTTGAACCGATGCCCTTCGCTTATCCCGCTCGTCCAAACGGATTGTCGAAACTCGAGAGTGTCAAGTGTACAATCCTCTATTCGTATCCACACAAGCAATAGGTGGAGAAAAGACAATCTTGAGTGTGCTAGCACTCCTTGAAGTCCATAGCAATATGAGGAAGAGAAAGGAGAGAGCTTGAGGGAAGAACCAAGGAAGAAGTTGATGAAGTTCCACACCAAATAACTTCACACACTAAACACCACTTAAGTGGCCGACCACTTCTTTAGGCGGTTACATGAAAGCATGTAACTCCAAGAGCCAATGGCTCTTGGCCTCCCTCATGAGGTGGCACCCCATGATAAGTCCATGATGATGTAGAATATTATCATTGGCCGACCCCCATGCCATGTCACCCTGATATGGCAATTAGTCAAGTCAAAATTGACTATTCATCTTCCCTCTCAAGACAAGTCAAACTTGACCTCTTATCTCCCATGGTTGATCAAATCTAACCACTTCATTCAAGTAAATTTAATTTAATGAATCTCTATTCATTATTTTAAATTGACTCAATGAATCAAATCTAAATTAGACTCATTCAACACTTGAATCAAATTGAGTCTAACTCAATTAGTCTAATTTGGATTACTCTTAATCCAATTTGGTTCATCCCATGAACCTAATCCTCATGGTTCATCATATGAACCTAATCTCCATCTAATTGCCCTTTGTTTGTGACCCTATAGGTTCTTGTAATGTTGGCAATGCTCCTAAATCGATTTAGGAACATAAGCAATGAGCGGTATCTAGCAACACATCATTGCTATCCAAGTTACAAGAATGTTGAGATCCAACATCACCTTTGTAACTATTAATTGTGACTCTCACAATATGTGACAATGTCCCTCTACTCTTGACATCTAGATTGACCAATTGAGGCATAGACCGTGTCATCCTTGGTACAATCTATATCTTGAACTCCAAGTAGACTCACTCTAATCAAATGAACTCAATATCTCATATTGACTCATTTGGGCATGGCCATGAACTTCGTGGTCTCACTCTATCAAGAATAATGATGTTACTCCCATCATATAAAAGGGATAGATCTCATCTATATCACTCACATCCCTCCGCATAATTTATTACATACCTAGTAATCGCCTTTATAGTCCACCCATTTACGAGTGACGTTTGACGAAGCCAAAGTATGCAACTCCTTATGTAGGGAACCATGGTGACTTCAGGTCTAAGGACTAATAGTCATACTAATAGTCACAAGAGAAAGTATATGACACTCATATAACGATCCATGATACTTTCTCATGGCGGGTCATTCAGTATACATTCTCTAATGTATACCCATGTGTCAACTTGATATCTCATATCCATGACTTGTGAGGTCAAGTCATCGAGTTGACCTATATGCTAGTCTCTACCCATTAACATTGTCCCTGAATGTTAATACTTGACTAGGAATGATTAAGAGTAGTGTTCTCTATATCATCTCATTATCGATTCAACCAATCGATTGATATAGATAAGAACCTTCTACTCAAGGACGTTATTACATTTAGTTATTTGGCACCAATACAAGTAAATATAATAACCATGCCTTTATAAATAGGAATATGACACAATAAAGTCCATACAACAATCATCACATGATTGGCTCTAGGGCTTTCACTAACACTAATCTCATTTTGCAGGGATCAATCGACTGAATGGATTCCAGTCGATTGGGTATGGGTCAGTCGATTGGATACCTAGTTGGCAGGATTAGCTAGTGATCGATCGAAGATGTGGCATCACAGATGGAAAGAGTTTCAGTCGGCTGGGGAGGTTCAGTTGACTAGAAAGGAAAACTTCCCGATGTAGAGCCATGTTACCTGGAGTCAACTGGGAGTGTCCAGTCGACTAGAAGACCTGAAGTACCATATCGATGGACTGATGTGGAGTCGAATGGAGGGCATTCTAGTCGACTGGAAAAGGTCTATAAAAAAATGCATGACGAACTTCGAGGACAACTCATCTACTACGTTTAAGTGTTGCTACTATTTTTTGTCGTCCACAGAAGCTTCATCCCTTCACAAAGACACAATTTTGACACTCCGTGCCTAATTTGATAGTCCTAAAAAGCGTCGGTATATTTTAGTTATACTTGTTTGTATTCATTTTCACTTTTATGTACTTAATTTCAAAGAGAAGGTAGAATGTTACTTATCTCTTATTCTCTGTAAAAAGCGAACCCCTCCAAAGTCGAGAGATCTCTAGTCGGAGGGTATTATAGTGATTGCCCATTGAGGTAGCTCTTGAAGAGCTACGGGCCTTGGAGTAGCAACCCGACTAGGATTGTGAACCAAGTAAAAATTCTTGTCTCACTATTTTATTTATACCACTCCATATTCTTGTTTTAAAATCTATAGAAAATTTATAACCTCCGAAATTCACCCCCTCTCTCGGAGAAATTGGATCCTACAATTGGTATCAGAATGGGGGTGCTCTGAATTTGGTGCAACCACCAACGAGAGCATTAGATTTTTCTTTAGTTTTTAGCATTTTTTTCATTTAATAATTTTTGCATTAATATTTATTTTTTGCATTAGAATAGATTTTTAATATTTGTCTTGCTTTAGTTTAAATTTATTCTTGCAGAATTCATTTTTTTTAAAATTAAATAAATCTAGAAATAATTCTGAAAATTAATTTAATTAATTTAAATAAAAAATTAATAATCGAAATTTAGTAATATCGCACTTAGAAGAGTATAACACCGTTCACCCTCCTCTCTTTAATGGAGAGGATTTTTCCTACTGGAAGAGACGAATGGATTGCTACCTGAAAACCGACCTCGAGATATGGTTTTCGATTAGGAAAGGTTTCGCCTCTACGGTAGACGATTCGGGTGAGTTGTTAGTGTTGGTAGTTGCTTCGGAGGCTCATTGGCTCCCATGTCCCTGGATTAAAATTTTCACTAATGAAGAAACTAATCCGGATGGGATGAGTTTCCTTAGCACAACCAGTTCGTCGTCGTGCTAACAACTTGAGCGATCGCTTGAACAAACTAGTTGTTCAAGTAACACAACTCTTCTAGTTGGTTAGCCGAGGAAGAGACGACGGACGGATCGCCGGTTTTTGTGTTTGTCTTTGGGGTCCATGATTATACAAAATACATACAAATGCAAACTAGTATAATCAACACATAAAGAACATGTTAAGATCAGAAAAATAAAGTTGTAAAACTTTTATACCTCTTGATCTTCTACCGTATGTCCTATCCTCCTCGTGGACGTCGTGTGGGCGAAGATCCTCCACGAGTAGAAGCCTTCTAGATCACGTTCTTCTCTTCCTTGCTCGCTCCAAACAAAGAGAAGAACCAACAAAACTCCTTCTCCTTTCTAGAACCGGCTACCAAGCCAAGGAGCTTGATATAACCGCCGGCCAAGGAGTAGATGGTTGAGCGCCGACCAACCTTTGTAATAATGTTACCGCCGGCCACCAAGGAATGGGAGAAGCGCCGACCACCAATGGATTGGAGAACCGCCGGCCACCAAGGAGAAAAGGAGGAGGAAGAGGGCCGGCCAAAGCAAGGAGGAAGATGGAGTGAGGGCCGGCCACCAAGGAGAAAAGGAGGAAACCCTAATCTCCTTCCTTGTTGCCGCCCAAACCACAAACCAAACCCTAGCCGCCTAAACTCTTGAGAGGCAAAACCCTAATCCAAAAAACCATTCTTGCTGCCCAAGCCTTAGCCCTCTATTTATAGAATTGGGCTTAAGCCTTCTTTAATCTCCACCGTCGGATCTAGGGATTTAATCTCCTTTGTCGGATCTAGGGTTTTATCCCAACCGTCGGATCTAGGGTTTCATCCCAACCGTCGGATCTAGGGTTTTATCCCAACCGTCGGATCTAGGGTTTCATCCCAACCGTCGGATCTATGGTTTCATCCCAACCGTCGGATCTAGGGATTTAATCCCAACCGTCGGATCTATGGTTTCATCCCAACCGTCGGATCTAGGGATTTAATCCCAACCGTCGGATCTAGGGATTTAATCTCAACCGTCGGTTCTAGGGTTTCATCCACACCGTCGGATCTAGGGATTTAATCTCAATCGTCGGTTCTAGAGTTTTGTTTTACATCCTTGGATCTAGGCTTCTTGAGGATTATATTAGGCTACGATAGGGACCATGAGGAGGAGTTGGATCTTGGCCACCCGATGGATCGGAACCACACAAACTTGATCCATCAATGATGTTCCATTCCACTAGAGGATCATCATTGAATTACCTCACCAACCTCCATAAATTAATATGGGCTCCATATATTATTTGTACATCCATCTCCCCGTGTTTAAGATATCGAATGTCCGTCAATTAATTGATTTACTGACCATCAATTAATTAACATCTAACTCCTCGAGTAGTACCACTCAACCTTATCATCATGTTGACTAAGTCAACCAGCTGGGTTTACATGATGAACATTATGAGCTCCTCAAGGGGACATCATCAACCTAATATATAGGACACGGTTTCCTTCTATAATCAACGGCACACCATGTAAATAATATTATTTCCCAACTTACCGGACATATTGATTTAATCCATCTAAATCTCACCCTATGGTAAATCAAAGAAATAAATACTAAGTACATGTGCCCGTTATTATATCGGGATTAAGAGCATGTACAACATAATATCCGAGGTCCGATTCAATTATGTAGTCAGCAATAAATTGAATCACCTCTATGTCAGTCCTGCTCAATACACCTAAGTGTACTAGTGTAACTCTATGCTCAAGACAAAACAATACCAAGCTACACTACAACCATGCCATTGGTTTGTCCAAAACCATCTTGGTTGTGAGGCTCTACTTATATTCTACAAGGGACTAATAACATGATCTTCTGTGCCACACCAAGCACCATGTTATCTACAATGTAAAATATTAGACAATATGCACACATATATAAAGTGCAAACAATGATCATGTGATTCTTATTTCAAAATAAAATGTTCATACAAAAAGAGCTAGGCTTTCAGTATACATTCCAACAATCTCCCACATATACTAAAAGACTATGCTGTCATCATACTACCATACATCTGATCCCCATGTCCTCCACATGCATATCAAACGCTTTCGCTGGAAGGGCCTTAGTGAATGGATCCGTCAGGTTATCCTCTGATGCAATCTTGGTGATAGCTACTTCTCCTCCCTTTACGATCTCTCGTATCAGGTGGTACTTGCGGTCTATGTGTTTACTTGCCTTATGGGCTCGTGGTTCCTTCGAGTTTGCAACTGCACCACTGTTATCACAATAAATTGTGATAGATCTGGGCAAACCAGGAATCACATCCAAGTCCATCAAGAAGTTCCTGAGCCATACAACTTCCTTGGCTGCCTCAGAGGCTGCCACATACTCAGCTTCCATGGTCGAGTCCGCCACGCATTTCTGCTTGACACTCCTCCATACTATGGCTCCACCTCTAAAAGTAAACACAAACCCCGAGGTAGACTTACTCTTGTCCCTATCTGATTGGAAATCAGAATCCGTGTATCCCACAGGGACTAATTGATCTGCCCGGTAAACCAGCATATAATCTCTAGTCCTTCTCAAGTACTTCAATATATGCTTTACCGCAGTCCAATATCCCTGTCCAGGATTACTCTGATATCTGCTAACCATGCCCACGGCAAAGCAGATATCTGGTCTCGTACATAGCATAGCATACATGAGGCTTCCTACTGCCGAAGCATAAGGAACCACCTTCATCTCCTCTATCTCCTTTGATGTTTTGGGACACATCTCTTTAGATAAATGAACTCCATGCCTAAAAGGTAGAAAACCTTTCTTGGAGTTCTGCATGCAAAAACGAGAAAAGATAGTGTCAATGTATGAAGCTTGAGATAAGCACAACATCCTTTTCTTGCGATCCCTTATTACCTTGATCCCAAGGATGTGTCCCACTTCTCTCAAGTCCTTCATGTCAAACTGTTTGGACAACCATACCCTTACGTCTGATAACACTCTGATATTGTTGCCAACTAACAAAATATCATCTATGTATAGTACAAGAAATACCACTACGTTTCCGTCACATCTCTTGTATACACAAGGCTCATCAGGACTTAGAATAAATCCATATGACTGGATTACCTCATCAAAGGGGATGTTCCAAGATCTAGAAGCTTGCTTCAATCCATAAATGGACCGATTAAGCTTACATACAAGATGCTCTTTGCCTTTAGCAATGAATCCCTCTGGTTGCCGCATATAGATGTTCTCCTCAAGACTTCCGTTAAGGAAAGCTGTCTTGACATCCATCTGCCAAATCTCATAATCCATATGAGCAGCTATAGATAAGAGAATCCGGATAGACTTAAGCATAGCTACCGGCGAAAAGGTCTCCTCATAATCGATACCCTCTTTCTGAGTATACCCTTTCGCAACAAGCCTAGCTTTGAAGGTCTCAACCTTCCCGTCTACTCCTCTCTTTCTCTTGTAGATCCACTTGCATCCAATGGCTTATATACCATCGGGTGGTTCTACTAGCTCCCAGACCTGATTAGAATCCATAGATCCTACCTCTGAATTCATCGCTCTTTGCCAAGATACCGCATCTCTATCTTGGAGTGTCTCGTCATATGTCCAGGGATCAGGTTCATATTCACCAGGGACTAAGTCCGAAGACTCTCCCAAAAACATGAATCTCTCGGGTTGTCTAACAACCCTCCCACTACGACGAGGTGCCTCCTGTGTATGCTCTGTGACACGCGGTGCAGTGACTTGTGGTATGTCCTCTTGTACCGGTGGTACTAAAGTCGGGACTTCCCCTGTCAACTCCTCAAGAACAATCCTACTCGTGGGCTTGTGGTTCATCACATAGTCCTCCTCTAGAAATCTGGCATTCGTACTCACGATCACCTTCTGATCTCTAGGACTATAGAACAAACCACCCTTTGTTCCCTTAGGGTAGCCAACAAACAAGCGTACTTCTGTACGAGATTCCAACTTACCAGCATCTCCCTTCAGCACATGTGCTGGACTACCCCAAATCCGAATATGTCTTTGACTAGGCTTTCGCCCAGTCCACAATTCTGTGGGAGTAGAGGGTACTGACTTAGATGGAACCAAGTTTAGAATGTGTGCTGTCGTTTCCAGAGCAAACCCCCAGAACGAATCAGGTAACTCAGAATAACTCATCATCGATCTGATCATCTCCATAAGAGTCCTATTCCTTCGCTCCGCCACACCATTCTGCTGGGGTGTGCCAGGTGCGGACAATTGGGATTTAATCCCAGACTCTGATAAGTAACTCCTAAACTCTCCCAAGAGGTACTCGCCACCACGATCAGATCGTAGTGTCTTGATACTTTTACCTTGACGGTTCTCCACATCAGCCTTGAATTCTTTGAACCTGTCAAAGCATTCAGACTTGCGGCGCATCAAGTAAATGTATCCATACCTTGAATAATCGTTTATAAAAGAGACAAAATATTCAAAACCACCTCTAGCCTGGATAGACATAGGACCGCACAAATCAGAATGAACCATTTCCAACACATCTTTGGCTCTATACCCCTTGGCCTTGAAAGGCCTCTTGGTCATTTTACCTTCCAAGCAAGATTCGCAGGTTGGGAGATCCTCCACCACTAATGAACCCAAAGGTCCATCAGCTATCAACCTTTGAATTGCCTTTCAGTTAATATGACCAAGCCTTAGATGCCAAAGATATGTCTGGTTCATTTTCAAAGGTTCTTTTCTCTTATTAGACTTAGAAGATGAGTTATTTACTTCTATATGCATCGTGGGAGTTTTCGGTTCAAGAGTTTACAAATTGCCAACCAATGTACCAGAACAGATAATCTCCCTATTCCTTTTTATAACCACTTTATCATTAAAAGAAACAGAATATCCATCCATAAACAATTTAGAAACTAAAATTAGATTCTTTCTAAAAGTAGGTACATAAAGACAATTTCTCAAAACCAAAACTTTATTCCTATCAAAAGATAAATGAACGTCTCCCACTGCAATAGCCGTTGTTGGGTTTCCGGCACCGCAGCGTGTGTGTGTTCGATCACGTTTCGTAAACATGAGCACAGAGGAAGCAAAAAAAAAAATAAATCTATATTTATTACAACACACACATCACACGCATACATAGTACAACAAGTGTAGACATAACCGTAAATTTAAATTTGCAATAAAAGGAAATTTAACTACGTTATACCTTTCGTATTACGTGTAGCGGGAACGGCATCAACCGGAACGATCCTCGCTAGAATCGTCTCTATCCGTATCCACGCCGAGTATCCTTAGGATGACTTCACTAAGCCACGAACTTCGTCTTCGTATGGGTTACTAGCCTCGTGTTGAAGACGACGTGATCGAGAGATGATCACGATCCGAATCCAAATTCGGATCCAAAACGAGTCCTCAAAACTCGCTTCTCCGGAGAGGTATTCGTCAACCGATTGACGAATCCTTCATCCTTCACCTCAGAGGATTACTGGAGATCGAATCCCCGGTAGTTTAGCCGCTGTCGGAGCTCAAACCGTCGTCCAAACGACGCTCCGACGAGAGGAGAACAAGCTGTCCAGAAAACTGGACAGCTTTGGTGGAGGAGTAGGCGCCGGCAAAAACAAGGAAGCCAAGTGCTCACCTTTTCACCGAAGCCTAGGAAGATCACCGGAGGGTCGCCGGAGGATCACCGGCTGAAGCTTGGACGCCGGCAAGGACTTGGACGGCGGCACAAGAGCTGGGCGGCAATGGAGGTTGGCACCGTGAACTCCAAGGAGGAGGTGGGCGGCAATCTTAGGGCTAGGGTTTTGGATTAAGGCTTAATTATCCCTTAAGCCCTCTTTTATAGAGAACTAATTCTCTTAATGGTTATTGGATCATAACCATTAGGCCCGTTAACCCGCTCCATTAAGATAAGTTAAAATAAACCAAACCATGATGTTTTATTTTAAGTTAAAACGAACCGAACCAACTTTTGGTTCATTCGTTTAAAATAAACCAAACCCTTTGGTTTATTCTCCTCCATTGGATTAGAACCAAACCATTTTGGTTCATCCATTATGTCTTCATAAGACACGGCCCATCCACGCTTCCATTGTGACTGAAATAATTTCATGCTCGCTTCATGTTTGGTCCAACCAAACCTAGTTTCTCTCGGTCTGAGAATCCCATTCTCAAGCTCGTTTTAAATCCTTTGGATTACGCTCGTTGTGCGTGTGACCAAATAGGTTTTTGGTTTATGTTGGCCGTCTATAATTAACCATTAATTATAGAACGATCATGAGTGACACCTAGTAGTACATCATGACTCCCAATTAACCGAAAAGATCAACGGTTGATCCAGAACTATTTCTGAAACCCTTCAGTAGCTCGAATGATTCGTGCCCCATTCCCTTCACTCATCTTATACCCACTTGGTTCAGGACATGGTCTATTGTGTCAGTCCCCACTAGGCTGACTACGTCACACCTAGCCCAAATATCATTTCCTCGTCCTACGGATTCTAGTTACTGCACATGTATCGAAGAGTACCTTACTCTAAACATGTAATGCTTTGGCCAAAGACTTTAGTAACAATCCGACGAGAGACCATGGGTATACATCTCCTCGCAAGGAGTGGTGAATCCTTTATAGGCTATTCAAACACCTTCGATCACTTCGACTTATACCCAATCATCCCGGGTCCACATCTCCTTAGAGATGTTTGCTTAAGATGTCAAAGCATAAGTCTCCATGATCAAGATGACTTGAATACCGCAAGTGTAAGGAACATCGCACTTAAGCCACAGTAAGAACTTCATTGACATATCTATATATGCAGAGAACCATATGAAGTCTTACGGTTGGTCACTCCAATGAACTAGTTACCATAACTAGTATCCACGATTAACTCCGGACATCACAATGTCTCCAGCCAGTGAGAATTAGCTGCTTAGATACACCAAGGAGTATACCTCGTGCTAGTCTCGACAGAATTGATGGTGTCCAAATCCATCAATTCATCGACTAGGGATAATTTCGATACATCACAATTACACATGTAGAGATACTCACTAGTTGTGATCCAATCACAAATTCTCTCATGCTGTGAATCGTATCGTGGACATTCAGTAAATGAGTTTAAGATCCAATCAAATACATAAAATATGTATACTCAAATAGTGAATCTTCATTTATCATATAAATGGTTCATACATAAGGCGATTGCCTTAGGACATCTCTCATATATTACTAACAGACTCCCACTTGGCCTAATGCCAATCGCTACGGTATCCAATACCATAAGCTCGAACATGACCCTCAAACTTATTTTGAGGTAATGCCTTAGTCAAGGGATCCGCTAAGTTCCTTTCAGTGGGAATTTTCTCAATTTGTATTTCGTTCCTACTGATGATCTCTCTGATAAGATGATAGCGGCGAAGCACATGTTTGGATCATTGATGAGACCACATCAAGTTCAGAGATGAACTTCTTGATCCAAACTGCTTCCTTTGCTGCTTCCAAAGCTGCAATGTATTCTGCCTTAGTGGAAGAATCCGCTATAGTGTAAAGCTTGGAACCTTTCCAACTTATTGCGCCTCCATTCCAGGTGAATACATACCCAGACAAAGACATGGAATCATCCTTGTCTGTCTGGAGCTGGCATCCGTATACCCACGTATCACCATGTACCCTTCTCCATATATTAGAACGATCCTTAGTTCTTCTTAAGTACTTAAGGATCGCTCTTATGATCACCACCCAATGATCCATTCCTGGATCAGACTGGTATCTACTCGTGACACTCAGAGCATACGATACATCGGGCCTCGTACATAACATAGCATACATGATAGATCCTATTGCGGATGCATAGGGAATCTTACTCATGCAAATCCTCTCGTCTTCTGTGCGCGGACACATAGACTTCGAAAGGTGTACCCCATGCCTGATGGGTAGGAAACCTTTCTTGGATTCCGACATGCTAAACCTCTTTAGCACTCGGTCTATATATGTAGACTGCAAAAGACCAAGCAACCGTTTCAATCTATCTCTATAGATCTTAATCCCGAGGATGTAGGTTGCTTCTCCCAGGTCTTTCATGGAGAATGTCTTGGATAACCAAACCTTCACTGACTGTAAGATTGAAACATCGTTTCCTATAAGTAGTATGTCATCGACATACAATACTAGAAACACGACTGCACTCCCACTAACCTTCTTGTACACACAAGGTTCGTCTGTATTTTGTGAGAAATCAAACTTTTTGATTGTCTCATCAAAACGGATATTCCAGCTCCTGGACGCTTGCTTCAATCCATAAATGGACCGTCGTAATTTGCATACCTTGGTTTTATCAACCGATGTGAAACCCTCAGGCTGTATCATATACACGTCCTTCGAGCAGGTTTCCATTAAGGAAAATTGTTTTCACATCCATCTGCCATATCTCATAATCATAATGAGCCGCTATGGCAAGGAGCATCCGAATGGATTTAAGCATTGTTGGGTTTCCGGCACCGCGGCGTGTATGTGTTCGATCACGTTTCGTAAACATGAACACAGCGGAAGCAATAAAAATAATAAATCTACATTTATTACAACACACAAAACGCACGCATGCATATTAAAACAAGTGTAGACATAACCGTATATTTAAATTTGCAATAAAAGGAAATTTATCTACGTTATACCTTTCGTATGACGTGTAGCGGGAACGGCATCAACTGGAACGATCCTCGCTAGAATCGTCTCTATCCGTATCCACGCCGAGTTCCTCAGGATGACTTCACTAAGCCACGAGCTTCGTCTTCGTACGGGTTACTAGCCTCGTGTTGAAGACGACGTGATCGAGAGATGATCACGATCCGAATCCAAATTCGGATCCTAATACGAGTTCTCAAAACTCGCTTCTCCGGAGAGGTATTCGTCAACCAATTGACGAATCCTTCGTCCTCCACCTCAGAGGATTACCGGAGATCGAATCCCCAGTAAGTTATCCGCTGTCGGAGCTCTAACCGTCGTCCAAACGACGCTCCGACGAGAGGAGAAGAAGCTGTCCAGAAAACTGGACAGCTTGGTGGAGGAGTAGGCGCCGGCCAAAACAAGGAAGCCAAGTGCTCACCTTTTCACCGAGGCCTAGGAAGATCACCGGAGGGTCGCCGGAGGATCACCGGCTGAAGCTTGGACGCCGGTAAAGAGCTGGTCGGCGGCTCAAGGGTTGGGTGGCAATGGAGTTGACGCCAACAAGAGGAAGAGGGGTTGGGCGGCCAAGCTAGGGTTTTGGATTAGGGCTTAATTATCCCTTAAGCCCTCTTTTATAGAGAACTAATTCTCTTAATGGTTATTGGATCATAACCATTAGGCCCGTTAACCCGCTCCATTAAGATAAGTTAAAATAAACCAAACCATGATGGTTTATTTTAAGTTGAAACGAACCGAACCAACTTTTGGTTCATTCGTTTAAAATAAACCAAACCCTTTGGTTTATTCTCCTCCATTGGATTAGAACCAAACCATTTTGGTTCATCCATTATGTCTTCATAAGACACGGCCCATCCACGCTTCCATTCATTGAAACGATTTCATGCTCGCTTTATGTTTGGTCCAACCAAACCTAGTTTCTCTCGGTCTGAGAATCCCATTCTCAAGCTCGTTTTAAATCCTTTGGATTACGCTCGTTGTGCGTGTGACCAAATAGGTTCACGGTTTATGTTGGCCGTCTATAATTAACCATTAATTATAGAACGATCATGAGTGGCACCTAGTAGTACATCATGATCCCCAATTAACCGAAAAGATCAACGGTTGATCCAGAACTATTTCTGAAACCCTTCAGCAGCTCGAATGATTCGTGACCCATTCCCTTCACTCATCTTATACCCACTTGGTTCAGGACATGGTCTATAGTGTCAGTCCCCACTAGGCTGACTACGTCACACCTAGCCCAAGTATCATTTCCTCGTCCTACGGATTCTAGTTACTCCACATGTATCGAAGAGTACCTTACTCTAAACATGTAATGCTTTGGCCAAAGGCTTTAGTAACAATCCGACGAGAGGCCATGGGTATACATCTCCTCGCAAGGAGTGGTGAATTATTTATAGGCTATTCAAACACCTTCAATCACTTCGACTTATACCCAATTATCCCGGGTCCACATCTCCTTAGAGATGCTTGCTTAAGATGTCAAAGCATAAGTCTCTATGATCAAGATGACTTGAATACCGCAAGTCAAAGGAACATCGCACTTAAGCCACAGTAAGAACTTCATTGACATATCTATATATGCAGAGAACCATATGAAGTCTTACGGCTGGTCACTCCAATGAACTAGTTACCATAACTAGCATCCACGATTAACTTCGGACATCACAATGTCTCCAGCCAGTGAGAATCAGCTGCTTGGATACACCAAGGAGTATACCTCGTGCTAGTCTCGACAGAATTGATGGTGTCCAAATCCATCAATTCATCGACTAGGGATAATTCCGTTACATCACAATTACACATGTAGAGATACTCACTAGTTGTGATCCAATCACAAATTCTCTCATGCCGTGAATCGCATCGTGGACATTCAGTAAATGAGTTTAAGATCCAATCAAATACATGAAACATGTATACTCAAATAGTGAATCTTCATTTATCATATAAATGGTTCATACATAAGGCGATTGCCTTAGGACATCTCTCATATATTACTAACAAGCATAGCTACAGGCGAATAGGTTTCGTCATAATCAACACCTTGTTTTTAACGATATCCTTTCGCCATCAATCTAGCCTTATAGGTAATCACATTACCATCCATGTCGGTTTTCTTCTTGAAAACCCACTTGCACCCTATAGGCTTTATCCTTTCAGGTGGGTCAACTAAGTTCCAAACTTGGTTTTCATACATGGAATCCATTTCCGACTTCATGGCACCAAGCCATTTATCCCTTTCTGAACTTGTCAGCACTTCTTCATAACTGGTAGGCTCCTCATCATCAATGAGTAACACGTCGTTCGATTCACTTATGAGAAATCCATATCTCTCAGGAATATTGCGTGTTCTACCAGATCTTCGAAGATGTGGTGTTACAATAGGTCCAGCCGATTGCTCATCACTATGAGTTGTCGGCTGTCATGCTTCACCATGTATCTCATCAATGTCTATTTGAGTCTCTCGAGCCTCCTCAAGCTCGACGACACTCCCACTGTTTTCTTGCAAGAGAAACTCTTTCTCTAGAAACACAGCATGCCTTGAAACAAACACCTTTTGTTCCACAGGATGATAGAATTAGTAACCCCTTGTTTCCTTAGGGTATCCAATAAATAGACATTTATCAGACTTAGCATCCAATTTGTCTGATACAGTCCGCTTCACATAAGCAGGACAACCCCATATCTTCAAGTAAGATACATGAGGTTTCTTACTATTCAATATCTCATATGGAGTAGTTGAGACTACCTTGGTAGGCATTTTGTTTAACAAGTAAACAGCTGTCTGAAGTGCATAGCCCCAAAAATACTTGGGAAGAGTCGCATGATTCATCATTGACTTGACCATGTCCAACAAGGTCCGGTTACGCCTCTCAGATACACCATTATGTTGTGGTGTATATGGCGGAGTCCATTGAGACAATATACCATTGTCTCTTAGGTGATCAAGAAACTCCTGACTCAAGCATTCACCACCTCGATCCGATCGAAGTATTTTAATACTCTTGTCATGTTGTTTCTCTACTTCATTTCTGAATTCTTTGAACCTTTCAAAGGCTTCAGACTTGTGTTTCATCAAGAATACATACCCAAACCGTGAGTGATCATCGGTAAAGGTAATGAAGTAGCTATAGCCTCCTAAAGCTTGAGTTGACATAGGTCCACATACATCAGTATGTATTAGACCTAGTAACTCTCCCACTGCTCACCTTTCCAAGAAAGGTAACTTAGTCATCTTGCCTTTTAAGCATGATTCGCATGTATCGTATGAATCCAATTCAAACGATTCCAGAATTCCACATCGGTGTAATTCGGACATGCGTTTCTTGCTTACATGGCCAAGACGACAATGCCACATGTATGAGTCTAATTGATTATCCTTTCGAGCACGCTTGTTGCTCGCTTCGATATTGAAAATGCCACTGGATACGTCCAACGTATAAACACCATTGCTTAAAGTTCCAGACCCATAAGGAACTCCATTCAAATTTATGTAACAACAATTGTTACTAAAATTCAAATGGTACCCATTTCTATTTAAACAAGAAATAGAAATGATGTTCTTTATCAACGAAGGAACACAAAAGCAATTGTCCAGTTTTAAGACAAGTCCTGCAGGGAGTTTCAACAAATACGTTCCGTTGGCGAGTGCAGCAACCTTTGCTCAATTCCCAACACGTAAATTTGACTCTCCCTTGACAAGTCTTCTTCTATTCCTTAGCCCAATTTATGTCATTACATATATGTGAGCCACACCCAGTATCCAATACCCAAGTGTCTGAGGAAATAGAATGACAATCAATAACGAAGATATGTGAAAAGATGGAGCATCTTATGCCTTATTCTTCTTCACGGACTCAAGATAAATCTTACAATTTCTTCGCCAATGGCCCTACTTGCCATAATTATGGCAAGTGCCCTTTTGAGTTGGTTCTGCCTTTTTAGCCTTTTTCTTCTTCCCCTTCTGTTGTTCCTTTGACTCCCTCTTAGAACCTTTCTTCGAGGAATCAACTAACAACACCGTCCCCTGCTCATGCTTCTCAGAAGGCTCCACATTCTTCAGCATGTTGAGCAGTACCACAGATGAACCTTCTTGCATCTCAGAGGTGAAGAGGAGCTTGGAGACTTCGAACCTTTCGAATCTCACTTGCTCATCAAACAACTCATAAAGATGAAGGACTACGATATGAGCATCCATATGCTCATGTTGCTTTCGTAGATTTGGGTTATATGGCGGCTAGCATGATGTAACTTGTCAGTTCAAAATCAGTCACATGTTTCTGATAGACCAACAATTGGTCCGGAGTTGCATCGTCACTAGGATGGACGGGAAGAGGCGCTTCGAGAAAATACACAAGCTTTTCACCTTGAGAACAATTCTCAAGTTTCTAAGCCAGTCCAAGAAGTTTGGCCCAGTCAATTTATTCGAATCCAAAATGGAACGCAAATTCAAAGACATCATGATCAATTTTAGAAATACAAAGCGAGCATATATGAGAAAGATGATTTTAAAATGCATCAATATACATTTATAAATCTCATTCATTTTTCGAATTTCAAAAACCCCAAAATCACATCGGGAGATCGTAGGTTCATCTCCGAATGGGCTGATATCCATCATAGATATGAACAACCTTGGAGAGAGTCCAACAAGCCATTCATAGCTACGACGGTAGGTATCAACTATACCGATTGCATATCACGTATATGCAACTATCACAATGTGCTATCAACTAATTGAATGTTCACACATACATCGGGTTGTTAACACATTAACAAGTATGCATCATATGCATAGCACCCAACTTCACCTCCCTTTACATCGACCTTGGAGAGAGTCCAACAAGCCGATGCTCCAGGTTAAAGCCAACCCATTAATCGGGAAATAGTTTTAATATGGTTAGAGCGCATTCAACCAATTAGCCCGGCTTGGAGAGAGTCCAACAACCAAAGCTAACGATTGACCTCTGACTCTTACCATATTAGTATTAAACTATTTCATGGTTTGAACATGTTCGGGTTCGAGCCGGGCTTGGAGAGAGTCCAACAACCCAAACAAGAAACGGAACTCTGGTTCTAACCATATTAATGGAAGGTGTATACTTTAATATTGAGTGAGGGTTTTTATGTCTCATCCTCTTTGCATGCAAATAACTATTATCTACATGGCATTGCATACATGGCATACATCTACATGTCACGACACGCATGGCGTAATGATATGCATCTAATGCAATTACATGACATACAATTATGTCATGTACATAATTTCCTTATTTGTCATAACTATTTATGGAAATAAAATATGTTTAAGATTTGATTCTCCAAATCAAATCATGATTGAATTAGGAAAGAAATTTCCAAATCTAATCACATATTTTATTTATGAAAATAATTGATTAAGGAAAATCAATTTAGGAAACCAATTTCCTAAATCATCAAAACTACTTATGCAAAATAAAATATTTTAAGATTTGATTCTCCAAATCAAATCATGATTAAATTAGAAAACAAATTTCCAGAATCTAATCAAATATTTTATTTATGGAAAATATCAATTTCCATAAATACTTCCAACTTTCCAAAAGTGGAAGATTTCCATAAATACATCTAGACTTTCCAAAATTGAAAAATTTCCATAAATACTTCTAAATTTCCAAAATTAGAAAATTTCCAGAAATAACATTATGACTATCACAAAACCATTTTACGATTATGTCGAAACACAACCTGGGCTCTGATACCACTGTTGGGTTTTCGGCACCACGGCGTGTGTGTGTTCGATCACGTTTCGTAAACATGAGCACAGCGGAAGAAAAAAAAAATAAATCTACATTTATTACCACACACACATCACACGCATGCATAGTACAACAAGTGTAGACATAACCGTAAATTTAAATTTGCAATAAAAGGAAATTTAACTACGTTATACCTTTTGTATTACGTGTAGCGGGAACGGCATCAACCGGAACGATCCTCGCTAGAATCGTCTCTATCCGTATCCAAGCCGAGTATCCTTAGGATGACTTCACTAAGCCACGAACTTCGTCTTCGTACGGGTTACTAGCCTCGTGTTGAAGACGACGTGATCGAGATATGATCACGATCCGAATCCAAATTCGGATCCAAAATGAGTCCTCAAAACTCGCTTCTCCGGAGAGGTATTCGTCAACCGATTGACGAATCCTTCGTCCTCCACCTCAGAGGATTATCGGAGATCGAATCCCCGGTAGTTTAGCCACTGTCGGAGCTCAAACCGTCGTCCAAATGACGCTCCGACGAGAGGAGAACAAGCTGTCCAGAAAACTGGACAGCTTTGGTGGAGGAGTAGGCGCCGGCAAAAACAAGGAAGCCAAGTGCTCACCTTTTCACCGAAAACCTAGGAAGATCACCGGAGGGTCGCCGGAGGATCACCGGCTGAAGCTTGGACGCCGGCAAGGACTTGGACGGCGGCACAAGAGCTGGGCGGCAATGGAGGTTGGCGTCGTGAACTCCAAGGAGGAGGTGGGCGGCAATCTTAGGGCTAGGGTTTTGGATTAGGGCTTAATTATCCCTTAAGCCCTCTTTTATAGAGAACTAATTCTCTTAATGGTTAATGGATCATAACCATTAGGCCCGTTAACCCGCTCCATTAAGATAAGTTAAAATAAACCAAACCATGATGGTTTATTTTAAGTTAAAACGAACCGAACCGACTTTTGGTTCATTCGTTTAAAATAAACCAAACCCTTTGGTTTATTCTCCTCCATTGGATTAGAACCAAACCATTTTGGTTCATCCATTATGTCTTCATAAGACACGGCCCATCCACGCTTCCATTGCGACTGAAACGATTTCATGCTCGCTTCATGTTTGGTCCAACCAAACCTAGTTTCTCTCGGTCTGAGAATCCCATTCTCAAGCTCGTTTTAAATCCTTTGGATTACGCTCGTTGTGCGTGTGACCAAATAGGTTCACGATTTATGTTGGCCATCTATAATTAACCATTAATTATAGAACGATCATGAGTGGCACCTAGTAGTACATCATGATCCCCAATTAACCGAAAAGATCAACCTGATCCGTAACTATTTCAAACCCTTCAAAGCGAATGATTCGTGCCCCATTCCTTCACTCATCTTATACCCCTTGGTTCAGTGACATGGTCTATTGTGTCATCCTCACTAGGTCGACTACGCCACACCTAGCCCAAGTATCATTTCCTCGTCCCCATGATTCTAGTTATGCACATGTATCAAGAGTACCTTACTCTAAACATGTAATGCTTTGGCCAAAGACTTTAGTAACAATCCGACGAGAGGCCATGGGTATACATCTCCTCGCAAGGAGTGGTGAATCCTTTATAGGCTATTCAAACACCTTCGATCACTTCGACTTATACCCAATCATCCCGGGTCCACATCTCCTTAGAGATGTTTGCTTAAGATTTCAAAGCATAAGTCTTCATGACCAAGATGACTTGAATACCGCAAGTTAAAGGAACATCGCACTTAAGCTGTAGTAAGAACTTCATTGACATATCTATATATGCAGAGAACCATATGAAGTCTTACGGCTGGTCACTCCAATGAATTAGTTACCATAACTAGCATCCACGATTAACTCCGAACATCACAATGTCTCCAGCCAGTGAGAATCAGCTGCTTGGATACACCAAGGAGTATACCTCGTGCTAGTCTCGACAGAATTGATGGTGTCCAAATCCATCAATTCATCGACTAGGGATAATTCCGATACATCACAATTACACATGTAGAGATACTCACTAGTTGTGATCCAATCACAAATTCTCTCATGTTGTGAATCGTATCGTGGACATTCAGTAAATAAGTTTAAGATCCAATCAAATACATAAAATATGTATACTCAAATAGTGAATCTTCATTTATCATATAAATGGTTCATACATAAGGCGATTGCCTTAGGACATCTCTCATATATTACTAACAGTCGCCACCTTTGAAGCATTGCCCATGAAGACGGTAATCTCTCCCTCAGCTAGTCATCGGGTTTCCTGGAACCCCTTTGTTCTTTCGGCGAGGACAGTCCGCCTTTCAATGTCCAGTCTGCTTGCAAGTGAAGCACTTGCCTTTCGGCTTCTTCACTCCTGCCTGAGGTCCTACTGCCACTTTCTTTGCTCCACCTTGCTTCTTCTTCTTTTTACCTTTCGGTTTAGAAGAAGAAACCTTTTGAGCAACCATGGCTTGAGTGCTTTGGCAAAAAAGCCCTTCTGTCACCTGGAGTTCTGTCAGAAGCTCCGCCAACGAATACAACCTCTTGTTCATGTTGTAGTTGAGGCGGAACTGCTCAAAACTCCTAGGCAGAGACTGGAGAATGATATCGATCTGGGTTTCCCCATCAATCTCACCTCCGAGGACTTCCATCTCATTAAGATGAGCCATCATCTTGAGAACATGATCCCTGACGGGTGTTCCCTCGATCATGGTGGTCGTCATCAAGTTTCTCATAGCCTCCTGTCTAGCCGCCCTACTCTGATGTTCGAAAAGTTCCTTGAGATTGAACATCATGTCATAAGCTGTGGCCATGGCCTGATGCTGATGTTGCAGAACATTTGACATAGATGCCAAGATGTAACACCGCGCCATCTCATCTGCCTTGATCCATTTCTTATAACTTTCTTTCTCCTTTTCATCAGAGTCATCGGTGGGCTTAGGAGGACAGACCTCAAAGATTACAAATTTGTACTCCTTTGCAGTTAAGACAATATCCAAATTTCTTTTCCAATCAATATAATTTGTTCCAGTAAGTTTATTTTCTTTTAATATCACAACAAGTGGGTTGAAAGCCATTTGAAAAACCTAAGAATCACAATGATCAAAATATTAGATTTCAAATATCATTGATTCCTCAAACAATAAAATTTCAAAATCAACCAACACCTCAAAACACCGAGAATAACGCATGCCACGATAGTGTGGACGTATACGAATTCTTCATTTGTAAGAGGAGGTTTTACCCATTAATTTTATTATCTTGTCAACCTTACTTTTTGACAAATAAAATTAATAGTTGGTTCCTCTTTGGCCCTACAAATAAAAGCAGTGACTCCGATGGGGAGGATACTTTTTATTTGCATCTAAGTGTTCACCATTACACGATACTAAGAGAATTATCTCGGATTATGTGCCTTACCGATGTGGAAGTACACACGCTCTTAAATAATTTCCTATAACCATTATTTGACCTAGTGATCCGCAAACAAACTCATCTGATGGGGAGGAAGGCACTCAGAGCCGACGCGCAAGTTTGTTGCATCACACGTCAAATTGTAATGGAGGCCGCGGGAATTAATTAAAATGTCCCTCTCCCACTTAGTAAATTGACAATGAGGAATTTTCAAGCACAAACAACATGCATATAAAACAAATCAGCAATAAATATGGAAAAAACAGATTTTTTCAAACTATTATGGCATTGTTCTCCAATATGCGTCCCGTCGTGTCGCCACATCGTCCGCTCCATCTTTTCCCGTGCGCAAGTCACCAAAGAGATCCGAGCCGAGATAAACTATTTTAATTTACATCCATCGATCCTATACTCCACGAAGGAGTGTACAAATAATCTAGATCGAAAGTAAACTAAAATGAGTGGCTAAACAATGTCGTATTTAATTACAAAAATTAAATACTAATCTAGCCTCGTCAACCCCGAGGATTCAAATAATATACATACAATAACACACAAAACAATCACATACACACAAATAGCCATAATAGTCGGATCTTATGTCTGCAACCAAAAAGTTAGCCTACGCACATCCTACTATTATACGGCATACTCAATATATGATATGTGCATGAAAGTAACCGAATCCAAAACACACAAAACCGGAAACTGTGGCTCTGATACCAATTGTTGGTAGTTGCTTCGGAGGCTCATTGGCTCCCATGTCCCCGGATTAAAATTTTCACTAATGAAGAAACTAATCCGGATGGGATGAGTTTCCTTAGCACAACAAGTTCGTTGTCATGCTAACAACTTGAGCGATCGCTTGAACAAACTAGTTGTTCAAGTAACACAACTCTTCTAGTTGGTTAGCCGCGGAAGAGACGACGGACGGATCGCCGGTTTTTATGTTTGTCTTCGGGGTCCATGATTATACAAAATACATACAAATGCAAACTAGTATAATCAACACATAAAGAACATGTTAAGATCAGAAAAATAAAGTTATAAAACTTTTATACCTCTTGATCTTCTACCGTATGTCCTATCCTCCTCGTGGACGTCGTGTGGGCGAAGATCCTCCACGAGTAGAAGCCTTCTAGATCACGTTCTTCTCTTCCTTGCTCGCTCCGAACAAAGAGAAGAACCAAACAAAACTCCTTCTCCATTCTAGAACCGGCTACCAAGCAAAGGAGCTTGATATAACCGTCGGCCAACCTTTGTAACAATGTTGCCGCCGGCCACCAAGGAATGGGAGAAGCGCCGACCACCAATGGATTGGAGAACCGCCGGCCACCAAGGAGAAAAGGAGGAGGAAGAGGGTCGGCCAAAGCAAGGAGGAAGATGGAGTGAGCGTCGGCCACCAAGGAGAAAAGGAGGAAACCCTAATCTCCTTCCTTGTTGCCGCCCAAACCACAAACCAAACCCTAGCTGCCTAAACTCTTGAGAGGCAAAACCCTAATCCAAAAAACCATTCTTTCCGGCCAAGCCTTAGCCCTCTATTTATAGAATTGGGCTTAAGCCTCCTTTAATCTCCACCGTCGGATCTAGGGATTTAATCTCCATTGTCGGATCTAGGGTTTTATCCCAACCGTCGGATCTAGGGTTTCATCCCAACCGTTGGATCTAGGGTTTTATCCCAACCGTCGGATATAGGGTTTCATCCCAACCATCGGATCTATGGTTTCATCCCAACCATCAGATCTAGGGATTTAATCCCAACCGTCGGATCTAGGGATTTAATCTCAATCGTCGGTTCTAGGGATTCATCCCAACCGTCGGATCTAGGGATTTAATCTCAATCGTCGGTTCTAGAGTTTTGTTTTACATCCTTGGATCTAGGCTTCTTGAGGATTATATTAGGCTACGATAGGGACCATGAGGAGGAGTTGGATCTTGGCCACCCGATGGATCGGAACCACACAAACTTGATCCATCAATGATGTTCCATTCCACTAGAGGATCATCATTGAATTACCTCACCAACCCCCATAAATTAATATGGGCTCCATATATTATTTGTACATCCATCTCCCCATGTTTAAGATATCGAATGTCCGTCAATTAATTGATTTACTGACCATCAATTAATTAACATCTAACTCCTCGAGTAGTACCACTCAACCTTATCATCATGTTGACTAAGTCAACCAGCTGGGTTTACATGATGAACCTTATGAGCTCCTCAAGGGGACATCATCAACCTAATATATAGGACACAGTTTCCTCCTATAATCAACAGCACACCATGTAAATAATATTATTTCCCAACTTACCGGGCATATTGATTTAATCCATCTAAATCTCACCCTATGGTAAATCAAAGAAATAAATACTAAGTACATGTGCCCGTTATTATATCGGGATTAAGAGCATGTACAACATAATATCCGAGGTCCGATTCAATTATGTAGTCAGCAATAAATAGAATCACCTCTATGTCGGTCCTGCTCAATACACCTAAGTGTACTAGTGTAACTCTATGCTCAAGACAAAACAATACTAAGCTACACTACAACCATGCCAATGGTTTGTCCAAAACCATCTTTGTTGTGAGCCTCTACTTATATTCTATAAGGGACTGATAACATGATCTTCTGTGCCACACCAAGCACCATGTTATCTACAATGTAAAATATTAGACAATATGCACACATATATAAAGTGCAAACAATGATCATGTGATTCTTATTTCAAAATAAAATGTTCATACAAAAAGATCTAGGCTTTCAGTATACATTCCAACAGTTAGAACTGGAGAAATGGACTGTGGATGTTAGGAAATGAGCTCAAGTCGAGTACAAAGCCCTTAACACCTTGCGATGCGGACTTACCAAAGAAGAGCTCAATAGAGTCGATCCCTTCAAAAACTCTAAGGAATTATGTGACAAATTAATTGAACTACATGAAGGCACTAATCATACTAGAATAGCTAAACGGAACATGTTACTTAATAAACTTTTTAATTGTAAAATGAACAAAAATGAAAAAGCTAGTCAACTCCACAAGAGAATAAAAGATATATTATAATATATCATATTTTTTTAAAATAATAATATAATAATATAATTTAAATCAAAATAAATAAAATAAATTTATTTATTTATTAAAAAGGAAATTATTTATTTATTGGTTGATAATTTTGGGATATGATTTTACTGGGTTGAACTAAATCTAATCACCATGTTGATTTAGTCAATTAGCCTAAAGATAATTCCCTTGTTTTTCTTCCCTCTCCCGTACCCTAGCTTTTCCTTCCATCGTCGCTCGATCCTTCTCCTCCGCAAGCATTGGTGCCACTTGTAGCTGTGAGGTCCGGCCATACGTCGCCCCTGTGCGTCGCACACACACTACCTTCCAACCACTTTCTGGCCATGCTCATCTCTATTGCAAGTTGCCCTGATCGACGAGTTTCCCTGTGCTTCATCGATTCGATGACAGCGAGCGCAGTCGGCTCCTCACTGTGATTCCAATGGTCGATCGTCGCTATCCCAGTCAAAAGAAATGTTGCCTCTTCCCTTTTCTTCTGTGTCTCTCTAGCGAGCACCATTTGTCGACCTTGGTCGCTAGTGAGCAACAAAGTCATTTCGTACAACGATAGCTCCATCGTCGTGATCGATTGCAACGAAGAAGGGGATGCTGATTTGGACCGATGATGAAGTTTGATGAGGTGATTAGAGAAATGGAGGTTTGGGGTGCGAGCCTACCTTCTGATATGTTGGATGCGGCGAAGCTTACTGGAATATGGAGGGTTCTTTCTTTGAGTTACTTTGAATTAGAAGCATTGTGGTGGCTGCTTGGTGCTGCCATAAGGAGTTGCTCCTTGCTTCGTAATCGGATGTTTGCTGACCCATCATTTCTTTTTAAAGTGGAAACCGAGATAATTATTGATTCTTGTTGTGAAACTTTGGATGAAGTTCAAAAGATGGGGAATGATTTTTGGGCCGAGTTTGAGTTGTATGTTGTGGATCTCTTGGTCAGGATAGTCTTTTGTGTGTGGAGATTTGTTTGGATATTCTACAGTTCAGGTGGGTGGATTCTATGATCTCAGAATTTAGTGCATAATTATATTGGTTATATTGGTTATATTGTTTACTTAGGTTGTATTATGTTTTCACTTTATGATCTATCTAGTATTGCTTTAACCTTATATCGGTTGGACCGTTAGATTCTAGGTTGCTTGCTTATCATTAGCATATAGTTATTAATTGTTATTACTGTTATACGTATCTAGTTATTGCTGTGATATAAATTGTTAGATATTACTGGTAGATGCCTACCTAGTAATTGTTGGATTAGTATTAGGATTGAACTAGTAGGATAGTATGACTAAGATGAGATAAATTCTTAGGAGGTATATATATGTTCTTTGACTCCCTAGATTTTAGTGCATGATGACATGATTATGTTCCTTACGTGGTTTATGGTATATTTGCACTTGATGCTGTATTTAGTATTGTCTTGACTTTGTATAGGCATGACCCCCTTTAGTTATACCCTAATTATTTTCATCCACTGATTTCTATTAGAATTTTTGTATTTTTTATTGGATATCACTGTTATGTGCTTGTTCAGTATATATATGGTTGCCTATTGATTTTCATTATTATGCTTATGCTATTTTTATTGTTAAGTGCTTATTTGATTATGTATTGTTGATACCATGATTGAGACTAGTAGAGATACTATAACTTAGATGAGATTATTCCGTAGGAGCGGATCTCAGGAATGAAACAACATTAGTAAAACCCCAGGAGTTGGAACCCTAGGTGTAATACCCTGGATGTGCTTATTGTTAGACGCTACTGGTATATGCCTAGTTATTTACTATTTTGGTTGATATTATGATTGGACTAGTAGAATAGTATAATTTAAACGAGATTGATTCGTGGAGCGTATATAACGTTTTCTCATGAGTCGGCTGCCAACGATATCTCCCATTTGTGGTTGAGAAAGTTTGCAGTAGAGTTTCCTTATGGTTGATCGGTATACCTGTGGTCGATCATATCTCTCATTCATGGTTGAGATAATCTACCATAAAGTTATACTTTTGCATTAATCCGTTCGGTGTTAGTGATAATTGGATTCATATGTCGTCTGTGGCAAAATAGCTACCTTACATCTTAAGTACCCACGAGACCTGTTTGTGGTAGCATGTTGTAGCATTCATGATTGAACTGGTAGAAATGGTATAATTTAGGCTTAATTGTCTTGATGTGTTCATTAGTAGGTTTGATATCTTTATCAGTCTTGATAGGCGTTTCACGTTAGTTGGGTTGGAACCCTAGGATTTACCACCTCGACGGGCTTATTAGTAGATTGACGATCTTTATCCACTTTGCTAGACGTTCCATGCTAGATGTGTTGGATAACCCTAGGCTTAACAACCTAGGATAATCGGCTACCCACGAGACCCATTCGTGGTAGCATGTTGTTGCATGCAGCCGATAACTAGATAGTTATATACCCTGACTGCCCACAAGACCGATTCATGGTAGAATGTAGTTGTGTGCAGTCAGTAGCTAGACAGCTATATACTTTGTCTGCCCACGAGACCCATTCTTGATAGCATGTCATTGTCCGCAAACATTGATTCTTTATATTGCCTATCTACCCACGAGTCTTGTTCGTGGTAGCATGTGGTTGCGCGTAGACAGTGCTTTATATATTGCTTGTCAACCCATGAGTCTCGTTCGTGGTAGAGCGCAGATAGTGCCCCTTGGTATTACCTTGAGAGTCACGAGACTTTGTCGTGGTATCTTGATATTTATTGCTTGTAGATTCGTAGTTGGTTGTGTATGTTGCAGGTGCTTGTGTTATATTGCTGACCATGTTAGTGATGGACTGATATTGGTACTTTGAGGTTTGGGTTACTCTAGTTTGTTTCTTTGATTTCCATTATGTTCATTATGTCCAATATATCCATTATGTTCATTATGATTATGCACTATTTTCTATCCATCCATTGAGTGGTTGTACTCACCCCCTCTTCTCTTATCCTCCAGGTTAGTTGATAGAAGACGTGTCTTGTTGACCTACCTTCGAGTCGTTCAGAGAGTCCCTTGTCATGTTGGTCCCACTGCATCGTTGAGATGCCGATTTGGTTTTCTTTATTGTTATTGCATTTTGTTTATGTACTTTGGAATTTGTCGCGATTTGATTTAGTGTAAATAAAAACTAATTTACTTTTAGTTGATTTATATTTTTAATCATGCATGCATGCAGTTATAATTATTGTATTCTATTATTATTTTGAGATTTTTACCAGATCCGGTGCCAATATTATTTTTTTTGAATATTGTCACTAAGGGGCTCCTCCGTCATTTGAATGGCAAATATGCCCCCGGGGCATGACAATTTTATTTGTATCAGATCCTAGGTTTGCGATTTTGATTTGTGGGTTTTATGTTTGGAGGTTTCTTTTCCTTGGTTTTTGGAGTTCTCATGTTTTGGGACCATGCAAGCGGAATGATATCTCTGAGCTATAGGAAAAGTAGTTGTTTGTAGTGGTCACTGTACTTTCCTTATGTAATAGGAAGTTATCATTATGTTTTGTTAGTACTTACATATTTGCTCATAGTAGGAAATGCTACCTAGTGAAATTGCCCCTACTCATGGTCATGGACGAGGTCAACCTCGTAAGCGACCTATTGACACTGCGGGACCTAACCCTGATTTCAGAAGTATAGACTCTTTGGAGGTGTCAACTGATGTCGAATTAGGAAGCTAGGGGTTGACCCGCTAGCCACCCATTTGGAAGTCAAGTAACCCCTCAGAGAGTATCAGTCCCTACTAGTAGTGATTTGGTCGTAGATAAGACATGTATACCTACACTGGCCAAGACGATGAAGGATCATTTTACCTTACTTTAGGGGATACCAGTCCATGGATTGCTCATGCAAGGATGGACAATCTTGAAGATTCACATGGATACATAACTTGCATAGATGCCGGGAAGACGGAGCTTGTGGTGTATTACTTACGAGGTCAGACCATCACATGGTGGAAAATGCAGCGGATGATTTCGGAGAACAGAGTATTACTTAGAAACTATTTCGAGAGGCCTTAGAGAGACAGTATTTTGCTTCCTCTTTTCGTATAGGTTATCGTCAGGAGTTTCTGAATCGTAAGCAAGGCGATCGAAGCATCTTGGATTACATTGGAGAAATTTAATCGACTTATAGAATTTTTACCCCATTAAGGAGCTCAGGACTATGATCGTATGCTCCAGTTTGTCCATGGTCGTGCAGCCTACATTCGGATTAGGATGTCTGAATCCTTTGTTGGTATCTATTGAGAGGCACTAGATCAAGTCATACTGGTCAAGATGACTCAGCGAGCCGATGGGTCTGGTATACGAGGTATCGTGTTGGTTTATCCTATTCTAGCTGATATACTGATAGTTCACATCCCTTTATAACTCGATAATACTTATGGAAAAATTAGTAGAATTCTAATACGACCTTGTAGATTAATTATAATAACACTATCAAGGAAGACTTTAACTCTCGTTATGAAGTAAGGGATTAACCCTTGGATTTTAATAGCCATACCTTGACTTGAGATTAGACTATCAGTAACTTAAGTATGAGACTCGACTCAGCACAAAGGAACTGAGTCTCACACTTGTTGAAGATAAGGAGACTAGTAATCGATTGGGATCTGGATCAAAGTTGCGCAATGGAAGCATAGTGGGCTGATAACCCACAAAGAAGTTTACAATCGGAATGTTAAGATATTAGAATAATCTAGAAGAGAGATAAGATACTTGGGGTTGCCTATCCGTCGAAGTACATAGTAACTTTCACATATGGGAGTATGTACTTAGTTTATTTACATTGTGGAAGTTATAGTTGGAGTTCCATATTAGATTCTAGATACAAAGAATGTTGATCATTTATTGAAAGAGGTTGGATAGTAATGAGATTCTGATGAAGAAACTACTTAGAGTAGAAGAACGATATGTAGATAGGATGCCTTTGTTAGGGTATATCAAGTAGGAAATTTGGGGATGAAATTTTTATTAGTGGGTGAGAATGTAATATATTAGAATTTTTTAAAATAATATAATAATAATATAATTTAAATCGAAATAAATAAAATAAATTTATTTATTTATTAAAAAGCAAATTAGTTATTTATTAGTTGATAATTTCGGGATAAGATTTTATTGGGTTGACCTAAATCTAATCACTATGTTGATTTAGTCAATTAGCCTAAAGATTATTTTCCTTGTTTTTTTCCCTCTCCCGTACCCTAGCTTTTCCTTCCATCGTCGCCCGATCCTTCTCCTCCCCTGCTCTTCTATCGGCACTGCACCGATCTGTGCCATCCTGCCCAGTCTCATCGTCGTCGTTCCCTGTGCCTAGGTCACCGTCGCCAATGGGCGACAGACTCATCATCACACCTATCCGCTTCCACAATCGTTGTAAGCATTGGCGTCGCCTGTAGCATGCACACTGCCTTCCAACCACTTTCTCGCTATTCTCGTCTCCATTGCAAGTTGCCTCGGTCGACAACTTTCCCTGCACTTCATCGATCCGACAACAGCAAAGGCAATTGGCTCCTCACTGCGATTCCAATGGTCGATTGCTGTTATCCCAGCCACGAGCAATGCTGCCTTTGGCCTCTTCTTCTGCGTCTCTCTAGAGAGCACCAGTTGTCGACCTTGGTCGCTAGTGAACAACAAAGTCACTACGCACAACGACAACTCCATCGTCGTGATCGATTGCAGCGAAGAAGGGGATGCTGATTTAGATCGATGATGAAGTTTGATGAGGTGATTAGGGAAATGGAGGTTTGGGGTGCGAGCCTACCTCCTGATATGTTGGATGCGGCGAAGCTTATTGGAATACAGAGGGTTCTTTCTTTGAGTTACTTTGAATTGGAAGTGGTGTGGTGGTTGCTTGGTGCTGCCATTAGGAGTTGCTCCTTGCTTCGTAATCGGATGCTTGCTTGTTGGGGGATCGAAACGGCCGGCTAGAGGGGGGTGAATAGCCCTCGTTCGTTGGATGTCGTAATTCGCTCGTTCTCGTTGCGTTGCTTGACTACGATTGTCGTTAGCGCAGCGGAAACAATAAAACAATAATAATACTAACAACAAATAAGCACACGCAAACACACACGATATATGTGGTTCGTAACCGAATGGTTCCTACTCCACGGGTGAGCTCCTCGAGCTCTAGTTATGCGCACGACACTAACCAAACTCCTTCTCGACTACACGTCGGAGGTGGAGAAACCTCTCACAAGCAATTACAACAATAATATACAAATACAAACAAGAATACAAATACAATACAAAAGAAACACTTTTCACCGATTGCTTTTGATTACTTGTTTGTTGCTTGCTTTGATTGGCTCTTGAAGGACTGGAATGCAGAAGCAATTCCCCTCCAATAGCTCCACAAAAACGATGGCGAAATCCTCCAACTCGAGCTCCATTTATAACCTGCATCAAGCTATTTTTGCGCACATCAGTCGACTGATCATGACCATCAGTTGACTGGTCCCATAGCCAATGTCTCACAACGGCCAGATCCACGTTGGTTAAGTTCCAACGGATCACACATCAGTCGACTGATGGCACCCATCAGTCGATTGATCATCCATCAGTCGAGTGCTGGCGAGCTCGACTCCATTCTGTGCCCGTGCACAATACCGATCGGTCCGATCATTGCCATCCCTCGGGTCGATTGATTCTCAACAATGATTGCCCTCCTCGGCGATCGGTCACCAGAACTTGGTTGATCGAACACCGGTCGAACCCATGCAACCTAGAAGCGATCGGTATGGATGTTGGCTAAAACCTCAAACACAAAGTTGTTTGAGCGTCCGACACTCAGTCTTATCCACTTGGCCAAGTCCACCTTATCCCTCATGGAGTTCCCCACCGAAGCTCTCTTCCCTCGGCCTACGTCCCTCGGATGCGCCAAGCGCACGGCTTCGCAATACCATCCTTCGCGTCTCATGCTCTCGAAGTATGCTTCCCTTTGGGCTCACTCCATTCGCACCCCATCCGGCGGTCCCTCGGATGCACCAAGCACACGGCCTCGCAATGCCATCCTTCACCGACTCAAGGACCCGAGCCTAGTGAACTTGCCAAGTTCTCAAGACTTCCCAAATGCACCAAGCGCATGGCTTCGCAATGCATTTCTCACCAAGCACCAAGCGCACGGCTTCGCAATGCATTTCTCACCAAGCACCAAGCGCACGGCTTCGCAATGCTTTGGATTTCCCATGCCAAGCACCAAGCGCACGGCTTCGCAATGCTTTGGACTTTCCCATGCCAAGCACCAAGCGCACGGCTTCGCAATGCTTTGGACTTTCCCATGCCAAGCACCAAGCACACGGCTTCACAATGCTTTGGACTTTCCCATGCCAAGGCTTTCCCCTTGGACTTCCACACCAAGCTCCATGCTTGGATTTTCCATGACAATCCCATGTCATGAGTTTTTTCTATCATCAAAATACTATCAAGGTACTGCTCGAGTCAAACTCGAGTCTGTAGGGAGGGCCGCATCGGAGGCTCATTGGCTCCCATGTCCCCGGATTAAAATTTTCACTAATGAAAGAATTAATCCAGATGGGATGAGCTTCCTTAGCACAACCTATTCGTCGTCGTGCTAACAACTTGAGTGGTCGCTTGAACAAACTAGTTGTTCAAGCAACACAACTCTTCTTGTTGGTTAGCCGCGGAAGAGACGACGGATGGATCGTCGGTTTTTGTTTTTGTCTTCGGGGTCCATGATTATACAATATATATTCATACACACACATGCATAATCAAAACAAATAAGAACATGCTCAGATCTGTACATAAAGTTAAAATAACTTTATACCTCACGATCTTCTACCGTATGTCCTATCCTTCTCGTGGACGACGTGTGGACAAAGTTCCTCCACGAGTAGAAGCCTTCTAGATCGCTTTCTTCTCTACCTTGTCCACTGCGAACAAAGAGAAGAACTCACAAATACCTTTCCTATCTAGAACCGGCCACCAAATTAGGGAATTTGGTGCAACCGCCGGCCAAGGAGCAATGGATGATGCGCCGGCCAACTTCAAGAAGTGTTGCCGCCGGCCACTTTGGAGAATAGGGAGGAGGAAGAGAACCGGCCACCAATGGGAGGAGAACCAATGGCCAAGGAAGAAGGGGGAAGCTTCTAGGATGGGCGCCGGTCAAGGAATTATCAATGGAAGTGGGCGCCGGCAATCAACAAGATGGAAGAGGTTGCCGCCCACTTTGCTCCAAACCCTAGCCGCCCAAAACCCTAACTCCAATTCTTGATCCTTGATTCAAACTTGCCGCCCAACCCTAAGCATATATTTATAGAATTGGGCTTAAGCCTCCTTTAATCTCCACCGTCGGATCTAGGGATTTAATCTCCACCGTCGGATCTAGGGTTTTATCCCAACCATCGGATCTAGGGTTTAATCCCAACCATCGGATCTAGGATTTCATCCCAACCATCGGATCTAAGGTTTCATCCCAACCGTCGGATCTAGGGTTTTATCCCAATCGTCGGATCTAAGGATTTAATCCCAACCGTCGATTCTAGGATTTCATCCTAACCATCGGATCTAGGGATTTAATCCCAACCGTTGGTTCTAGGGTTTCATCCAACCATCGGATCTAGGGATTTAATCCCAACCATTGGTTCTAGGTTTTGTTTTACATTCTTGGATCTAGATTTCACAAGGATTATATTAGGCTACGATAGGGACCATAAGGAGGAGTTGGGTCTTGGCCACCCGATGGATCGGAACCACACAAACTTGATCCATCAATGATGTTCCATTCCACTAGAGGATCATCATTGAACTACCTCACCAACCCCCATAAATCAATATGGGCTCCATATATTATTTGTACATTAATCTCCCCGTGTTTAAGATATCGAATGTCCGTCAATTAATTGATTTACTGACCATCAATTAATTAACATCTAATTCCTCGAGTAGTACCACTCGACCTTATCATCATGTTGACTAAGTCAACCAGCTGGGTTTACATGATGAACCTTATGAGCTCCTCAAGGGGACATCATCAACCTAATATATAGGACACGGTTTCCTCCTATAATCAACGGCACACCATGTAAATAATATTATTTCCCAACTTACCGGGCATATTGATTTAATCCATCTAAATCTCACCCACTGGTAAATCAAAGAAATAAACACTAAGTACATGTGCCCGTTATTATATCGGGATTAAGAGCATGTACAACATAATATCCGAGGTCCGATTCAATTATGTAGTCAGTACTAAATTGAATCACCTCTATGTCGATCCTACTCAATACACCTAAGTGTACTAGTGTAACTCTATGTTCAAGATAAATAATATCAAGCTATACTACAACCATGCCAATGGTTTGTCCAAAACCATCTTGGTTGTGAGCCTTTACTTATATTTTACAAGGTACTGATAACATGATCTTCTGTGCCACACCAAGTACCATGTTATCTACAATGTAAAATATTAGACAATATGCACACATATATAATGAATATATAAAATGCAAATAATGATCATGTGATTCTTATTTCAAAATAAAATGTTCATACAAAAAGAGCTAGGCTTTCAGTATACATTCCAACATAGTCAACCTGGGCCGATTGCACCAACAATCACCCCTTTTTGATGATTGACAAAACTACCATCTCAAGCCTACCAATTCTCCCATATTGGCAATTCTCATATCCCAATGAGAATTCCAACGAACCCTAATTGGTAACTTGGTAACTTCTCCCCCTTTTTGACATTACATGAAAAAGGTCCTCCCCAAGGGTATGAATGTCTCATATCCTAATGAGATCTTACAATCTCTCCCTTGGAGGAACACATGCCTATAATCTTTCTAGTGATCCCATATCACTTAAAGAAAGGCAACCCAATTTTCCTCCCATGAGGAAATACACATCCATCTTCCCATGATGAATACCTCCCACTAGAGGCTTGTTCCGCCTTGACCATTGCACCAACAATGTCCTTGGAGAGTCTCTAAGCCAATAGGAACATTAAACCAAACAAAATTAAGGCAAAGTTCAACAATGAACTCTCATCCACCTTAAAATTGATACTCACCCTCAACCCAACTCCTAATCCATATCCAATGGATTTCCACCCTCTCTAATGCTCTCCCAAGCATATCCTAGGGTTAGGAGTGGTTAGGGGACAAAAACTTTCAAGCATATCCTAGGGTTAGGGAGTGGTTAGGGACCAAAACACTAGCTGAACATGGGCCTAACCAACAAGGTTTACCCATCAATCGACCGCCATTATCGGCCGATCGATAATCGTGATTTGTAGCATTTTAATTTTAAATGGATTTTCAAATTCATAAGTAAATATACATAAGTGGATAAATCTTGATATTTGGTATGTATACTACTTATCACAAACATTATGGGTGAAAAATGTTAGAAAATTATTTTACCCATTAAACTAGGAGATTGATACAAAGTTCAAAATTTAAGAAAAGCTTCAATAAAGAGCCCTCTTTGTATCATCTCATTCAATGGTGATAGCTATCAAAAGATAGGCTTCACCAAGGTTTTTCAAAATGTTTTTCAAACCTTTATTTTCTTTTTCCTAAACATCTCACCAATATCTAGATGTGTAAAACACATACAAGTCAAATATCGTAGTGAGATGTGGGTTTTTTGTTCTTTATGTTCTCATGCATATTTCTAAGGCAACATAATTTGATTCCCTTCAAATTGTTCCATAGTCCTTAATTTCATTTTATTTAATGCATGATATGATTATGGCATAAATATGATTTAGATAAAAACATATGCCAATATCATGATGTCATGACATGTGAATGAGAACTAAGCATACATGACATCTAAAAAATAATTCTAAACATGATCATGACATTTTATAGATAAAAATGAAAATGATGTCATGACATGGCAAGGCAAACAAATCATAGCAAGTACAATATACTAAGGTATAGAATACCTAAGTGTGAAAATCAATTTTCTATTTTTAGGGATTAAATACATTTTGCCTTAATGTCATCATTCCCCCTAGTGTGCCAAAAACCCAAAATGGCACACCAATACCTCTAAGACCTAATTGTGCCAATTTAATCATTTTTAACTTCTCAAACACATTGGCACATCCTAATGTGTCAACTCTACTATGGTTAGGTTAACTACCCATCCATTTAGGGTTGACACACCCTAACCCATCTAGCGTGAATCAATCACGCTTTTAGGAACCCAATACCTATTGGAGCTCCTTGGGTTAACAAGGTATTCCCTAGGGATAACTTCCCTAGATACCTTTCTAATGACCCTATTTGGCTTTGAAGCCTTAATCAAATGGGTCTTATTTGGGACAACTCTAGAGGTGACTCCTCCATTGACCTTCTTAGTGGCTACATTTGATTTCTTTGAGGTGTTAGCCACTAAACACATACCATGGCTAGACTTAGGGATGACTTCCCTATAAGCCTTGGTTTTCCTAGACCTAGATGTGGTTCCATAATTAAATGGAACATTATGGTAGGACATAGGTTTGTGACCCAAACCCTTCTTTCCCTTAGACACTTCTTGTTTTCTAGGTCTTGACTTTTGTACATTAGACCCCTTAACCGAGTTTGATATTATTGCTAGGGTCTTTTCCAATTTTTCTAGCCTTGACCTCAAGGCTTGGTTCTCCACCTCTAATTTCCTCAATTTTGAATTTTCATTAGGTTTAGGGGAAATGTTCTTCTTCTTAGGCATGTGTCTACCCTTCTTAGGGTTAAAGCCTAGATGATTTTCAACTCTCCTAATGGACTCTTTAGGTAAAATAGGTCTAGAATTATGAGTCCTAGGTTTGTCCTTAGTTATATGAACATGCTTGGCACCTAAGCAATAAACCTTATTATTTCTCCTAGCATGCTTTTCATTGATAATAGCAAGAGAGCTAAAATAATTCTTAGCATGCTTTTTAACTCTAGGAATTAAAGGTGCATTATTTATATATACCTTAGGGTTAGCTTGGGAAGCTCCCCCTACATGAATTACACCTTCTTGCCCTTTCTTCCTCCCCCTAGGGCATTGGCTTCGGTAATGTCCCCGTTGGTTGCATTTGAAGCACACAATGTGCTCTTTGCTTTTAATTTTGGGAACACCGGCATCCTTTGACTTTGGGTTGACTTTTGGTGCGGATGCCTTTTCCTTAGCCAATTTTGGGCATTTGCTCTTGTAATGCCCTTTCTCCCTACACTCAAAACAAATAATATAATCTTTACGATTAATTATAATACATGAGTCACCTAGGGAGTTGGTGAAAGCCTCTTGGTCATTTCTTACGGAGGTAGATGCTTCATTTTGATCTTGCTCCGGAATTGAAATCCTTTCCTCCCCCTCAACGCTAGAGGTGGAGGTCTCCACCAAATCATCAACATCATCAAAAATAGATGGTGCGTCGGCATTATCCTCTACATGTGCCGGTTGGGAGTTTTCTTGAAATTCCATTATCTTCTCCCATAATTCCTTTGCATCCCTATAGTCACCCAAACTAGACCAAATTTTGTTAGGTAACAAATCACTAAATAATTTTATTACCTCGAGATTTGTCTTGAAGTCCTTAATTTGGTCTTGGGTCCACCTTGATTTTTCCATGGGCTTGTTTTCTTTGTCCCTAGGCATCTTAAAACCATTTTCTACAATTAACATAGAATCAAAATCGGTTTCAAGATATACCTCCATCCGTTTCCTCCACTAAGCAAAATCTCCATCGAATTTCGGTGGATGGATGAAGCTGGCCATTTTGTAGTGCTCTCGCGGCGGTTAGTCCTTGAAGAGCGACCTTCGGCTCTGATACCACTTGTTGGGGGATCGAAACGGCCAGCTAGAGAGGGGCTGAATAGCCCTCGTTCGTTGGATATCGTAATTCGCTCGTTCTCATTGCGTTGCTTGTCTACGATTGTCGTTAGCGCAGCGGAAACAATAAAACAATAATAATAATAACAACAAATAAGCACACGCAAACACACACGATATACGTGGTTTAAAACCGAATGGTTCCTACTCCACGGGCGAACTCCTCGAGCTCTAGTTATGCGCACGACACTAACCAAACTCCTTCTCGACTACACGTCGGAGGTGGAGAAACCTCTCACAAGCAATTACAACAGTAATATACAAATACAAACAAGAATACAAATACAATACAAAAGAAACACTTTTAATCGATTGCTTTTGATCACTTGTTTGTTGCTTGCTTTGATTGTCTCTTGAAGGACTGGAATGCAGCAGCAATTCCCCTCCAATAGCTCCACAAAAACCATGGCGAAATCCTCCAACTCGAGCTCCATTTATAACCTGCATCAAGCTATTTTTGCGCACATCAGTCGACTGATCGTGACCATCAGTCGACTGGTCCCATAGCCATTGTCTCACAATGTCCAGATCCACGTTGGTTAAGTTCCAACGGATCACACATCAGTCGACTAATGGCACCCATCAGTCGACTGATCATCCATCAGTCGAGTGCTGGCGAGCTTGACTCCATTTTGTGCCCGTGCACAGTGTCATCAGTCGATTGCCATCCCTCGACAATGATGATTCTCCCCAACGATCGATCGCCTCCTCAATGACCGATCGATCACCGACTTGGTTCAGTCGAACACTGGTCGAACCCATACGACCTAGAGCAGTCGACTGGCACCTATGCCAGTCGACTGATGTCGGCTAAAACCTCAAACACAAAGTTGTTTGAGCGTCCGAAACTCAGTCTTAGCCACTTGGCCAAGTCCACCTTATCCTTCATGGAGTTCCCCATCGAAGCCCTCTTCCCTCATCCTACGTCCCTCGGATGTGCCAAGCGCACGGCTTCGCAACGCCATCTTTCACATCTCATGCCCTAGAAGTATGCTTCCCTTTGGGCTCACTCCATTCGCTCCCCATCTGGCGGTCCCTCGGATGCACCAAGCGCACGACTTCGCAATGCCATCCTTCACCGACTCAAGGACCCGAGCCTAGTGAACTTGCCAAGTTCTCAAGACTTCCCAAATGTACCAAGTGCACGACTTCGCAATGCATTTCTCACCAAGCACCAAGCGCACAGCTTCGCAATGCTTTGGATTTCCCATGCCAAGCACCAAGCGCACGACATCGCAATGCTTTGGACTTTCCCATGCCAAGCACCAAGCGCACGGCTTCGCAATGCTTTGGACTTTCCCATGCCAAGCACCAAGCGCACGGCTTCACAATGCTTTGGACTTTCCCATGCCAAGCACCAAGCGCACGGCTTCACAATGCTTTGGACTTTCCCATGCCAAGGCTTCCCCCTTGGACTTCCACACCAAGCTCCATTCTTGGATTTTCCATGACAATCCCATGTCATGAGTTTTGTCTATCATCAAAATACTATCAAGGTACTGCTCGAGTCAAACTCGAGTCAACATGGGTCGATTGCACCAACATTGCTGACCCATCATTTCTTTTTAGAGTGGAAACCGAGATAATTATTGATTCTTGTGGTGCAACTTTGGCTAAAGTTCAATAGAGAAGGAAAGATTTTTAGACTAAGTTTGAGTTGTATGTTGTGGATCTCTTGGTCGGGATAGTCTTTTGTGCATGGAAATTTGTTTGGATATTCTACAGTTTAGGTGGGTGGATTCTATGATCTTAGAATTTAGTGCATAATTATATTGGTTATATTGTTTACTTAGGTTGTATTATGTTTTCACTTTGTGATATGTCTAGTATTGCTTTAACCTTATATCGGTTGTACCGATAGATTCTAGGTTGCTTGTTTATTGTTAGAATATGGTTATTGATTGTTATTACTGTTATATGTGTCTAGTTATTACTGTGATATAAATTGTTAGATATTACTGGTAGATGCCTACCTAGTAATTGTTGGATTAGTATTAGGATTGAACTAGTAGGATAGTATGACTAAGATGAGATAAATTCTTAGGAGGCATATATAGGTTCTTTGACTCCCTAGATTTTAGTGCATGATGACATGATTATGTTGCTTACGTGGTTTATGGTATATTTGCACTTAATGCTCTATTTAATATTGTCTTGACTTTGTACTGGCATGACCCCCTTTAGTTATACCCTAATTGTTTTCAGCCACTGATCTCTATTAATATGTTTGTGTTGCTTATTGGATATCACTGTTATATACTTGTTCGGTTATATATATATGGTTGCCTTTTGATTTTCATTAGTATGCTTATGTTGTTATTATTGTTAAGTGCTTATTTGATTATGTATTGTTGATACCATGATTGAGACTAGTAGAGATACTATAACTTAGATGAAGTTATTCCGTAGGAGTGGATCTCAGGAATGAAACAACATTAGTAAAACCCTAGGAGTTGGAACCCAAGGTGTAATACCCTAGATGTGCTTACTGCTAGATGCTACTGGTATATGCCTAGTTATTTACTGTTTCGATTGATATTGTGATTGGACTAGTAGAATAGCATAATTTAGACGAGATTGATTCTTAAAGGGTAAATAATGTTTTCTCATGACTCGGCTGCCAACGATATCTCCCATTCGTGGTTGAGAAAGTTTGTAGTAGAGTTTCCTTATGGTTGCTTGGTATACCTGTGGTCGATCATGTCTCCCATTCATGGTTGAGATAATCTACCATAAAGTTATACTTTTGTGTTATTCTGTTCCAAGTTAGTGATAATTGGATTTGTATGTCGTTTGTGGCTAAATAGCTACCTTACATCTTAAGTACCCACAAGATCTGTTCGTGGTAGCATGTTGTAGCATGCGTGATTGAACTTGTAGAAATGATATAATTTAAGCTTAACTGTCTCGACATGTTCATTAGTAAGTTTGTTATCTTTATCAGCCTTGATAGGCGTTTCACGTTAGTTGGGTTGGAACCCTAGGATTTACCACCTCGATGGGCTTATTAGTAGATTGACGATCTTTATCGACTTTGCTAGACGTTCCATGCTAGATGTGTTGGATAACCCTAGGCTTAAAAACCTAGATAATCGGCTGCCCACGAGACCCATTCGTGGTAGCATGATGTTGCGTGCAGTTGATAACTAGATAGTTATATACTTTGACTGCCCATGAGACTCATTCTTGGTAGCATGTAGTTGCGTACAGTCTGTAGCTAGATAGCTATATACTATGTCTGCCCACGAGACCCATTCGAGATAGCATGTCGTTACCCGCATACATTGAGTCTTTATATTGCCTATCTATCCACGAGTCCCATTCGTGGTGGCATGTGGTTGCACGTAGATAGTGCTTTGTATATTACTTGTCGGCCCACGAGTCTAGTTCGTCGTAGAGCGCAGATAGTGCCCCTTGGTATTACCTCGAGAGTCACGAGACTTTGTCGTGGTATCTTGATATTTTATTCTTGTAGTTTCGTAGTTGGTTGTGTATGTTGCAGGTGCTTGTTGTTGGTGCAATCGGCGCAGGTTGACTCGAGTTTGACTCGAGCAGTACCTTGATAGTATTTTGATGATGGACAAAACTCATGACATGGGATTGTCATGGAAAAGTCCAACATGGGGTTGGCATGGAAAATCCAAGCATTGAGCTTGGTGTGGAAGTCCAAGGGGGAAGCCTTGGCATGGGAAAGACCAAAGCATTGCGAAGCCGTGCGCTTGGTTCTTGGCATGGGAAAGTCCAAAGCATTGCGAAGCCATGCGCTTGGTGCATTTGGGAAGTCTTGAGGACTTGGTAAGTTCACTAGGCTCGGGGTCCTTGAGTAGGTGAAGGATGGCATTGCGAAGCCGTTCGCTTGGTGCATCCGAGGGACCGCCGAACGGGGAGCGAATGGAGTGCGCCCAAAGGGAAGCATACTTCTAGGGTATGAGACGCGAAGGATGGCATTGCGAAGCCGTGCGCTTGGCGCATCCGAGGGACGTAGGCCGAGGGAAGAGAGCTTCAGTGGGGAACTCTATGAGGGATAAGGTGGACTTGGCCAAGTGGCTAAGACTGAGTGTCGGAGGCTCAAATTTGATGTTTGAGGGTTTACCCGACGGTCGGATGCTCAAACAACATGGTGTTTGAGGTTTTTCCCGACATCAGTCGACTGGCATAGGTGCCGGTTCGACTGGTCTAAGTCGACTAGGGTTCGACTGGTGTAAGGCTAGGATTTTGTGCTGGGCAGTCGATTGCCATGGACTGGCAGTCGACTGATGTCAACAACAGTCGACTACCGAGGGATGGCAATCGACTGATGGGAGTGTCGTGAGTACGTAATGCCCGAGTCGACCGGCGCCGATTATAGGTCACCCGATCGATGGGCATCATCGACCGGGTAGGTGATCCGTTGGAACTTGTCCGACGTGGATCCGCCATTGTGAGACAACGACGACAGGCCATCGGGGCCTTTGGCAATGATCGCTAGGCGCGAAAACAACTCGATGCGGGTTATAAAAGGAGCTCGAGATGGAGGTTTTTGCAATGGTCTTTTGTGGAGCTATTGGAGGGGAATTGCTGCTGCATTCCAGTCCTTCAAGAGCTAATCAAAGCAAGCAACAAACAAGTGATCAAAAGCAATCGGTGAAAAGTGTTTCTTTTGTATTGTATTTGTATTCTTGTTTGTATTTGTATATTACTGTTGTAATTGCTTGTGAGAGGTTTCTCCACCTCTGACGTGTAGTCGAGAAGGTGTTTAGTTAGTGTCGTGTGCATAACTAGAGCTCGGTGAGCTCGCCCGTGGAGTAGGAACCATTTGGTTCCGAACCACGTATATCTTGTGTTGTGTGATTGTGTATTGTTGTTAGTTTCATTATTATTGTTATTCCGCTGCGCTAACAACAATCGTAGACAAGCAACACAACGAGAACAAGCGAATTCCGACATCCATCGATTGAGGGCTATTCACCCCCTCTAGCCGGTCGTTTCGATCCCCAACAAGTGGTATCAGAGCCGAGGTCGCTCTTCAAGGACTAACCGCCGCGAGAGCACTACAAGATGGCCAGCTACAACCTTCAACCACCCAAATTCGAAGGAGACTTTCTATGGTGGAGAAGAAAAATGGAGGTATACCTAGAAACCGATTTTGATTTTATGATTATTATAGAAAAAGATTTTGAAATGCCTAGGGACAAGTACAACAAGCCAATTGAGAAGTCAAAATGGACCCAAGACCAAATCAAAGACTTCAAGACAAATCTCAAGGTAATCAAGTTGATTAGTGATTTGTTACCTAACACTATTTGGTCTAGATTGGGTGATTATAGGGATGCAAGGGAATTATGGAATAAGGTAATGAAATTCCAAGAAAATTCCCAATCGGCACAAGTAAAGGAGAATGTCGAAGAAGAATCACCATCCACTTTTGAAGATGTGGATGACTTGGTGGAGACCTCCACATCTAGCGTTGAGGGGGAGGAAAGTATTTCGATTCCGGAGCTAGATCAAAATGAAGCTTCTACCTCCGGAAGAAGTGAAGAGGCCTCCACCAACTCCCTAGGTAACTCAAGTGTTGTAATTTTAAATAAAAATCACATAATATGCTTTGAGTGTAGGGTGAAGGGGCATTACAAGAGCAAATGCCATAAATTGGCTAAGGAAAAGGCATCAACACCAAAAGTCAATCCAAAGTCAAAGGATGCCGATGTTCCCAAAATCAAGAGCAAAGAGCACATTGTGTGCTTTAAATGCAACCAAAAGGGACACTATCGAAGCCAATGCCCTAGGGGGAGGAAGAAAGGGCAATAAGGTGCAACTCATGTAGGGGGAGCTCCTAAAGCTAACCCTAAGGTAAATTTACTTAATGCACCTTTAATTTCTAGAGTCAAAAAGCATGCTAAGAATTATTTTAGTTCTCTTGCAATTATAAATGAAAAGCATGCTAAGAGAAATAATAAGGTTTATTGCTTAGGTGCCAAGCATGTTCATATAACTAAGAATAAACCTAGGAATCATAATTCTAGACCTATTTTACCTAGGGAGTCAATTAGGAGAATTGAAGAAAACTTGAGTGTTAATTCCAAGAAATCTAGGCATATGCCTAAAAAGAAAAACATTTCCCAAAAGACAAATGAAAATTCAAAATTGGGAAAATTAGAGTTATAAAACCAAGCCTTGAGGTCAAGGCTAGAAAAATTGGAGAAGACCCTAGCAATAATATCAAATTCGGTTAAGGGGTCTAATGCCCAAAAGTCAAGACCTAAGGTTCAAAAACAGTCTAAGGGCAAGGAAGGTTTGGGTCACAAACCTAAGCCCAAGAAGACTTATCATAATGTTTCATTTGATTATGGAACTATTTCTAGTTCTATAAAAACCAAGGCTAATAGGGAAGTCATCCCTAAGACTAGTCATGGTGTGTGCTTAGTGGCTAAGGACTTAAGGAAAACCAAGAAAGTCACTAAGGAGGTCAATGGAGGAGTCACCTCTAGAGTTGACCCAAGTAAGACCCATTTGACTAAGGCTTCAAAGCCAAAAAGGGTCATTAGAAAGGTATCTAGGGAAGTTATCCCTAGGGAATACCTTGTTAACCCAAGGAGCTCCAATAGATATTGGGTTCCTAAGAGCGTGATTGATTCACGCTAAATGGGTTAGGGTGTGTCAACCCTAAGTGGATGGGTGGTTATCCTAGTCATTGTGAGTTGACACATTAGGGTGTGCCAATATGGTTTGAAAAGTTAAAAATGATTTAAATTGGCACAATTAGGTCATAGAAGTCATGGTGTGCCATTTTGGGTTTTTGGCACACTAGGGAGATGAATGGCATTAAGGCAAAATTGGTTTAATCTCTAGAAATGGCAAATTGATTTTAACACTTAGGTATTCTATACCTTAGTATATTTTAGTTGTCATGATTTGTTTGCCTTGTCATGTCATGACATCATCTTTATTCTTATCTATAAAAAAGTCAGGATCAAGTTTAGATGTATATTTAGATGTCATGTATGCCTAGATCTCATTCACATGCCATGACATCATGATATTGGCATATGGTTTTACTTATATCATATCTATGCCATAATCATCATCATGCATAAATTAAAATGAAATTAAGGACTATGACATGATTTGATGGGAATCAAATAATATTGCCTAGAAATAAGCATGAAAACATAAACAAAACAAAACCCACATTTCACAAAAATTTGACTTGTATGTGTTTTTACACATCTAGATATTGGTGAGATGTTTAGGAAAAAGAAAATAAAGGTTTTAAAAATATTTTGAAAACATTTTGAAAAACCTTGGTGATGCCTATCTTTTGATAGCTATCACCATTGAATGGGATGATACAAAGAGGGCTCTTTATTGAAGCTTTTCTTAAATTTTGGACTTTGTATCAATCTCCTAATTTAATGGGTAAAATAATTTTCCAATATTTTTCACCCATAGTGTTTATGATAAGTAATATACATACCAAATTTCAAGAATTTTAAACTTATGTATATTTACTTATGGATTTCGGAAATCCATTTCTGAAATGTCAAAATCAAGATAAGTTATCAATGACCATGGATCGGCAATGATCGATGGAGGTGGCAAATGATCGATTTCTAATTTCACGACGCCAAGCTGATTTTGGGTAAATCTTGTTGGTTAGGCCGATGTTCAGCTAGGTTAAGGTCCCCTAACCACTCCTAACCCTAGGATATGCTTGGGAGAGCATTAGAGAGGGTGGAAATCCATTGGACATGGATTAGGAGTTGGGTTGAGGGTGAGTATCAATTTTAAGGTGGATAAGAGTTCATTGTTGAACTTTACCTTAATTTTGACTTGGTTAATGTTCCTATTGGCTTAGGGACTCTCCAAGGACATTGTTGGAGCAATGGTCAAGGGGGAGCAAGCCTCTAGGGGGAGGTATCCATCATGGGAAGATGGATGTGTATTTCCTCATGGGAGGAAAATTGGGTTGCCTCTCTTTAAGTGATATGGGATCACTAGAAAGATTGTAGGCATGTGTTCCTCCAAGGGAGAGATTGTAAAATCTCATTGGGATATGAGACATTCATACCCTTGGGGAGGACCTTTTTGATGTAGTGTCAAAAAGGGGGAGAAGTTACCAAGTTACCAATTAAGGTTCAATTGAATTCTCATTGGGATATGAGAATTGCCAATATGGGAAAATTGGTAGACTTGAGATGATAGTTTTGTCAATCATCAAAAAGGGGGAGATTGTTGGTGCAATCAGCCCAGGTTGACTCGAGTTTGACTCGAGCAGTACCTTGATAGTATTTTGATGATGGACAAAACTCATGACATGGGATTGTCATGGGAAAGTCCAACATGGGATTGGCATGGAAAATCCAAGCATTGAGCTTGGTGTGGAAGTCCAAGGGGGAAGCCTTGGCATGGGAAAGACCAAAGCATTGCGAAGTCGTGCGCTTGGTGCATTTGGAAAGTCTTGAGGACTTGGTAAGTTCACTAGGCTTGGGGTCCTTGAGTCGGTGAAGGATGACATTGCGAAGCCGTGCACTTGGTGCATCCGAGGGACCACCGGACGGGGAGCGAATGGAGTGAGCCCAAAGGGAAGCATACTTCTAGGGTATGAGACGCGAAGGATGGCATTGCAAAGTCGTGCGCTTGGCGCATCCGAGGGACGTAGGCCGAGGGAAGTGAGCTTCAGTGGGGAACTCCATGAGGGATAAGGTGGACTTGGCCAAGTGGCTAAGACTGAGTGTCGGAGGCTCAAACTTGATGTTTGAGGGTTTACCCGATGGTCGGATGCTCAAACAACTTGGTGTTTGAGGTTTTGCCCGACGTCAGTCGACTGGCATAGGTGCCGGTTCGACTGGTCCAAGTCGACTAGAGTTCGACTGGTGTAAGGCTAGGGTTTTAGTCGGGCCGATCGCCTATGGATCGCAATGATCGACGTTGCGTCAGTAATGATCGCCGAGGGATGGCATCGACTAATAGAGTGTCGCGAGCAGTAACGCCCGTGAGCCAATCGGGCAGTCGACTACTAGGTCACCAGTCGACTGATGGGCATCATCAGTCGACTGGTAGGTGATCCGTTGGAACTTGTCTGACGTGGATCTGGCCGTTGTGAGACAACGACTACAGGGGCAGTCGACTGGGGCCTTTTGGCAGTCGACTACTAGGCGCGAAAACAGCTCGATGCAGGTTATAAAAGGAGCTCAAGATGGAGGTTTTTGCAATGGTTTTTTGTGGAGCTATTGGAGGGGAATTGCTGCTGCATTCCAGTCCTTCAAGAGCCAATCAAAGCAAGCAATAAACAAGTGATCAAAAGCAATCAGTGAAAAGTGTTTCTTTTGTATTCTATTTGTATTCTTGTTTGTATTTATATATTACTATTGTAATTGCTTGTGAGAGGTTTCTCCACCTCCGACGTGTAGTCGAGAAGAAGTTTAGTTAGTGTCGTGTGCATAACTAGAGCTCGGTGAGCTCGCCCGTGGAGTAGGAACCATTTGGTTCCGAACCACGTATATCTTGTGTTGTGTGATTATGTATTGTTATTAGTTTCATTATTATTGTTATTCCGCTGCGCTAACGACAATCGTAGACAAGCAACGCAACGAGAACGAGCGAATTCCGACATCCATTGATTGAGGGCTATTCACCCCCCTCTAGCCGGCCATTTCGATCCCCAACACTTGTGTTATATTGCTGACAAAGTTAGTGATTGACTGATATCAGTACTCTGAGGTTTGGATTACTCTAGTTTGTTTCTTTGACTTCCATTATGCTCATTATTTCCAGTGTATCCAATATGTTCATTATTATTATGCACTATTTTCTATTCATCCACTGAATGGTTGTACTCACCCCCTCTTCTCTTATCCTCCAGGTTAGCTGATAGAGAACGTGTCTTGTTGACCTACCTTCGAGTCGCTCAGAGAGTCCCTTGCCATGTTGGTCCAACTACATCGTCGAGATGTCGATTTGGTTTTCTTTATTGTTATTTTGTTTATGTACTTTGGAATTTGTCACGATTTGATATAGTCTAAAAAAATCTAATTTACTTCTAGTTGATTTATATTTTTAGTCGTGCATGCATGCAGTTATAATAATTGTATTCTATTATTATTTCAAGATTTTTACCAGATCCGGTGCCAATATTATTTTTCTGAATATTGTCACTAAGGGGCTCCTCCGTCATTTGAATGACGAATATGCCCCCGGAGCGTGACATATATTAAATGGATTACATTTAATCGGACATCAAATATAACATAGGGACGTAATTAGGTATACACTTAAGGCATTCTCGAGGAACGCCTTATGGGCATCCATCGTCGATGCCCATAAGGTTTCCAGGGATCTTTCCATAATTAGACTAGACGAATTATTGTGTGAACTCGAACTACACGAACAAGCTAACTCGAGTCAATCTGAGAATGGTATTGCTTTAGTGGCAGGTTCGACCAAAATGGAAAGAAAAATGAAAAGTGAGTCCGAAGACGAGTCGAAATCGGACCTAAATGGAGAAGAGGAAATCGTAAATATAGTCCACAAAATGTTCAACCATAGAAAGAGATTTATCAAGAAGGATGCTAAGAAGGTCGTCGACAACAAGCCGAGACCCAGATCGGAAGTAACTTTCTACGAGTGCAATGGAAAAGGACACTACAAGTCGGAATGCACGAATCTAAAAAAGGAAAAACCCAAAAAGGAAAAGAAGAAGAAAGCACTTAAGGCAACTTGGAACGAATCATCCTCGGGAGAGTTGGATGCAGAAGAGATGAAGAGAAGCTTCGTGGCATTCATTGCCGAATCAAGCTTCGGAGCCAAGTCAAGTTTCAAGTACGAGTCCGAGTCCGAGTCCGAGTCTGAGAGAATCCATGGATTTGCATCCTAGGAAGGAAATTGGCTAAGTCCGAGAATCGAGTTGACTCGCTTTTTAAGGAAGTCCAAGTACTTAAGGAGCATGTAAACTCGAAGACTTCGACTTGCCAAATTAAGGATAGAAACTCAACTCAAATTGCAAAGCTTGAGGAAGAGAACTTAGTCCTAAAAAAGCAAGTAGAAGATCTCATCGGATTGTTGGAAAGGTTCACTTCCGGCTCCAAGTATCTCAATATGATGCTTAGGTCTCAGCGAGCCGTGTACAACAAGTTCGGACTCGGACATAAAGCTAAATCCTCATACATGTCACTACTTAGACGAAACACTAAGAATCGAGTCCAAGCATGGGTTCCTAAGTCTAGCTTAGTCAACCAAGTTGGACCAAATCAATTTTGGGTTCCCAAGAGTCAAGTTCACTTAGTGAACAAAACTCAACTAAGTTATCACTTAGGGGGAGCTAACACTTTGCTTGTTTCCTTGTTTAGTTAAACTCTTGCATGTCTTAGTTTACTTTACTTGCTTAATTTAGAATGGACTAGAAAGGAAACAAAGTAGTTTAAACTTGAACAACCTAGTACTAAGATGAAGTGAACTGATAGTAAGTTAGGGAAGCTCTTCGAAGTGCATGTCTAGGAAGTGGTCCATCCGATATCCAAGAAGGTCGTATACCTCGCCACGACCTGGTGCACTAATTTGAGTGGAACTGCCCAAAGCTAACTCACTAAATCTATGACTAGTTAGATCAAAGCTTAGTACAAAGTGAGTCAAGTACTTTATTCCTTCATTGACTTTGTCTAGGAAGTGGTCCATCCGATATCCAAGAAGGTCATATATATCGCCACGACCTGGAAGTCAATACTGGAAAAACCTACTTGATTAGCTCAAGCTAAGCTTGAATCTAACACAAGTTTAAAAACTTTGAAATTATTCATTGAAATTAATTAAGATAAAAAGAAAACTTCATCTCACAAAATCCATAGGATTAACGTGTATTGAAAACCTAGCTCGGGTGAGATGACTTAGAACTTATTCAAGCTAAAACAACTTAACTAAACTAAACTTAACAACTTAACTAAACATAACTAAACTTAACAACTTAACTAAACTTAACAACTTAACTAAATTTAACAAACTTACATAACTTAACTAAACTTAAGTAAAATTAAACAACTAAACTTAACAAATTAACTAAACTTAACAAACTTAACAACTTAACTAAACTTAACAAACTTAACAACTTAACTAAACTTAACAACTTAACTATACTTAACAACTTAAAAATTTTACACAACTGAAATTAATTGAACTCAACCATCTTAGTGAACTTAATCAATTAAAATCAACATAATAAAATCTACTAAACTGAATTAACCATAAAAATTAACCAAAATTAAAATTAATCAATTCCAATTGACTAGAATATTTTCAATCGATTCAATAAGAGTCGATTGAATCATATTCAGTTGCCTCCAAACCTCGGAAAGGTAAAACAAGACTCCAATCGACTGAAACTAATCCGTCAATTGGAATGCAACGGTAGATAAGGGTTAGGCGGTCACAGTAAATGGTAAATTTATTACAGTCGACTGAACCAAGTCAAGTCCACTCTAATTCATTCGACTAAACTCTTTCCAATCGACTGGATTCTGTCTATAAGAACTGCACTATGGCAGTGCCAAGTCAACTCACAACCACCCCAACCAGCCGCGAAAACCTCATTTTCAACCCTTTGAAGCATCTAGGTCATCATATCTCTTTGATAACATCATCTATAACGTCGAGGTAATAATTCTAAACTCTAATTTCAATTATTTTTCAATAAATATTAAATAGTTGTAATTTAATTAGGGGTAAAAGAAGAGTCATTGAGGCTGAGTCATTTTCTACTCCATATATGGACATTAGGTTCCTTACTGAGGAGCATAGGATTAGGTTTGAAAACACTCTTTATACTCCCATGCCTACTAGATATATTAGTAGATCATTTTTTTAATAGATCATGCATACGTAGTATGGAAGTCATAGCACATTACGGGTTAGAAAAATTAGTTTATTGTAAAAACTCTATTAACATAGATTTATGTGCAGAGTTTTTCAATAATTTTACTAGAATTGATGATCTTGCATACTCCACTAGAGTGCAGGGTAAGGATTTTATTTTTACCCCCTCTATGTTGAGAGAGCATCTAGGACTCATGCATTCATCATGTCCGGTTGCATGTTTTTCATCTATAGAGTTACCGTACGATGACCCCTACTCACACATCATACTAGATAGAATACACTTGCATTTATTTGGTGAGGAGATGACTCCATCTGTGAGTATCTTCAGTTCCACTAGACTCAAAGTAAGGATTATGCCCTATATCGAGTCATAGTGAACTATATTTTTCCACTCACCACTAGGGGCATTGCTATGATGCATCCCTATCATTCATTTCTACTCTATGTACTTAGTCATAGATTAGATTTAGACATTAGTTTACAGATGTTTCATTCCATCATTCATTATTCTAGGACAGTTACTAGTAGGAAGGCACATTTGCCTTACTGCCATGTCATCACATCTTTACTAGCCACATTAGGGTTTGATGTTACCGCAGATAACATCAAAAAACTTTTCGAGTATGACATGATAGATTCTATGCAATTTGGTTTAGCTAAAATAGATTTAGATGAAAATAATGTCCTAACATGGAAGAGAGATGGTCCTCAACCCCAGCACCAGCCTGACCCTGAGCAGGAGCCTGAGCCTGAGGTTGACCCAGAGCAACACTCCGAGTCTGAGCATCAGGAAGCACTAGGATTCGATAGTCTATCACCTTTCCTTGGGATTCCAGCAACTCCTACTTTAACAGAGAGATTATCTAGATTGGAAGATTTGATGCAGCGTTAGGAGCAGCAACATCAGGCTCGTCATCTTGAGATGATGTAGATGTTGCAGGTGTAGAGAGAGGATCATCAAGAGATGATGGAGTTTTTTAGATCTTGGAGCATGGGTCATCCACCTCCTCCTCCTCCACCTCCTTCTGACTAGGACTGTTTTAGTTATGCTAGTTGTTACTATTTGAACTTAAATAATGGATTTGATAACTTTTAAATCTTGGTTGTGATTTGGATTATGCTTAGTAGACTAGGATGCTTTCATGTTCATTACTCAAATTCTACTTTGTTAAGTTATATTATTTTCTTAAAGGAAAATTAAAAATTGATCTAGCCTTGGTAAATTTAGTTTTCATGATTCTATAGATCTAGGTAAGCCTTCGCATCTCACAAACACTTAGAATTATCTGTTTGTCTATTGAGCCATGAAGATGGGCGTGAGATATTAGGACTGCACCCTAGGTTCTAGATGTAGATTCAGTACATCGATATGAACCAACATGGGGTTTACAAAAACAAATCAATCACTTCGGTGACTAACTCTAGTTCAAAGCTTGATGATAATTCTATATCATTTGAGCTAGTAAAGGGTTGTATATTTGCTTTAAGGATGATTTTTAGATGTGTATTTTTTAAGTATAAAAGTAATATTTATAAATTCATGCTTGGACATTTTTCTATCTCATTTGCATCATCTTAACTTAATATTTGTTGAAAATTTTAAAAAACATTAAGTTTTTTAGCTTTTATTAAAGGGAGTTTTGTAAAGTTCTAAAAAGTAAGAAATTTGGAAATTTCAAAAACATTTAATTTAAGGGGGAGTTTCAAAAGTTTTGAAAATTTAAGATTTTAAAATTTTTAAAAATATTTTTATTGAGGGGGTGTTTTTGATAAATTAAGAGTTTTGACTTTTAAAATTTTGAAAATTTTAATCTTTTATAAGGGTTTAAGTACTTTTGAAAATTTTGATTATTGGGATTCAAAGAAAAGGAAGAGATCCTATTTTCAAATTTTATTGCAAGAATTTAGGGAGAGTATTGATAAATTATTTTCAAAAATTTGTAAAGCATAGATATTTTTTAGTTATATAATTGAAAAGATTTAATCCTCATCTTTAAATTGTGGCATTTGTTATTTAAAAATTCTTTTGATGTATGCCAAAGGGGGAGTGAGAGAGAAAAGGGTTAAAGTTAGAGAAATTTGAGAGAGAAAAGGGTTAAAACTAGAAAAATTTAAAGTAAAGCTTTTCTTGCATATGAGCATCTTATGCATATACATTTTTAGCTAAAATGCATTCCAAAAATATGCTAAATTTAAATATTTTAAATTGATTCTCCTAATTTTAACTGATGTATTGTCAGACATCAAAAATAAGAAGATTGTTGATGCAGAGAGAATCACTCCTTAGTTTTGATATATGAATCAAAGTTAAAGTTAGGATTTACTTATGTTCTGATATGAGAGTTAAGTGTGTAGGCTTAACAGAAAGTCCTAGTAGCTCGTGTTGACCGGATACTAGGCAGACATCTTGATAGATCAGGAGGACCGAACGCCAGGCATGAAGTCTAGATGGGGCAAGTGGATCGGACATCTGGCATGAAGACCAGTTGGGTCAGGAGACCAGACAATCGACAAAAAGTCCAGCAAGGTCAGGTAGACCGGATAGTTGGTGGAAGCCTTGGTAAGTCAGATCGGATGTCAATAATGGTAAGTCCGGCAGGGCAACCGACAAGTAAGCCTCGAGTGGAGAGGTGAGGTCGAGTCCTCTATAGGGGGACAAAGCTAGGCGTCAATCCGACGGATAGTCCATGTGAGATTTAGAAGTCGAGATCTAGTAGTATTACTAATGCTATTATTTTTTATATTATTTGCTTGTGCTAATCTCGTTTTACAAAGATCAGTCAATTGAATGGATTTCAGTCGACAGAAGTCCAGTCGACTAGTTATGGGTCAGTCGACTGGATACTCAGTTGGCAGGATTAGCTGGTGATCGATCGAAGATCTAGCAGCACAGATGGAAAGAGTTTCAGTTGACTGGAAAGGCAAACTTCTCGATGCGGAGTCAGGTGACCTGGAGTCGACTGGAAGACCCAAAGTACCATATCGACGAGTTGATGTGGAGTCGACTGGAGGGCATTCCAGTCGACTAGAAAAGGTCTATAAAAGAAATGCATGACCAGCTCCGAGGACAACTCATCTACTACGTCTAAGTGTTGCTACTATTGTTCATCATCCACAGAAGCTTCATCCCTTCACAAAGACACAATTTTGACACTCTGTGCCTAATTTAATAGCCCTAAAATGAGTCGGTATATTTTAGTTATACTTGTTTGTATTCATTTTCTCTTTTATGTACTTAATTTCAAAGAGAAGGTAGAGTGTTACCTATCTATTATTCTTTGTAAAAAGCGAACCCCTCTGAAGTCAAGAGATCTGGAGTCAAAGGGTATTATAGTGATTGCCCATCGAGGTAGCTATCGGAGAGCTATGGACCTTGGAGTAGCAACCCGACTAGTGTTGTGAACCAAGTAAAAATGTTTGTCTCACTATTTTATTTATTCCGCTACATATTCTTGTTTTAAAATCTAAAGAAAATGTGTAACCTTCGAGATTAACCCCCTCTCTCAGAGCAATTCGATCCTACACTGTTCTAAGTGGACACAAGCACAGAAGCTTCGATAACCGACTAATCAGTCGACTGTCAGGCCATCAGTCGACTGTTGGTAAGGGCAGTCGTCTGCTAGGCTATCCGTTGGAGCTTTTCCAACATGGATCAAGTCGTTGTGAGACAACAGCTATAGGAGCAGTCGACTATTAGGTATGGCCAGTCGACTGCTAGGCAAAAATTAGCCCGAGTTGCAACTTTATAAGGAGCTCAAAGAGGAGGATTTTGGCCATAGTTCTTAGGGTGATTTGAGGCAATTTGCTGGTGCAAGTCAGGGTCTTCAAGTGAAGCCCAAGCAACCAAACAAGCAAGCATTCAAAAGATCTTTTGTAAAGTTTTCTTTACATCATTTGTTGTATTTCATTTGTAATTGCTTGTATTATCTTGTATTTCTCTTGTAATCGCTTGTACGAGATTTCTCCACCTCCGGTGTGTCACCAAGAAGGAGATTTATTAGTGATGTGTGCATCACTAGAGCTCACTTGAGTTCGACTCATGGAGTAGGAACCCTAAGGTTCCGAACCACATTATATCTTATCTTGTTCATGTGTATGCTTGTATTCTTGTGTATTCGTGGTTGTATTCATATTGTATTTTCTATTTTCGCTACGTACTAACCTAATTGTAGACAAGCACAATCGATTTCTAATGAACGATGCACAAGCGTTATTCACTCCCCTCTAGCACATCACCAACGATCCTACATACTTGGCAAGGAAAGTTCAAAGGTATAGTCTTAGCGGCATAAGTCCAAGCTATAATCTTTGTGGCGTAAAGTCCAAGTGAACTTTTGCAGTGAAAGTCTAAGTATGAATACTTGACATTTGGGAAGTCCAAGAGTGTGATATTGGCGGCGTAAAGTCCAAGATGTAGTCTTGGCGACATAAGTTCAATGTTTGGCGTCGTAAAGTCCAAGTGTTTGTCTTGGTGGCGTAAGTCCAAATGTACCTTAGCAAAGTAGACCCGGTTAGCATAACAATAGCCATTGGAAGCACCTGAAAGCTAGCGTATGGATGAACAAGTCATGGATGACTTGGTAGGATCCGATAGGTGCGAGGCTAATGAAGGTGGCTAGAAGGCTTAGGTCAAGGATAAGGGTGATCTATCAAGTATGAAGGGATCATACTTGAGTTAAACCTCATGTTTGAGGTTTATCAGTCGACTGACATTATGGAGTAGTCGACTAGCCGAGTGTTTGACACTTGGCAGCCTAGTCAACTTGGATCAGTCGACTGGTCGGGAGTCGACTAAGGCTCAACTGCTGATATGTGGCCTCTGCGTGGATTGCTAGGGTCTAACAGTTGACTTGTCCACAATCAATCGACTGCTATGGTTTGACAGTCAACTAATTTAAGTGGACATGAACACAGAATCTTTGGTAGTCAACTGATCAGTTGACTATCGGTCCAACATGTTGGGTTTCCGGCACCGCAACGAGAGTGTGTTCGAACATGTTTCGTAAACATGTGCACAGTGGAAGGAATAAAATAATAAATCTAATTTATTACAACACACACATCACACGCATGCATAGTACAACATGTGTAGACATAACCATAAATTCAAATTTTGTAATAAAAGGAAATTTATACTATGTATACCTGACGTATCACATGTAGCAGGAAAGGCATCAACCGGAACGATTCTCACTAGAATCATCTCTATCCGTATCCACGCCAAGTATCTTTGGGATGACATCACAAAGTCACGAGCCTCGTCTTCATACGGGTTACTAGCCTCGTGTTGAAGACGATGTGATCGAGAGAAGATCACGATCCGAATCAAAATTCGGATCAAAAACGAGTCCTCAAAAACTCGCTTCTCCGGAGAGGTATTCGTCAACCGTTTGACGAATCCTTCATCCTCCACCTATGAGGATTACCGGAGATCGAATCCCCGACAAGGCTACCGCTGTCGGAGCTCCAAACGTCGTCCAAATGACGCTCTGACAAGAAGGAAACAAGCTGTCCAGAAAACTGGACAGCTTTGGTAGAGGAATAGGGGCCGGCCAAAAAGGAAGGTTGAAGCTCACCTTGTTGCCGAACCCAAAAGAGATCACCGGAGCTCCTCCGGTAGCAGCTCGATGCTGGCAAGGGGAGAGGACGGCAGTTGCTGGATGCCGGCAAGGAGATTAGGTGGTAGTGGGCGGCGACAAGGGGGTTGGCGCCGACTACACCAAGGAGAAGGAGGGGCGGCAACTTAGGGTTGCAAGGATTTGGATTAGGGCTTAACAAAACCCTTAAGCCTTATTTTATAGAGAACAAATTCTCTTAATGGTTATTGGATCATAACCAAAATCTCGTTAATCCGCTCCATTAATATAAGTTAAAATAAACCAAACCATGATGGTTAATTTTAAGTTAAAACGAACCGAACCAACTTTGATTCATTCGTTTAAAACAAACCAAACCCTTTGGTTTATTCTCCTCCATTGGATTAGAACCAAACCAATTTGGTTCATCCATCATGTCTTCATAAGACACGGCCCATCCATGCTTCCATTGTGACTGAAATGATTTCATGCTCGCTCCATGTTTGGTCCAACCAAACCTAGTTTCTCTCGGTCTGAGAATCTCATTCTCAAGCTCGTTTTAAATCCTTCGGATTACGCTCGTTGTGCGTGTGACCAAATAGGTTCTCGGTTTATGTTTGTCGTCTATAATTAACCATTAATTATAGAACGATCATGAGTGGCACCTAGTAGTACATCATGATCCTCAATTAACCGAAAAGATCAATGGTTGATCCAGAACTACTTCTGAAACCCTTTTGCAGCTCGAATGAATCATGCCCCATTCCCTTCACTCATCTTATACCCACTTGGTTCAGGACATGTTCTATAATGTTAGTCCCCATTAGGTTGACTACGTCACACCTAGCCCAAGTATCATTTCCTCGTCCTACGGACTCTAGTTACTGCACATGTATCGAAGAGTACCTTACTCTAAACATGTAATGCTTTGGCCAAAGACTTTAGTAACAATCCGACGAGAGGTCATGGGCATACATCTCCTCGCAAGGAGTGGTGAATCCTTTATAGGCTATTCAAACACCTTCGATCACTTCGACTTATACCCAATCATCCCGGGTCCACATCTCCTTAGAGATGCTTGCTTAAGATGTCAAAGCATAAGTCTTTATGATCAAGATGACTTGAATACCGCAAGTCAAAGGAACATCACACTTAAGCTGCAGTAAGAACTTCATTGACATATCTATATATGCGTAGAACCATATGAAGTCTTATGGCTGGTCACTTCAATGAACTAGTTACCATAACTAGCATCCACGATTAACTCCGGACATCACAATGTCTCCAGCCAGTGAGAATCAGCTGCTTGGATACACCAAGGAGTATACCTCGTGCTAGTCTCAACAGAATTGATGGTGTCCAGATTCATCAATTCATCGACTAGGGATAATTCCGATACATCACAATTACACATGTAGAGATACTCACTAGTTGTGATCCAATCACAAATTCTCTCATGCTGTGAATCGTATCGTGGACATTCAGTAAATGAATTTAAGATCCAATCAAATACATAAAACATGTATACTCAAATAGTGAATCTTCATTTATCATATAAATGGTTCATACATAAGGCGATTGCCTTAGGACATCTCTCATATATTACTAACAGACTCCCACTTGACCTAATGCCAATCGCTACGGTATCCAATACCATAAGCTCTAACAAGACCCTCAAACATACTTTGAGGTAATGCCTTAGTCAAAGGATCCGCTAAGTTCCTTTCAGTGGGGATTTTCTCGATTTGTATTTCCTTCCTACTGATGATCTCTCTGATAAGATGATAGCGGCGAAGCACATGTTTGGATCGTTGATGAGACCTTGGCTCTTTCACCTATGCAATTGCTCCATTGTTGTCGTAGTAGACCGGTATTGCTTCAACAATGGCTGGAATCACACCAAGTTCATAAATGAACTTCTTGATCCAAACCGCTTCCTTTGCTGCTTCCGAAGCTGCAATGTATTCTGCCTCAGTGGTAGAATCCGCTACAGTGTCTTGTTTGGAACTTTTCCAACTCACTGCGCCCCCATTCAAGGTGAACACGTATCCAGACTGAGACCTGGAATCATCCTTGTCTGTCTGGAAGCTGGCATCCGTATACCCGCGTATCACCATGTCCCCTTCTCCATATATTAGGAACACATCCTTAGTTCTTCTTAAGTACTTAAGGATCATCTTAACAGCCACCCAATGATCCATTCCTGGATCAGACTGGTATCTACTCGTGACACTCAGAGCATACGATACATCGGGCCTCATACATAACATAGCATACATGATAGATCCTATTGCGGATGCATAGGGAATCTTACTCATGCAAATCCTCTCGTCTTCTGTGCGCGGACACATAGACTTCAAAAGGTGTATTCTATGCCTGATGGGTAGGAAACCTTTCTTAGATTCCGACATGCTAACCCTCTTTAGCACTCGGTCTATATATGTGGACTGCAAAAGACCAAGCAACCGTTTCGATCAATCTCTATAGATCTTAATCCCGAGGATGTAGGTTACTTCTCCCAGGTCTTTCATGGATAATGTCTTGGATAACTAAATCTTAACTGAATGTAAGACTGAAACATCGTCTCCTATAAGTAATATGTCATCGACATACAATACTAGGAACACGACTGCACTCCCACTAACCTTCTTGTACATGCAAAGTTCGTTTGGATTTCGTGAGAAATCAAACTTTTTGATTGTCTCAAAAATGGATATTCCAGCTCCTAGATGCTTGCTTCAATCCATATATGGACCGTCGCAATTTGCATACCTTTGATTTATCAACCGATGTGAAACCCTCAGGATGTATCATATACACGTCCTCGAGCAGGTTTCCATTAAGGAAAGTTGTTTTCACATCCATTTGCCATATCTCATAATCATAATGAGCCGCTATGGCCAGGAGCATCCGAATGGATTTAAGCATAGCTACAGGTGAATAGGTTTCACCATAATCAACACCTTGCTTTTGACGATATCCTTTCGCCACTAATCTAGCCTTATAGGTAATCACATTACCATCCATGTCGGTTTTCTTCTTGAAAACCCACTTGCACCCTATAGGCTTTATGCCTTCAGGTGGGTCAACCAAGTTCCAAACTTGGTTTTCATACATGGAATCCATTTCCGACTTCATGGCTTCAAGCCACTTATCCCTTTCTGGACTTGTCAGAACTTCTTCATAACTGGTAGGCACCTCATCATCAATGAGTAACACGTCGTTCGATTCACTTACGAGAAATCCATATCTCTCAGGAATATTACGTGTTCTACTAGATCTACGAAGATGTGGTGTTTCAATAGGTTCAGCCGATTGCTCATCACTATGAGTTATCGGCTGTTGTGCTTCACTAGGTATCTCATCAATGTCAATTTGAGTCTCTCGAGCCTCCTCAAGCTCGATGACACTCCCACTGTTTTCTTGCAAGAGAAACTCTTTCTCTAGAAACACAGCATGCCTTGAAACAAATACATTTTGTTCCACAGGATGATAGAATTGGTAACCCCTTGTTTCCTTAGGGTATCCAATAAATAGACATTTATCAGACTTAGCATCCAATTTGTCTGATACAGTCTGCTTCATATAAGCAGGACAACCCCATATCTTCAAGTAAGATACATGAGGTTTCTTACTATTCCATATCTCATATGGAGTAGTAGAGACTACCTTGGTTGACATTCTGTTTAACAAGTAAACAACTGTCTGAAGTGCATAGCCCCAAAAGAACTTGGGAAGATTCACATGATTCATCATTGACCTGACCATGTCCAACAAGGTCCGGTTACGCCTCTCAGATACACCATTATGCTGTGGTGTATATGGCAGAGTCCATTGAGACAATATACCATTGTCTCTTAGATAATCAAGAAACTCTTGACTTAAGTATTCACCACCTCGATCCGATAAAAGTATTTTAATACTCTTGTCATGTTGTTTCTCTACTTCATTTCTGAATTCTTTGAACCTTTCAAAGGCTTCAGACTTGTGTTTCATCAAGAACACATACCCAAACCGTGAGTGATCATCGGTGAAGGTAATGAAGTAGCTATAGCATCCTAAAGCTTGAGTTGACATAAGTCCACATACATCAGTATGTATTAGACCTAGCAACTCTCCCACTTGTTCACCTTTTCCTATAAAAGGTAACTTAGTCATGTTGCCTTTTAAGCATGATTCACATGTATCATATGAATCCAATTCAAATGATTCCATAATTCCACATCGGTGTAATTCGGACATGTGTTTCTTTCTTGCATGGCCAAGACGACAATGTCACATGTAGGAGTCTAATTGATTATCCTTTCAAGCACGCTTGTTGCTCGCTTCGATATTGAAAACATCACTGGATACGTCCAACGTATACACACCATTGCTTAAAGTTCCAGTCCCATAAAGAACTCCATTCAAAGTTATGTAACAACAATTGTTACTAAAAGTCAAATGGTACCCATTTCTATTTAAACAAGAAATAGAAATGATGTTTTTTATCAACTAAGGAACATAAAAGCAATTGTCCAGTTCTAAGACAAGTCTTGTAGGGAGTTTCAACAAATACATTCCGATGGTGAGTGCAGGAACCTTTGCTCCATTCCCAACACGTAAATTTGACTCTCCCTTGACGAGTCTTCTTCTATTCCTTAGCCCATGTATGTCATTACATATATGTGAGCCACACCCAATATCCAATACCCAAGTTTTTTAGGAAATAGAATGACAATCAATAACGAAGATATCTAAAGAAGATGGGGCATCCGATGCCTTATTCTTCTTCACCAACTCAAGATAAATCTTGCAATTTCTTCGCCAATAACCCTCCTTGCCATAATGATGCCAAGTGCCCTTTTGAGCTGGTTCTGCCTTTTTAGCCCTTTTCTTCCCCTTCTGCTATTCCTTTGACTTCCTCTTAGAACCTTTCTTCGAGGAATCAACTCACAGCACCGTCCCCTTCTCATGCTTCTCAGAAGGCTCCATAGTCTTCAGCATGTTGAGCAGTACCACAGATGAACCTTCTTGCATCTCAGAGGTGAAGAGGAGCTTGAAGACTTCGAACCTTTCGAATCTCACTTGCTCATCAAACAACTCATAAAGATGAAAGACTATGATATGAGCATCTATATGCTCATGCTGCTTTCGTAGCTCAGGTACCATCGCAGCTAGCATGATGCAACTTGCCAGTTCAAAATCAGTCACATGTTTCTGAAAGACCAACAATTGGTCCGGAGTTGCATCGTCACTAGGATGAGCGGGAAGAGGCGCTTCGAGGACATACGCAAGTTTTTCACCTTGAGAACAATTCTCAAGTTTCTAAGCCAGTCCAAGAAGTTCGGCACAGTCAATTTATTTGAATCTAAGATAGAGTGCAAATTCAAAGACATCATGATCAATCAATTATCCTAGAAATATAACTCAAGCATATATGAGAAAGATGATTTAAAATGCATCAATATACATTTATAAATCCCATTCATTTTTCGAATTTCAAAAACCCCAAAATCACTTCGGGAGATCATAGGTCCATCTCCGAATGGGCTGATATCCAACATAGATATGAACAACCTTGGAGAGAGTCCAACAAGCCATTCATAGTTACGATGGTAGGTATCAAATATACCGATGCATATCATGTATATGCAACTATCACAATGTGCTATCAACTAATTGAATGTTCACATATACATCGGGTTGTTAACACCTTAACAAGTATGCATCATATGCATAGCACCCAACTTCACCTCCCTTAACATCGACCTTGGAGAGAGTCCAACAAGCCAATGCTCCAGGTTAAAGCCAACCCATTAATCGAGAAATAGTTTTAATATGGTTAGAGCGCATTCATCCAATTAGCCCGGATTTGAGAGAGTCCAACAACCAAAGATAATGATTGACCTCTGACTCTTACCATATTAGTATTAAACTATTTCATGGTTTGAACATGTTCGAGTTCGAGCCGGGCTTGGAGAGAGTCCAACAACCCAAACAAGAAACGGAACTCTGGTTCTAACCATATTAATGGAAGTTGTAGGCTTTAATATTGAGTTAGGATTTTTATGTCTCATCCTCTTTGCATGAAAATAACTATTATCTACATGGCATGACATACATCTACATGTCACGACACGCATGGCATAATGATATGCATCTAATGCAATTACATGACATACAATTATGACATGTACAAAATTTCCTTATATGTCATAACTATTTATAGAAATAAAATATATTTGAGATTTGATTCTCCAAATCAAATCATGATTAAATTAGGAAACAAATTTCCAAATTTAATCACATATTTTATTTGTGGAAAGTGTTGATCAAGGAAAGTCAATTTAGGAAACAAATTTCCTAAATCATCAAAACTACTTATGGAAATAAAATATTTTTAAGATTTGATTTCCCAAATAAAATCATGATTAAATTAGGAAACAAATTTCCAAATCTAATCAAATATTTTATTTATGGAAAATATCAATTTCCATAAATACTTCTAACTTTCCAAAAGTAGAAGATTTCCATAAATACTTCTAGACTTTCCAAAAATAAAAATTTTCATAAATACTTCTAACTTTCCAAAAGTAGAAAATTTCTATAAATACCATTATGACTATCGCAAAATAATTTTACAATTATGACAAAACACAACCTGGGCTCTGATACCACTGTTGGGTTTCCGACACTGCGGCGAGTGTGTGTTCGAACATGTTTCGTAAACATGTGCACAACGGAAGGAATAAAATAATAAATCTAATTTATTACAACACACACATCACACGCATGCATAGTACAACATGTGTAGACATAACTGTAAATTCAAATTTTGCAATAAAAGGAAATTTATACTACATATACCTGGCGTATCGCATGTAGCGGGAAAAGCATCAACCGGAACGATTCTCGCTAGAATTGTCTCTATCCGTATCCACGCCAAGTATCTTCGAAATGACTTCACAAAGTCACGAGACTCATCTTCGTACGGGTTACTAGCCTCGTGTTGAAGACGATGTGATCAAGAGAAGATCACGATCCGAATCAAAATTCGGATCAAAAATGAGTCCTCAAAAACTCGCTTCTCCGGAGAGGTATTCGTCAACTGTTTGACGAATCCTTCATCCTCCACCTATGAGAATTACCGGAGATCGAATCCCCAGCAAGTATACAGCTGTTGGAGCTCCAAACGTCGTCCAAATGATGCTCCGACAAGAAGGAAAAAAGCTGTCCAGAAAACTGGACAGCTTTGGTGGAGGAATAGGGGTCTGCCAAAAAGGAAGGTTGAAGCTCACCTTGTTGCCGAACCCAAAAGAGATCACCGGAGCTCCTCCGGCAGCAGCTCGACGCCGGCAAGGGGAGAGGACGGCAGCTGCTGGATGCCGGCAAGGAGATTGGGTGGTGGTGGGCGGCGGCAAGGGGGTTGGTGCCGACTACACCAAGGAGAAGGAGGGGCGGCAACTTAGGGTTGCAAGGATTTGGATTAGGGCTTAACAAAACCCTTAAGCCCTATTTTATAGAGAACAAATTCTCTTAATGGTTATCGGATCATAACCAAAAGCCTGTTAACCCGCTCCATTAATTTAAGTTAAAATAAACCAAACCATGATGGTTTATTTTAAGTTAAAACGAACCGAACCAACTTTGGTTCATTCGTTTAAAACAAACCAAACCCTTTGGTTTATTCTCCACCATTGGATTAGAACCAAACCAATTTGGTTCATCCATCATATCTTCATAAGACACGACCCATCCACACTTCCATTGTGACTGAAACGATTTCATGCTTGCTCCATGTTTGGTCCAACCAAACCTAGTTTCTCTCGGTCTGAGAATCTCATTCTCAAGCTCGTTTTAAATCCTTCGGATTACGCTCGTTGTGTGTGTGACCAAATAGGTTCTCGGTTTATGTTAGCCGTCTATAATTAACCATTAATTATAGAACGATCATGAGTGGCACCTAGTAGTACATCATGATCCCCAATTAACCGAAAAGATCAACGGTTGATCCAGAACTACTTCTGAAACCCTTCAGCAGCTCGAATTAATCGTGCCCCATTCCCTTCACTCATCTTATACCCACTTAGTTCAGGACATGATCTATAGTGTCAGTCCCCACTAGGTTGACTACGTCACACCTAGCCCAAGTATCATTTCCTCGTCCTACGGACTCTAGTTACTGCACATGTATCGAAGAGTACCTTACTCTAAACATGTAATGCTTTGGCCAAAGACTTTAGTAACAATCCGACGAGAGGCCATGGGTATACATCTCCTCGCAAGGAGTGGTGAATCCTTTATAGGATATTCAAACACCTTCGATCACTTCGACTTATACCCAATCATTTCGGGTCCACATCTCCTTAGAGATGCTTGCTTAAGATGTCAAAGCATAAGTCTTTATGATGAAGATGACTTGAATACCGCAAGTCAAAGGAACATCACACTTAAGCTGCAGTAAGAACTTCATTGACATATCTATATATGAGGAGAACCATATGAAGTCTTACGGCTGGTCACTCCAATGAACTAGTTACCATAACTAGCATCCACGATTAACTCCGGACATCACAATGTCTCCAGCCAGTGAGAATCAGCTGCTTGGATACACCAAGGAGTATACCTCTTGCTAGTCTCGACAGAATCAATGGTGTCCAAATCCATCAATTCATTGACTAGGGATATCACATGTAGAGATACTCATTAGTTGTGATCCAATCACAAATTGTAGGATCGTTGACATCATAATTACACATGTAGAGATACTCATTAGTTGTGATCCAATCACAAATTCTCTCATGCTGTGAATCGTATCATGGACATTCAGTAAATGAGTTTAAGATCTAATCAAATACATGAAAACATGTATACTCAAATAGTGAATCTTCATTTATCATATAAATGGTTCAAACATAAGGCGATTGCCTTAGGACATCTCTCATATATCACTAACACAACAGTCGACTGTTGGTCCAACAGTCAACTGTTAGTAAGGGCAGTTGACTACTAGTGTATCCGTTGGAGTTGTCCAGCATGGATTGAGCCGTTGTAAGACAATGACACTATAGGTAGTCGACTGCTATGTGCAAAATTAGCTTGATGCAGGTTATAAATGGAGCTCGAGTTGGAAGATTTTGCGTCAGTTTTTTGTGAGATTTTAAAGGGGAATTGTTGATGCATTCCAGACCTTCAAGAGCAATCCAAAGCAAGCAACAAGCAAGCAATCAAAAGTACTCTTGTAAAGTTGTTCTTTTCATTACATTTGTATACTTGTTTTTTCTTGTATTCTATTGTTGTATTGCTATTGTAATCACTTGTACGAGATTTCTCCACCTCCAATGTATTGTCGAGATGGAGAAGATTTAGTGGTGGTGTGCATCACTAGAGCTCACTTGAGCTCGATTCGTGGAGTAAGAACCCTAGGATCTGAACCATGTTATATCATTTTGTTGTGCTTGTGTATTTCGATTTGTATTTTGTATTGTATATTCTGCTATGTATAATATTTTTGTAGACAAGCACAACACGAATGCGATCGAATCCATCAAACGACGAGAAATCATTATTCACCCCCTCTAGCGACGTTAACCGATCTCTAACAAGATTTTGCCAATTTGACCCTTTCATCATATCTTCCATTCTTTTTAGGATATTTTCCATTTCATCATGTTTTGATCTCAAAACTTAATTTTCCATTTCTAATTTCCCTATTTTTGAATTTTTATTCTTTTTTTGGGGATATTTTCTCTTCCTAGGCATATGTCTAGATTTCATAGGGTTATTGCCTAAGTTCTCATTTACCTTCCTATCCTTAGGTAGGGTAGTCCTAGGGTTATCCTTAGGCCTAATATTATAATGTTTATCACCTAAACAAAAATATGTATTACTAGCATGCTTCTTATCATCAACGATTGCAAGTAAATTAAGTGATAAATTCCTAGCATAATTTTTATCACTAATAATTGGAAGAGCATTATTAAATATTACCTTTGTTGGTGCAGTGGCACCAGATAATCGAACCTAGGTTTTGATTATGACAAAAGGCTCAAAGTTAAGCTCTTATTATTATCTCATGAGCTGAGTTAAGTGTGCAGGAAATGGTTAAGCTAAGCCGAAGGTCAGCGACACTCGGAGAATCTCGTGTCGAGAAACTGCGATGGTCGGGCCACACCAGGAGAACTTCGTGGGAATTGAAGAACCTAGGTGGAAGACCGGAAGCTAAGCAACAGGTCAGAAAGGACCGGAGGTAAGCACGAGTGCGAATAGAGATGGTAAGGTCGTGTCCTTCGTACGGGGACAACCATAGAAGGCGATCCTGAAGGTTGAAGCTTCACTTCATGCTTCGCTTCGATCGCTCATGCATGGCGATCCTATCATACGTCCCCGAATTAAAAAAAAATTAATCCAGATGAAGATGAATTACCCAAGCAACCGATTAATCATTGTGCTATTTGATTTGAGTAGTCACTTGAACAAACTTGTTGTTCAAGCAACCTAACTCTTCTCCTTGATTAGCCGCAGAATATATGATGTAAGGATCGCCGATTTTTGTGTTCATCATCGGGGTCCAAGTAAATTAACCACATACATAATACCAAAGAACTATAATCAAAACAAACAAGATTATACCTAGCTCTTGTTTACCTCTTGAACTTCTATTGTATGACCTATCCTCCTCTTGGACGTTGTGTGGGCAATGATCCTCCAAGAATTGAAGCCTCCTAGATCGCATTTTCCTCTTCCTTGCTCGCTCCGAACAAAGGAAAGAATACTTCTCCCTTCTTCTTCGTACTTGCGCCAACCACCAAATAACAAATTCCTTGGTGTCCACCGGCCCTAAGGAGAGGGAGAAGATGAATGAGCACCGGCCAAGAGAGCTAGGGCTCTTGTTGTCGCCGGCCAAGAGACAAGGGAGAGGTGGAGAGGGTGGCGCCGGCAATGGAGAAAAAGAGAAAGGAAAAGCTCTAAAAATACTCCTTGTGTCGCCGGCCAAAAGAAGCACTCCTTAGGTTGCCGCCCAAGAGAAGACACACCCTAGAACTTCTTATGTTGTCGCCCAATGCCAACTCAAAACCCTAGAACTTCTATGATAATCATGTTGCCCAAGCCTTGGAAGCATATTTATAGATTTTGCCCAAGCCTCCTTTTAATCATGTCCGTTGGATCTAAGCTTCATGAGGGTTTTAATAGGCTACAATAGGGACCATGAGGAGGAGTTGGATCTTGGCCACCTAATGGATCCGACCCACATAAAATTCGATCCATTAATGATAATTCATTCCACTAGAGGATTATCATTGATCTACCTCACCAACCCCCATAATTAAATATGGGTTTCATATATTAATTATACAAATATCTCCCTGTGTTTAAGATATCGAATGTCCATTAATTAATTAATTTACTGACAATTAATTAATTAACATCTAACTCCATGAGTAGTACCACTCAACCTTATCATTATGCTGGAACAAGTCCACCTACAAGATTTACGTGATGATCCTTATGAGCTCCTCAATGGGACATCATCATCCTAATACATAGGACACAGTTTCCTCCTATAATCAACGATACACCATGTAAATAATATCATTTCCCAACTTACCAGGCCTATCGATTTAACCATAAATCTCGTCCATTGGTAAATCAAAGAAATAAATATTAAGTACATGTGCTCGTTATTATATCGGGATTAAGAGTATGTACACCATAATATTCGAGGTCCGATTCTATTATGTAGTCAACAATGAATTGAATCACCTCTAAGTCGGTTCTGTTCAATTCACACAAAGTGTACTAGTGTAATTCTATGGTCAAGACAAACCAATACCAAATCACACTACAACCATAACAATGGTTTGTCCAAAACCATCTCGGTTGCGAGCCTTTACTTATACTCTACAAGGAACTGATAACATGATCTCCCGTGTGACACTACACACCATGTTATCTACAATTTAATGTATTAAACAATATGCATAACCATAAAAATACAAACAATGATTATGTGATTCTTATTTCAAAACAAAGATGTTCATACAAAAGATAGACTTTTCAGTATACATTCCAACAACCTCCCACTTATACTAAAAGACTATGCTGCCATCAAAGTGTCATACATCTGATTCCCATTCCCTCCACATGTCTATCAAAAGCTCTTGCTGGGAGGGCCTTAGTGAAAGGATCTACCAGGTTATCCTCTGATGCAATCTTGGCGACATCAAATTCTCTTCGCTTTACGATCTCTTATATCAGGTGGTACTTGCGCTCTATGTGTTTACTTGCCTTATGGGCTCATGGTTCCTTCGAGTTTGCAACTACACCACTATTATCACAATAAATTATGATAGTCCTGGGCAAACCGGGAATCACATCCAAGTCCATCAAGAAGTTCCTGAGCCATATAGCTTCTTTGGCTGCCTCAGAGGCTGCCACATACTCAGCTTCCATGGTGGAGTCAGCCACACATTTTTGCTTGACACTCCTCCATACAATGACTTCACCTTTCAAAGTAAACACAAAACCCGAGGTAGACTTACTATTATCCCTATCTGATTAGAAGTCAGAATCTATGTAACCCATAGGGAGTAATTGATTTGTCTGGTATACCAGCATATAATCCCTAGTCCTTCTCAGGTACTTCAATATATGCTTTACCACAGTCCAATGTCCCTGTCCTGGATTACTCTGATATCTGCTAACCATGCCCATGGCAAAGCAGATATCCGACTTCGTACATAACATAGCATACATGAGGCTTCCTACCACCAAAGCATAAGGAACCGCCTTCATCTCCTCTATCTCCTTTGATGTTCTAGGACACATCTCTTTAGATAAAGGTACTCCATGCCTAAAAGGTAGAAAACCTTTCTTTGAGTTCTGCATGCTAAAACGAGCCAAAGTAGTTCAGGTGAAACCGCTCAAAACTCCTAGGTAGAGATTGGAGAATGATATCGACTTGAGTTTCCCCATCAATCTCAGCTCCAAGGACTTCCAGCTCATTCAAATGATCCATTATCTTGAAAACATGATCCCTCACAGGTGTTCCCTCAACCATGGTGGTCGTCATCAAGTTTCTGATGGCTTCTTGCCTAGCAATCCGATTCTGGTGTCCAAAAAGTTTCTTGAGATTGAGCTTCATGTCATAAGCAGTAGTCATGGCCTGATGCTGATGTTGCAATACATTTGACATAAAAGCCAAAATGTAACACCATGCCATCTCATCAGCCTTGATCTACTTCTTATAACTCTCTTTCTCCTTTTCCCCAGAATCATCCGTAGGCTTAGGAGGACATTCCTCGAGAAGTACATACTTGTACTCCTCAACAATCAAGACTATGTCCAGATTCCTTTTCCAATCCACATAGTTAAATCCAGTAAGTTTATTTTCCTTTAGAATTACAGCAAGTGGGTTAAAAATCATTTTGAGAAACCTAAGAATCACATAGATCAAAAATATTTAGATTTCAAAAAATTATTAATTCCTTAAACAATAAAATTTTAAAATCAACCAACACCTCAAAACACCGAGAATATCGTATGCCACGATAGTGTGGACGTATACGAATTCTACATTTGTAAGAGGAGGTTTTACCCATTAATTTTATTATCCTGTCAACCTTACTTTTTGACAAATAAAATTAATAGTTGGTTCCTCTTTGGCCCTACAATAAAAGCAGTGACTCTGATGGGGAGGATACTTATATTTGCATCTAAGTGTTCACCATTACCCGATACTAAAGAAATTACCTCAGATTATGTGCCTTCCGATGGGGAAGTACACACGCTCCTAAATAACTTCCTATAACTAAATTTGACCTAGAGATCCACAAAACAAACTCATCCGATATAGAGAAAGGCACTCAGAGCCAACGCGCAAGTTTGTTCGCATCACATGTCAAATTATAATGGTGGCCACGGGAATTTTTTTAAAAAATATCCCTCTCCCACTTAGTAATTTAAAATTGAGGAATTTTAACTATGCAAGCACAACAAGCATATAAATCAAAAGCAATAAATATGAAAAACAAATTTTCCAACTATTATGGCTTTTCTTCTCCAATATGCCTCCAATCATGTTACCACCTCGTCTGCTCCTCCATACACCATGTACAAGCCATCCGGAGATTCGAGCCGAGAAAAATTATTTTAATTTACATCCATTGATCCTATACTCCACAAAAGAGTGTACATGAAATCTAGATAAAATGTAAACTAAAATAAAAGAGTGGCTAAACAATGTCGTACTTAATTATAAAAATTAAATACTAGCCTCGTCAACCCCGAGGATTCAAATAATATTACGATTACACACTTACAATCACATACACACACATATGGCCATAATAGTTGGATCTTATGCATGCAACCAAAAAGGTAGCCTACACACATAATACTATTATCCGGCACACATAATATATGATAAGTGCATAAAAGTAACCGAATCCTAAACACACAAAATTGAAAACCATGGCTTTGATACCACTTGAAGGTTGAAGCTTCGCTTCTCGCTTCACTTTGGTCACTCGTGCATGGCGATCCTATCATACGTCCCTGGATTAAAAAAAAATAATCCAGACAAAGATGGATTACCCAAGCAACCGATTCATCATCGTGCTATTCGATATGAGTAGTCACTTGAACAAACTTGTTGTTCAAACAACCTAACTCTTCTCCTCGATTAGCCGCGGAATAGATGATGTACGGATCGCCGATTTTTGTGTTCATTATCGGGGTCCAAGTAAATTAACCACATACATAATAACAAAGAACTATAATCAAAACAAACAAGATTATACCTCTTGTTTACCTCTTGATCTTCTATTGTATAACCTATCCTCCTCTTGGACATTGTGTGGGCAATGATCCTCCAAGAATTGAAGCCTCCTAGATCACATTTTTCCCTTCCTTGCTCGCTCCAAACAAAGGGAAGAATACTTCTCCCTTCTTCTCCATACTTGCACTGACCACCAAAAAACCAATTCCTCGGTGTCCGCCGACCCTAAGGAGAGGGAGAAGATGAATGAGCACCGGCCAAGAGAGCTAGGGCTCTTGTTGCCGTCGGCCAAGAGACAAGGGAGAGGTGGAAAGGGTGGCGGCGGAAATGGAGAAGAAGAGAAAGGAAAAGCTCTACAAATCCTCCTTGTGCTGCCGGCCAAAAGAAGCACTCCTTAGGTTGCCACCCAAGGGAAGCCAAACCCTAGAACTTCTTATGTTGCCGCCCAATGCCAACTCAAAACCCTAGAACTTCTATGATAATCATGCTGCCCAAGCCTTGGAAGCGTATTTATAGATTTTGCCCAAGCCTCCTTTTAATTGTGTCCATTGGATCTAAGCTTCATGATGGTTTTAATAGGCTACAATAGGGACCATGAGGAGGAGTTGGATCTTGGCCACCTAAAGGATCTGACCCACATAAAATCCGATCCATTAATGATAATCCATTCCACTAGAGGATTATCATTGATCTACCTCACTAACTCCCATAATTAAATATGGGCTCCATATATTAATTGTATAAATATCTCCCCATATTTAAGATATCGAATATCCGTTAATTAATTAATTTACTGATAATTAATTAATTAACATCTAACTCCATGAGTAGTACCACTCAACCTTATCATCATGCTGGACCAAGTCCACCTACAGGATTTACATGATGATCCTTTTGAGCTTCTCAAGGGGACATCATCATCCTAATACATAGGACACAGTTTCCTCCTATAATCTACGGTACACCATGTAAATAATATCATTTCCCAACTTACCAGGCCGATCGATTTAACCCATAAATCTCGCCCATTGGTAAATCAAAGAAATAAATATTAAGTACATGTGCCCGTTATTATATTGGGATTAATGTGGGTGCAATCGGCCCGGACTCGAGTTTGACTCGAACTATATTTTGATGTTAGACAAAACACATGACATGGGATTGTCATGGGAAGTCCAACATGGGTTGGCCACGTAAATCCAAGTGTGTAGCCTTGGTGGTGAAAAGTCCAAGCATGGGGCTTGGTGTTGGGAAAATCCAAGCATAGGGCTTGGTGTTGGAAAGTCCAACATGGGTTGGCCATGTAAGTACAAGTGTGTAGCCTTGGTGGTGAAAGTCCAAGCATGGGGCTTGGCATGGAAAATCCAAGCATGAGGCTTGGTGTGGGAAGTCTTGAGGACTTGGCAAGTTCACTAGGCTCGGGGTCCTTGAGTCGGTGAAGGATGACATTGCAAAGTCGTGCTATTGGTGCATCCAAGGGACCGCCAGACGGGGAGTGAATGGAGTGAGGCCCAAGGGAAGCAGACTTCTAGGGCAAGAGACGCGAAGGATGGCATTGCGAAGCCGTGCGCTTGGTGCATCCGAGGTACATAGGGCGAGGGAAGAGAGCTTTGCTGGAGAACTCCATGAGAGATGAGGTGGACTTGGCTAAGTGTCTAAGACTGAGTGTCAGATGCTTAAACTTGGTGTTTGAGGGTTTACCCGACGATCAGATGCTCAAACAACTTGGTGTTTGAGGTTTTACTTGACAGTAGTCGACGGGCATAGATGCCAGTTCGACTGATCCAAGTCGACTAGGGTTCGACTAGTGTTAGACTGCTTTTTGTGGCCTGGCAGTCGATTGCCAAGGGATGGAAGTTGACTAATGTCGATAGTAGTTGACTGTCGAGGGATGGCAGTCGATTGATGGAAGTGTCATAGGAACAGAATGCTCCGTAGCCGACTGGGCAGTCGGCTACGAGGTCAGCAGTAGACTGATGGGTGATCCGTTAGAACTTATCCAACGTGGATCTTGTCATTATGAGACAACAACTATAGGGCCAGTCGACTGATGGTCACGATCAGTCGACTGATGGGCACGGAATCAACTCGTTTCAGGTGATAAATGGATCTCGAGATGGAGGATTTCGCCAAGGATTTTTGGGAGATTTTGGAGGGGAATTGCTACTGCATTCCAGACCTTCAAGAGCCAAACCAAAGCAAGCAATAAGAAAATGATCAAAGCAATTGTGTAAAAGTTTTCTTTTGTATTGTCTTTGTATTTTGGCTTGTATTTTTGGTTTACTATCATAATTTCTTGTATGAGGTTTCTCCACCTCCAATGTGTTGTCGAGAAGGAGTTTAGTTAGTGTCGTGCGCATAACTAGAGCTCGTTGAGCTCGCTCCATGGAGTAGGAACCATTCGGTTCTGAACCATGTATATCTTGTGTATGCTTGCATGTGTTCTTATTATTTTCACTTGTATTACTATTCCACTGCGCTAATGATAATCGTAGACAAGTGACACAAGAAGAATGAACGATTTCCATCATCTACGCATATCGGGCTATTCACCCCCCTCTAGTTGGCCACTAACATTCCAACAAGTGGTATCAGAGCAAGTTTCTTGTCGAGGACTAACCGCCAACACAAGCATGACAAGATAGCCGGGTACATCCTCCAACCACCAAAATTCGAAGGAGATTCTCAATGGTGGAGAAGAAAAATGGAGGTATATCTCGAAACTGATTTCGATTTCATGTTAATTCTAGAAAATGGTTTCAAAATGCCTAGGGATGAAAGCAATAGGCAAATTGAAAAGGCAAGATGGACCAAGGACCAAATGAAGGATTTCAAGACAAATCTCAAGGTAATCACATTGTTTAGTGATTTGATTCCTAACAACATTTGGTCTAGACTAGGTGATTATAGGGATGCTAAGGACCTATGGGACAAGGTGATCAAATTTCATGAAGAGCCCACATTGATCCATGTCGAGGAAGAATGCCCATCAACATCCGAATCTGAGGATGTTGAAGAATCGCCATCTACATTTGAAGATGTGGATGACTTGGAGGAAACCTCCACCTCTAGCATTGAGGGGGAGGAGAGGTCTTCCATTCCAGAGCAAGGTCAAGACGAAGCATCTACCTCTAGAAGAAGTGATCAGGAGGCTTCCACCACCTCCCTAGGTAACTCATGCATTATAATTAGGGATAAAAATCATATAATATGCTTTGAGTGTAGGGAGAAAGGGCATTACAAGAGTAAATGGCCAAAATTGGCTAAGGAAAAAGTACCGGCGTCAAAAGTCAACCAAAAGTCAAAGGATGTCGGAATCCTCGGTAGAAAGAGCAAAGAGTACATTGTGTGCTTTAAATGCAACCAAAGAGGACACTACCGAAGCCAATGCCCTAGGGGGAGAAAGAAAGGGCAAGAAGGTGTATCACATGTAGGGGGAGCTTCCAAAGCTAACCTTAAGGTAAAATTTAATGCACCTTCAATTTCTAAGGTTAATAATCATGCTAGGAACTATTTTACCTCTCTTGCAATTATTAATGAAAAGCATGCTAGTAGGAACAAATATTTTTGTCTAGGTGCCAAGCATGTTAGTTTACCTTAGGACATACCTAGATATCATAATTCTAGAAAAATCCTACCTAAGGAGTCCATTAGGAGGATAGAAGAAAATTTGGACATTAACCCCAAAAAGTCTAGGCATATTCCTAAGAAGAGTCATTCCCAACAGATAAATGAAAAATCAAAATTGGGAAAATTAGAACTAGAAAACTAAGCCTTGAGGTCAAGGCTTAAAAAATTAGAGAAGACCCTAGCAAGAATCACAAATTCAATTAAAGGGTCAAATGTTCAAAATTCAAGGCCTAGGAAACAAGAAATGTCCAAGGGCAAGAGGGGTTTGGGTCACAAACCTATGTCCTATCACAATGTTCCATTTAATTATGGAACAATATCTAGGTCTAGGAAAACCAAGGCTAATATGGAAGTTATCCCTAAGACTAGACATGGTAAGTGTTTAGTGGCTAAGGACTTAAGAAAAATCAAGAAAGCCACTAAGAAGGTCAAAGGAGGAGTCACCTCTAGAGTTGACCTAGGAAAGACCAATTTGACTAATGTGTCAAAACCAAAAAGGGTCATTAGGAAGGTATCTAGGGAAGTTATCCCTAGTGAATACCTTGTTAACCCAAGGAGCTCCAATAGATATTGGGTTCCTAGGAGCGTGATCGATTCACGCTAGATGGATTAGGATGTGTCAAACTTAAGTGGATGGGTAGTTAACCTAGCCATGGTGAGTTGACACATTAGGATGTGCCAATGTGGTTAAGAAGATGAAAAATGATTAAATTGGCACAATTAGGTCTTAGGAGTAATGGTGTGCCATTTTGGAATTTTGGCACACTAGGGGGATAATTGGCATTAAGGCAAAAATGGACTTAATCCTAGAAATGACAATTTGGGCTTAACACTTAGGTATTCTATACCTTAGTATTATATAATTGTCATGTTGTGTTTTCCTTGCCATGACATGACATCATATTTAGTTTTATCCTATAAAATGTCATGATCATTTTTAGGGTTATTTCTATATGTCATGTATGCTTAGATTTCATTCACATGCCATGACATCATGATTTTGGAACATGCTCTTATCTCTGTATCATTTATGCCATAATCATCATTCATGCATAAGTAAAATAAAATTAAGGACTAAGGCATGATTTGAAGTCCCATGCATAAGGGAATCAAATAATGTTGCCTAGAAATATGCATGAAATCCTAAATAACAAAGATCTCACATCTCACTAATATTTGACTTGTATGTGTTTTACACATGTAGATACAAGTGAGATGGTTAGGAAAAAGGAATTAAAGGTTTTAAAAATATTTCAAAAATATTTTGAAAAACCTTGGTGAAGTCTATCTTTTGATAGCAATCACCATTGAATGAGGTGATACAAAGAGGGCTCAATATTTAAGTTTTTCTCAACTTTTGAACTTTGAGTCAATCTCACTATTTTTGTGGGTAAAAAATTTTTATAATATTTTTCACCCATAGTGTTTGTTATGAGTAATATACGTATGAATTTTCAAGATTTTTCAACTTATGTATATTTACTTGTGTATTTCAAAAATTGGTTTCTGATAATTGAAAATCTGGATTTTTCAATTATCAGTGGACTGCCATGGATGGCAGTCGACTGATGTTGGTGGCAGTCGACTGGTATCTAAGAGAGTCGACTGCCAATGCTGATTTTGGGTAAACCTTGGTTGTTAGGCCCATGTTCAGCTATGTTTTGGTCCCCTAACCACTCCTAATCCTAGGACATGCTATGGAGAGCATTAGAAAGGGTGGAAATCCATTGGATATGGATTAGGAGAAGTGTTTAGGGTGAGTATCAATTTTAAGGTGGATGAGAGTTCATTGTTGAACTTTACCTTAATTTTGATTGTTTAAGCGTTCCTATTGGCTTAGGGACTCTCCAAGGACATTGTTGGTGCAATGGTCAAAGGGGAGAAAACTTTTAGGGGAAGGTATCCATCATGGGAAGATGGATGTGTCTTTTTCTTCAAGGGAGGAAAATTGGGTTGCCTCTCTTAAGTGATATGGGACTTATCACTAGAAAGATTATAGGCATGTGTGTTCCTCCAAGGAAGAGATTGTAAGATCTCATTGGGATATGAGACATTCATACCCTTGGGGAGGACCTTTTTGATGTATGTCAAAAAGGGGGAGAAGTTACCAATTGGGATAGTTGGAATTCTCATTGGGATGTGAGAATTGTCAATTGGGGATAATTGGTAGACTTGGGTTTGAGGTTTTGTCCAACATCAAAAAGGGGGAGATTGTTGGTGCAATCGGTCCAGACTCGAGTTTGACTCTAACTGTATTTTGATGTTAGACAAAATGCATGACATGGGATTGTCATGGGAAGTCCAACATGGGTTGACCACATAAATCCAAGTGTGTAGCCTTGGTAGTGAAAAGTCCAAGCATGGGGCTTGGCATTGGGAAAATCCAAGCAAAGGGCTTGGTGTTGGAATGTCCAACATGGGTTGGCCAAGTAAGTCCAAGTGTGTAACCTTGGCGGTGAAAGTCCAAGCATGGGGCTTGGCATGGAAAATCCAAGCATGAGGCTTGGTGTGGGAAGTCTTGAGGACATGGCAAGTTCACTAGGCTTGGGGTCCTTGAGTCGGTGAAGGATGACATTGCGAAGCCATACGCTTGGTACATCCAAGAGACCACTGGACGGGGAGCGAATGGAGTGAGACCCAAGGGAAGCAGACTTCTAGGGCAAGAGATGCGAAGGATGGCATTGCGAAGTCGTGCGCTTGGTGCATCCAAGGGACGTAGGCCGAGGGAAGAAAGCTTTGGTGGGGAACTCTATGAGAGATGAGGTAGACCTGGCCAAGTGGCTAAGACTGAGTGTCAGATGCTCAAACTTGGTGTTTGAGGGTTTACTCGATGGTCAGATGCTCAAACAACTTGGTGTTTGAGGTTTTACCCGACAGTAGTCGACTAGAATAGGTGTCGGTTCGACTGATCCAAGTCGACTAGGGTTCGACTGGTGTTAGACTGTAGTTTTGTGGCCGATCATGAAGGGATGGCGATCGTGATGTCGGCAATGATCGGCTAGAGGGATGGCGATCGTGATGGAAGTGTTGAGCCTGAGAATGCTTCGTAGTCGATTGGGTAATCGGCTACGAGGTCATCAGTCGACTGATGGGTGATCTATTGGAACTTGTCCAGAGTGGATCTAGTCATTGTGAGACAATGGCTACAGGACCAGTCGACTGATGGTCATAATCAGTCGATTGATGGGCGCAGAATCAGCTCGATGCAGGTTATAAATGGAGCTCGAGATGGAGGATTTTGCCAAGGATTTTGAGGAGATTTTGGAGGGGAATTGCTGCTGCATTCCAGACCTTCAAGAGCCAAACCATAGCAAGCAACAAGCAAGTGATCAAAGCAATTGTGTAAAAGTTTTCTTTTGTATTGTCTTTGTATTTTGTCTTGTATTTTTGTATTACTATCGTAATTGCTTGTACGAGGTTTCTCCACCTTTGACGTATCGTAGAGAAGGAGTTTAGTTAGTGTCGTCTGCATAACTAGAGCTCGTTGAGCTCGCCCCGTGGAGTAGGAACCATTCAATTCCAAACTACTTATATCTTGTGTATACTTGCATGTGTAGTTAGTATTTTCATTTGTATTACTATTCTGCTGTGCTAACGACAATCGTAGACAAGTGACACAAGAAGAGCGGAAGATTTCCATCGTCTACGCATATCGGGCTATTCACCCCCCTCTAGCCGACCACCGACATTCCAACAATTAAGAGCATGTACACCATAATATCCGAGGTCTGATTCAATTATGTAGTCAACAATGAATTGAATCACCTCTAAGTCGTTCCTACTCAATACACACAAAGTGTACTAGTGTAATTCTATGGTCAAGATAAACCAATACCAAATTACACTACAACCATGCTAATGGTTTGTTGAAAACCATCTTAGTTGTGAGCCTCTACTTATACTCTACAAGGAACTGATAACATGATCTTCTGTGCGACACCACACACCATGTTATCTACAATGTAAAGTATTAGACAATATGCAAATAATGATCATGTGATTCTTATTTCAAAATGAATATGTCCATACAAAGACTAGGCTTTCAGTAGACATCCCACCAGATCCGACTAAGACTTCCAGTGGAAGGTCTAGGTCGAGATCGGACGGTAAGGAACCATCATATTTACTATCTCTTGTTTGTATTGTGTTAACTTTGTGTTGCAGTTGAATAACCTAGCTAGTAGTCGACTGTTGGCTATTGGCAGTCGACTACTGCTAGTATCAGTCGACTGATGAAGGTAATCAGTTGACTACTATTCAAGCTGTCCAGCTCGAATAAAGTCAAGATAAGCTCCACTTATCTTGGGGGGATGAGACTCTTTGACTCTTATATGGTTCTCAATGGTTTAAAGATTGAAGGGCTATAAAAGAAGGGGGGTTCACCCCTTTAGGTCATCTCAATTGCTCTCACAATGATGAAGGTCTATGACAATGCTACGCTGGCACTACGTCGACGTCGCGCCGAGTTTCACACTTCTAACGTCGGTAATATTCTATTTTAATTGTCTTACCTTTTGTATTCAATCTTCCTTTATCGTGTTTTCATTGTAAAGAGGAGAGGTGAGATTGTCTCTCTTCCTCAATCTTTTATTTATTGTAATCGTTGTCTCCTACCTCCAACGAGGAGGAGATTGTTAGTGGATTACCCCATTGTACACGGTCTAGGATCGCAGGGCCTTGGAGTAGCAGTCTTTCAATTGTGAACCAAGTAAAAACAAATTGAGTCATTTAATATTATTGCATCTTAATTTCTCCCTGTGCCACTCGAGTTTTATCGAACTAAAAGAAAGATTTTTACGCTCGCTATTCACCTCCTCCCCCCTCTTGCATGCTTTCGATCCAATAATTGGTATTAGAGCGGGGGCGCTAAGATTTGGTGCAACCACCAATCTAGAATTTCTTTTGGTTTCTTTTCATATTTTTTTTTTTTAAGCTTTTCGATATTTCTCTTCCCGCACTACTAATCCAAGACTAGAGTCTTGGCAACCTTTTTCATGTCATTTTTATTTGTGTGCAAGGTTCATTTTTAATGGCCCACATTGAGGGGTATAGCACCACCCTACCTCCATTCTTTAATGGAGATTATTTCCGTTATTGGAAAGGTCAGATGAAGTGTGTCTTGAAAACACAAGTTGAGACTTGGATAATAATCGAAACTGGCTTTGCTCTACCCACCAATGTGTTGGGTTTCCCCGGCACCACGATGAGTGTTTGTTCGAACACGTTTCGTAAACATACACACAGCGGAAGCAATAAAAGTAATAAACTTAATTTATTACAACACACACATCAAACGCACACAAGATATAACATGTGTAGACATAATTGCTATTTAAAATTTTGCAATAAAAGGAAACTTATACTAGGTATACCTGACAGATCACGTGTAGCTTGAATGACATCAACCATAGTGACTCTCGCTAGAATCGCCTTTATCCGTATCCATGCCTGTTGGTGCAATCAGACCCAAAGGATGTTTTTGGTGATTGACAAGGGTTTAAGTCAAGGTGATTTATCTCATACGGTTGTTTGAGATGTATTTTCAGGAAATCTCTTGTAGGTCGAGGACTGGATGCAAGATTGATGAAGACCCGGACGTGGAGTCCTGGCAAGTGAAGACCCGGACGTGGAGTCCTGGCAAGTGAAGACTCGGACGTGGAGTCCTGGCAAGTGAACACCCGGACGAGGAGTCTTGGCAGTGAAGACCCAGACAGGGAGTCTTGGCACGAAGTCCCGGAGATGATTTCTGGCATGGAAGACCTATGAACAGTAATTCATAGGCATCAGGTAAAGGTGGTAGTCGAGGTGACACCTCGACTGGAACCTACTGCTCTTGTCGAGCAGCAGGTTGACTCATACCAGTCGAGGCGACGCCTCAACTGATGCTTGGTTCAACTAAGCAGACGCAAGGAGGTGTCGACTGAGAGCTCGATTGCTTTGGACAAACAGAAGGTTCTGACTGTATTAGTTGAGGCAGCGCCTCGACTGAGGTTATTTCTTACGAGCAGAGGCAAGCCACAGTCGGTTGATGTCTCGGCCTTGTATGTTCGTAGAGGAAAACCGGCAATGAGGCGGCGACTCGACTAGAGCTTTGATCCAACGGAATAGACGCAAGGGACTGTCGATTGGGAGCTCGACTGTTTCTCTATTCAGTTGGAACCAAAGCTTGCCAGTCGAAGCGGCGACTCGACTAGAGCTTTAATCCAACGGAACAGAAGCAAGGGACTGTCGACTGGGAGCTCGATTGTTGCTCTGTTCAGTTGGAACCAAAGCCTGCCAGTCAAGGCATCGGATCATCGCCTCGACTGGACCTATGTTTTCAACAGAAATAAACCTAATTATGGTCCAAATCTTACCATTGAAGCCATTAATAAATGCCAATTAATGCTCCAGTCGAGGCACCAACCGAGGCGACTCGACTGGGCGGGCAGAAAATGTTGGATCGAAAGTGTCGCTAGAGGGGGGGGGGTGAATAGCGATACGGTGTCGTTAAAAACTTTTGCAATAAGTAAAAAGCAAGTAGAGAATGCACAGCGGAAATATAAAGTAGACAAGATATTTTTACGTGGTTCACAATCTTTCGATTGCTAATCCACGGCCCTAGTGATCCTTGATCACGTACGGAGGGCAATTCACTAAAACCACTCCTCTTCGTTGGAAGTAGGAGCAACGATTACAAAAAGAAATCAAGGCAAAGGGACACTCCCCCTTTCCTTGTTACGATTAAAGCACAAAGACAATTTAAAGAAGTAGAACTTAAATAAATATACCGACAACTCTTATAAGTAGAAGATGTAGCTTTCGTTGTCGGCGGTACTTCGTCGTAGCAAATGTGAGTAGTAGTAGCGGCGTTACGACGGCGTGTTGAGAGCTCTTGAATTCTTGTGATTTGCTTGGCTTGAACATGTCTATTTATGGATATTGATCTATGAATTTAGACATAGGTAGTGTCCAAGGTGAGGTTCTTATCCCCCAAGACTTGTTCATCCACATCCTTTGCGCCAACTCAAGGATGAGGTGTTTCATCCAACCACCTTGTGCCACCTCCAACCTCCTTGTGCGCCAACTCAAGGATGAGGTGTTTCATCCAACCACCTTGTGCCACCTCCAACCTCCTTGGGCGCCAACTTGAGGATGAGGTGTTTCATCCAACCACCTTGTGCCACCTCCAACCTCCTTGGGCGCCAACTTGTTGGAGCCATTCAACTTGTGCCACATCATGGGAGCCAACCATCTTGTGCCAACTCACCTTATTTTGGGCGCCCACCACAAGGAAGCTTGGTGATGGTTTGGATGTCCACCTTGATGCCACATCACCCTTTGTACCAAAACACGAGTCAAGTCCAAATTCACCCTTGAAATTCGAGCTCTTCTCGAGTGGAACTTGACTAGCAGTTGAGTCAAAGGGTAGTCAAAGGGTTTTGGAGCAGATACAAGTTAGCTTAAAATATAAAAATACGATGGTTCTAACCATCCGATCTCGACCTAGACCTTCCATTGGAGGTATTGGGTCGGATCTACGCTTAACGACCTTGCCGCTTTCACACGAGCTTACCTTGTAGCCTCGCTTCGGTCTTCACCCGAGTACCTCGGCTTCCTCCAAGTCCTCTCAAGGCGTTGCCCGACCACCTCGGTTCCCACCGGTGTCGCAGACCTTCCGCTCAACTTTAGCATTTACGCACACTTAATTGAGCTCGTAAGATAACAATATACCCTTAACTATTGAGTTTTTGCCATAATCAAAATACTCGGTTCGACTTTGGTGCCCACTGCACCAACAATCTCCCCTTTTGATTCATGGCAAACCGACACAAAAGTTAAGGAAAAATTACATAACAAAGAAGCTAGCATAATGATTAAGCATGAATGAGCTAGCATAAAGATTAAATATGAATGAGCTAGCATAATGATTAAATATGAATGAGCTAGCATAATGATTAAATATGAATGAGCTAGCATAATGATTAAGTATGAATGAGCTAGCATAATGATTAAATATGAATGAGCTAGCATAATGATTAAGTATGAATGAGCTAGCATAATGATTAAATATGAATGAGCTAGCATAATGATTAAGTATGAATGAGCTAGCATAAAGATTAAGGAGTGAGCAATATTATTGTTTCAAGTTCTCCCTTTGAGGTAACCTCCCCTTGACCGAAGGTGAGTTCTTGAAAAATAATTTTACTCCCCCTTAATAGTTGCTTAAGTAAACGGAATTACTTAATATAAAAGGTAATAATTTTGTTTACTTTCTTCCTTACTTTTGTGACTTTCTCCCCCTTTTGCCTTAACTCAAAAAGTTTGTAAATATATTTTAAGGTTTGTAAGTCCAAGCAAGTTCCCAATATAAATATATATATTTTTTTTAAAATAATAATAAGCTTGAAAATATGTTCATCTAAAATGTACAACTCCGGTTGGACTTGATTGATATAGAATGATCAATAAGTCTTGAAGGAGTTGATTAATTTTAAATAATTATACTCCATGGTTCATGTCGATGCGAATCTACATCTCGGAACTGTGAGTAAGGTCCTAACATCTCACGCCCGTCTACGTGGCTAAGTACACAAACACATTAGTCCTATGTGTTGTGAGATGTGTTCCTTAAATCTATAGGTATATGATTTCTAAGGTAAGACTTAGGCTAATTTCATAAAAGAAGCAAAAGTAGAGTACATATATAGAAAAATTTAAATCCTACTCTATTACGCACATACCTAACTTTCGCCTTAATAAACTAAATTCGCCGGGTAGTGGTTTGGTGAAGATGTCCGCTAGGTTTGATTTGGACTCAACATACTCTAGTTGTATAGTTCCATTAGTTACATGTTCCCTAATGAAGTGGTGTTTAACTTCTATATGTTTTGTCCTAGAATGACATATTGGATTTTTAGTTAAGTTAATTGAACTAATGTTATCTATGTAGGTTTTAATGTTGTTAAAGATTAAGCTAAAGTCTTGGAGAGTGTGCTTCATCCACAGTGAAGAGACACACTCACCCATCGCAACGTATTCGGCCGGTGGTAGATAAGGCAACGCAATGCTTCCTCATCGCACCAACTTACTAGACTCGAGCCGAGGATTTGACAACAACCACTCGTGCTCTTTCTATCGAGTTTACTACCGGCATAGTCGAGTCAGAGTAGCCGATTAGATTAAACTCGGTAGATCTAGGGTACCAAATACCTACGTTAGCGTGCCCTTTAGATATCTAAGGATACGCTTGACTAGGTTAGGTGAGACTCCTTGGCACAGTTTGTAACCTTGCGCACATACTTACGCGAATAAAATGTCGGGTCGGCTCGCGGTTAAGTATAGGAGACTTCCTATTGCGCTCTATAGTATTTTAGGTCAACGGGTTTTCCTTCTACATCTTCGCTTTATATTAACATTAGTTGCCATAGGTGTATTGATTATTTTAGCATCTTGCATTCCAAATCGATTTATTAAGTCCTTAGTATATTTTTGTTGATGTAAATATATTCCATCTTTAGTTTGTTTAATTTGTAAACCTAAGAAGAAACTTAACTCTCCTACTAAATTCATTTCAAATTAACTTTCCATAAGTGAGATGAATCGTTTAGCAGGATCGAGTTGGTAGTTCCAAAAATTATATCATCTACATAGATTTGGGCTATAAAGATTTCTTTTCCTACGGTTTTAACGAATAAGGTTGGGTCGACTAAACCTTGGTTGAATCCTTTGGACTTAAGATAGATCGAAAGCCTTTCGTACCTCAAGCTCTTGGGGCTTGTTTGAGTCCATATAGGGCTTTCTTAAGTCTAAGGACATGGTCAGTTTATCTAGATTTTGAATCCGGAGGTTGGTGACGTAAACTTCTTCCTTAATGTATCCATTCAAAAATGCTGACTTGACATCCATTTGAAACAATTTAAAACCTCGATGTGCAGATATGCTAACAACATTCGGATGGACTCTAGTGCAGCTACGGGCGTAGGTCTCATCGTAATCTAAACCTTCGACTTGACTAAACCCTTTGCGACTAACCTAGCTTTATTTCTAACTACTTCACCTTTATCATCAAGTTTATTTCAAATACCCACCTTGTTCCAATAATTGATTTTTCTTTAGGTGGTGGTACTAATTCCCGACTTCATTTCTAGTGAATTGAGCTAGCTCTTCTTGCATAGCAATAATCCAATCGGGATCAAGAAGTGCTTGTTCAATAGTTTTGGGTTCGATTTTTGGAAATTAACGAGATTTGACTAAGGTTTCGATATGAAGCTCTAGTTCGAACCCTAAATTTGGATCACCTATAACTTGATTGATAGGATGATTTGTTTGAGTCTTAGTGTGACTCGGGTTAGGGTCATCTATCACTTGGTCGATAGGATGACTTGGGTGAGTTCTAGTTTGACTTGGGTTAGAGTCATCTATCACTTGGTCGATAGGATGACTTGGGTTAGGGCGAGATTCAAGTTCAAGATCAGTCGGGTTCGCTATAAGTTGATTTGCTAGTTGGTTTTGTTAAGGATTGAACGGGTTCGTGTCCTTCGTCGAAAAACTATATTAATGGTTTCTTCGACTCTAAGAGTGTCGTGATTGTATACCCTATAAGCTCTCGGTGGTTGAGTATCCTAGAAAGGTTCCAGAGAGGTTTTGGATTTGAATTTCCCTAGGTAATCCTTAGTGTTTAAGATATGTACCTTGCATCCAAATACCCTAAAGTACTTGATGTTCGGTATTTTATCGTGATAAATCTCGCATTTGAGGTCTTTTGGTGCCTCTTTACCATAAGGATCCTATTTTGGACATAGCAAGCCGTACTAACGGCCTCGCCCTAAAATCTATCGGGTAGGTTATACTCGTTTAACATTGTCCTAGCGGCTTCTTGTAGGGTTCTATTTTTCCGTCGACTAACCCATTTTGTTGTGGGGGTTCTAGGACATGAAAACTCATGGTGGTATCCGCTTAGGTTACGTAAAATCTGTAAACTGTGATTTTCGAATTCACCACCATGATCGCTTCTAAGTCTTTTAATCTTAAGGTTCTTTTGATTTTCGATTAACCTACAAAGATTGATTAGTTGGTCTAGGGTATCATTTTTATGTTTGATAAACCTAACCCAAGTAAATCTAGAATAGTCGCCAATTATGACTAAGCAAAATTGACTACCATTGAGTGACTTAGCTCCATGTGAATCAAATAGATCCATGTGTAGGAGCTCAAGAACACTTTTGGTTCGTTCTTGATTAGTTAATTGATGTTGTGTCCTAGATTGTTTACCTTGTTGACAAGCATTACATATTTTATTATCCAAGTTGTTTAGTTTAGGCAAACCTATAACCAAGCCACTGACTCATCTTGTGGACGAGTCTCTTAAAAGTAGTGTCCGAGTCCTGCCATAACCAAGATTCCTCTTCTTTGTGTCATAAGACACTTGGTTGAGGAGTTGGGTAAATTTATTGTGTAGATGTTGCTACTCCTAGTTCCTTTAAGTATTATTTTAGATGTTGCATTTATTTTGATTACGCATTCATTTTCTAGAAATATGACCTTATAATTGTTATCACACAATTGGCTTACACTAAGTAAATTATATTGAAAGTTTTCTACTAATAAGACATTTTGAATTGTAAAGTTAGAGTTGAGCTCAATATCACCCGATCCGATGATTTTGAGCTTGCCGTTATTTCCAAGGCCACCGATCCTTGTCGCTTGAATCGTAACTCGAAAATTTGAGTTGATCCCGGTCATGTGTCGGAGCAACCATCGTCTAACATCCATTGATCCTACACATAAGGTAGTTGGATCGGATATTGGAATTACTAAAGGGTTGTTTGTAAGTTTTAAACCTAAATCATCTCACCAATATCTACATGATCAAAACATGTTATTCCTATGTGTTATTGTGAGATGACTTTCAATTTTACTTGATTAATTTTAATGAATTTAAATTAACCAACATTAGGTTAGATTCGGATTTAGTCTAAGCTCATCAAGTAATCTTTTCAAGAGATTAGCTTCCAGGTCGTGGCGAGGCACAGAGGCCTTCTTTGATCGGAACAACGACCACTTCCTTAGACAAAGCTAATTTCAAGAAATTGATAACTCGACTTACTTGAGACTACATCTTGGTCTAACTAGTTATTTTTGAAAAGAGGCTCCCCGAGGCTCAATCTTTTCGTAGGATTTTAGTTGGTTTATTTTTGAAAAGAGGCTCCCCGAGGCTCAATCTTTTCGTAGGATTTTAGTTGGTTTATTTTTGAAAAGAGGCTCCCCGAGGCTCAATCTTTTCGCAGGATTTTAGTTGGTTATGAGTCCTATCTAACCATTCTAAAAATAAAGGAAAAACTAAGCATGCAATTTCTAAGACTTAACAAAAATACATTTTGTATTGGCTCCCCCTGGACCATTGAATCGAGTGGGTCTATTCACATAGTGAATTTGATCCTTGGGAACCCAATACATGTTAGATCCTAAAGTTGAAATCAAAGTGGTCTTAGGGACCCATGCTTGGACATTTTTCTTATGTTGGTTTACTATAGACATATATGACTTATTGGTTGTATTTGAGTTAAACCCGAGTCCGGCCTTGTTGTACACGGCCCTTTGTGATCCAAGTAAGAGGTCAAGTCCCTTGGATCCCAAAGTGAACCTTTCCAACGTGTTCCTAAGGTCTTCGACTTGTGTTTTCAAAAGCGAGTTCTCAACTTCAAGCTTTTCAACTTGAGTTGAGTCCTCCTCTTGAATACGAGTAGTCGAAGAGGTTAGGGAGACCTCATGTTTGAGAAGGTTAACCTCCTAAATTAGGGTCTCGACCTTGGACTCGGACTTAGCTAGTTTCTTATTTAAAAATTTAATTGCACCATACAAAGTATTAAGTAACGACCGACTTACCCTTTATGATTCTTTTGAACCGGATACGGATCCGTGGCTTGTCTTGAATGGAAGCTCATCATCGGATTCGGACTCGGAATCTTCTTGGTTTCGAGTCGTGCTCGGTCGGCTTGGCCATTAGAGCTTGGATATCGCCTTCTTCCTCCGACAACTCCTCCCAAGTAGCGTTAGCTTTCTGGTCTTTGATGCGTTATTCTTTAGCTTTGGGCACTCGGACTTGATGTGACCGAACTCGCTGCACTCATAGCATCTAAAATTAGAAGTATTTGAATTAGGTTTAGGCTTACCTTGAGTTGTTGGTCGTTTCGCCTCTTGATCATCTTGAACTAGATTGACTAGTTCGGATTCTATTTCGAGTCTACTTCCGATTCGACTCGCCTTCTTCCTTCGGGGGTGGCTTGCTCATGGGCTTCTTCTTCTTGGAACCTCGCAACTAACGCAATACTCTTCTCGGCCCGGACCACGTTAGTTTGCTCATGTAATTCAAGTTCAAAACAATTGCCTAACCTAATTTTAGAAAGGTCCTGGAGACCTTGTAGGCATCGACCATGGATGCCCACAAGGTGGTCCTAGGAAACGAGTTAAGAGAATACCGATAAGGTCGCGATTCTCGACCTTTTGTCCGATGGCATGGAGTTGGTTGAGATGTCTTGGATACGAGCATGTAGTTGAGTTGCGGTCTCGCTTTTCCTGCATTTTCAAGTTATACAATTTATTTAAAAGTAAATCTCTTTACATACCTTCGTGTCGCCGGTGCCTTCGTAGTAGTTCCACTAGCTTGGTCCATAAGTCCTTTGCACTAATGAAGGGCCGACGCGGTTGAGCTCTTCCTTGACAACCCACATTGCAAGATTTGAGTTGCCTTGGCATCGGCTTCTACTTGTTTTTTCATGGAATTTGACCATTGATCGTAACCCAAAGATTCACCATCTTCATTAATAGGAAGTGTGACACCGGTTTGGATTACGATCCACATCTCGATTTGGGTTTTAAGAAAGCATTCCATCCGACCCTTCCAATAACGAAAGTCATTACCGTTGTAAAACGGGTCGAAGCGGTGCTAAACCCTTCGAGATGGGCCATTTAAAAACAAGAAGAAGAACGATTTAAAAGAATCTTGCAAAACACACACGGAAAGAATATTCCAAGACTTTCCTTGGATTAGTAGGGAAGTAAAAGGATATATAAAATGTAACTTGCAAAAAGAAATAAACAATCAAATGCGAATGTCGTTGAAGTTCCGGAGGACAACCTTACTCGGGATCTAACCCGAAGGACAACCTTATCCGGATCCTAAAGCCTCTAATGCAATTCTATATGTAGGAGAAGATAAGCAAGTGAAATAATTATACGAAAACAGAAATAAATAAATAAAAAATCTGTAAAAAAAGAAAAACAAAGCTAGATTGGTGGTTTCACCGAATCTTAGCGCCCCCGGCTCTGATACCAATTGTTGGATCGAAAGTGTCGCGCGAGGGGGGGGGGGGTGAATAGCGATACGCTGTCGTTAAAAAACTTTTGCAATAAGTAAAAAGCAAGTAGAGAATGCACAGCGGAAATATAAAGTAGACAAGATATTTTTACGTGGTTCACAATCTTTCGATTGCTAATCCACGGCCCTAGTGATCCTTGATCACGTACGGAGGGCAATTCACTAAAACCACTCCTCTTCGCTGGAAGTAGGAGCAACGACAAAAGAAATCAAGGCAAAGGGACACTCCCCCTTTCCTTGTTACGATTAAAGCACAAAGACAATTTAAAGAAGTAGAACTTAAATAAATATACCGACAACTCTTATAAGTAGAAGATGTAGCTTTCGTTGTCGGCGGCACTTCGTCGTAGCAAATGTGAGTAGTAGTAGCGGCGTTACGACGGCGTGTTGAGAGCTCTTGAATTCTTGTGATTTGCTTGGCTTGAACATGTCTATTTATGGATATTGATCTATGAATTTAGACATAGGTAGTGTCCAAGGTGAGGTTCTTATCCCCCAAGACTTGTTCATCCACATCCTTTGCGCCAACTCAAAGATGAGGTGTTTCATCCAACCACCTTGTGCCACCTCCAACCTCCTTGGGCGCCAACTCAAGGATGAGGTGTTTCATCCAACCACCTTGTGCCACCTCCAACCTCCTTGGGCGCCAACTTGAGGATGAGGTGTTTCATCCAACCACCTTGTGCCACCTCCAACCTCCTTGGGCGCCAACTTGAGGATGAGGTGTTTCATCCAACCACCTTGTGCCACCTCCAACCTCCTTGGGCGCCAACTTGTTGGAGCCATTCAACTTGTGCCACATCATGGGAGCCAACCATCTTGTGCCAACTCACCTTATTTTGGCCCACCACAAGGAAGCTTGGTGATGGTTTGGATGTCCACCTTGATGCCACATCACCCTTTGTACCAAAACACGAGTCAAGTCCAAATTCACCCTTGAAATTCGAGCTCTTCTCGAGGTGGAACTTGACTAGCAGGTTGACCGTAGTCAAAGGGTTTTGGACCGCATACAAGTTAGCTTAAAATATAAAGTACGATGGTTCTAACCATCTGATCTAAACCTAGACCTTCCATTGGAGGTATTGGGTCGGATCTACGCTAACGACCTTGCTTCGCTTTCACACGAGCTTACCTTGTAGCCTCGCTCGCCTTCACCCGAGTACCTCGGCTTCCTCCAAGTCCTCTCGCGCGTCTGACCACCTCGGTTCCCACCGGTGTCGCAGACCTTCCTTCCAACTTTAGCATTTCTGCACACTTAATTGAGCTCGTAAGATAACAAATATACCCTTAACTATTGAGCCTTTTGCCATAATCAAAATACCGGTTCGACTTTGGTGCCCACTGCACCAACAGAAAAGCCCTAATCAGGCTCGAGCTATCAAGTATTCTGGGCTTATATATTTCAAAGTTAAAAAAAAAAGAACTTACGACATTTTCTGAAGAAAGACACGAGGGAAAAAGTTTCTTCATTCTTAAAAGCCTTGATCATCCAACAGGAGTGTCAACGATTCAGCAAGCAAGAAGCATTTTCATTCACCCTGAAATCTGTACTCGTTTTACTGCTTCTTCATTGTCTACTGTAAGCTTTCTTGTAACATTTCTGATAAACTGTGCAAAAGGGTTTCTCCACCTTCGGTGTATCACTGAGAAGGAGAAGTTTATAGTGGTGGTGTGCATCACTAGAGCCGACGAGGGCTCAACCGTAGAGTAGGGACTTGTGTTCCGAACCACGTAAAATTGGTGTGTTTGCGTTTGTCATTTTTTCTGTATTCGTTTTCTTGTTTCCGCTGCGTACTAATCATTGTAGAAGGGTACAATGAATCGAAAAGACGAGCGTAGCTATTCATTCCCCCCCCTTTCTAGCGACGCCAACGATCCTACAATTGGTATCAGAGCTAGGTGCTCTTCTTCGGATTCACAACCGCAAGAGGAAGTTCAAATGGCGATGCAAGAAGGTTACATCACAAACATGCTTCCATTCTTTGACGGAATGAACTTCCAGTATTGGCGAAGTCGGATGGAGTACTATCTCATGACTGAGATAGATATGTGGTTTTCGGTAACCGAAGGCTTCACGACACCGATGGACGCAGAAGGCAAAGTACTTGAGTCTGGAAGGTGGACTGTAGAACAAAAATGCAAAGCGCAAGCAAATGCTAAGGCCACCGTGACTCTGCAATGTGGTCTAGCGAAGGATCAACTCAACAAAGTGGGTCCGTTCAGCAGCGCGCAAGATCTCTGGAATAAACTGATAGAACTGAACGAAGGGACAAGAGACTCGAGGATAGCAAAGCGAGATCTCTACATAAACCAGCTATAAAATCTTGCTATGAAAGATGGTGAGACTATTGGTGAGTTTCATGGAAGGTTCAAGGAAGTATTGAATGGGCTGCATTCAGTCGGAGAAAATTTGGAGAACAGAGACATTATCAGGTACGTCCTAAAGTCTTTTCCCCGAAATGCTTTGTGGTCATCTATGGTAGATGCCTACAAAGTATCAAGGGATCTGTCTACTATAAAGTTGGATGAATTATTTTGTGAAATGGAATTACATGAGCAAGCTAACAAGGGTCCAAAAGAGAAAGGTATTGCTTTTGTTGCACGTGAGCAATACAAGGAGAACAAGAAAAAGGAGAAGGAGTCATCTTCATCCTCATCTGAGACAAATAGTGACAGTGACGACGAGTCCTCATCCAGGGAGGTAGCCAATTTCATGAGGAGGATGATGAGGAAAAGCAGAAAGTACAATAAGAAGGATGTAAAGAAAATCTTCGCAGACAAGAGGAAAGGTAAGTCATCACATAAATTTAGAGATAAATCTGATGTGGTTTGTTTTGAGTGTAACAGGAAAGGGCACATCAAGAGTGAATGTCCTGATCTCAACAAGAAAGAGGACAAGTCCAGGAAGAAGAAGGCGTTGAGGGCAACATGGGATGACTCTTCTTCAAGTTCCTCAGAAGATGAAGACAGGGCAAAAGGAGCCAAGAATACGACACTAATGGCGTTTGATCACACAGATTCAGATGAGTCTTCACGGAAGGACACATCATCATCTGATGATGATGATGAGGTAACATCTCCTGAACTAGATAAATTGTATGAAACAGTAGCATGCTTAACTAATGCCTTGAGTAGATCAAAAAATAAAGTTAAGATGTTAAAATCAGAATTAGAGGAGCTTAAAACTGGATTGCTTCTGTAGAAATTAGGATTGATACTTATGAAATCGAAAAACTTAGGGAAGAAAACAATTTCTTGAGAGCACAAGTTGATGATCTCAAGTGCACACTTGAGAGATTCACAACAAGCTCTCAAACTCTTAACATGATTTTAGATGCCCAAAGGGCAGTTTACAACAGAGCAGGAATAGGCTACAAACCAACAAAAGGGAATTGGGCCATGTCATTAGTCAATAGAACTCATGTTGGTAAAGCAAACACAACTAAGGCTTGGATTCCTAAACAATATGTCGTAAATGCTAATGGACCCAAAATCTGGGTTCTAAAAGATCTTGTTTTTCGTGTTTGATTAGGTACCGGTCGAGGGGGAGTATCCAATGATGTGGGTCGTAGATAGCGGATGCTCCAAGCACATGACCGGGGACTCCACAAAGTTTGCTACATTTAAAAACAGGAGTAAAGGTACTGTCTCTTTTGGTAATAGCGGCAAACTAAAAGTCATAGGAGTAGGAGACATAGTAATATTTGAACAATTTAGGATTAAGAATGTTCTGCTAGTTAGACGAATGGTCTTTAATTTGTTAAGTGCCAGTCAATTATGTGATGAAGGATATAGAGTAAAATTTTATTCAACTAAATGCTTAATTAAACATAATGAAACCGATACTATCATGCTAGTAGGGACGAGGAAGGAAAATATCTATCAAGTTCAATTTAGTAGTGCTACTAACCTGCGTGTGAAGTGTTTTTTGTCCAAAGAAGATGAATCATGGCTATGGCATCGGAGACTAGCACACGTCAACATGAAAAATATCAAGAGGTTGGCTAAGGAAGAGCTTGTGCGGGGTCTACCATTGCTCAAGTACGAAAAGGACAAGCTATGTGATGCATGTCAAAAAGGTAAACAAATAAGAGCATCACATAAAAGCAAGAACACTGTAAGTACCTTAAATGCTTTAGATTTATTGCATTTAGATTTGTGTGATAGTAGCTCCACAAAAACCTTGAATGGAAGTAGATATTGCTTGGTAGTAGTAGATGATTATACTAGATATACATGGACTTTCTTTCTCAAACATAAGGATCAAACATTAGAAATTTTTATTCCTTTTTGTAGAAGAATTGAAAATGAGAAAAACTCAACAATTAAAACAATTAGGAGTGATCATGGAGGAGAATTTGAAAATATGAGGTTTAAGGAATTCTTTGGTAAAAGGCTATAAACATGAGTTTTCCACTGCTAGGACACCACAACAAAATGGTGTGGTAGAGAGGAAGAATAGAGCTTTTCAAGAAGCTGCGAGGAGTATGCTAAATGAGTATACTCTTCCTAGTTACTTGTGGGTTGAGGCAATTAACACTGCATGCTATGTTCAAAACAGAGTTTTGATACATAGATTCTTAGGAAAAACACCTCATGAACTATGGTTTGGAAAACCACCAACAGTCAAACATCTTAGGGTTTTTGGTTGCAAGGTTTTCATATTAAACACTAAGGATCATCTAGGAAAATTCACTGCAGCGAGATGAAGGTGTTCATTAGGATATTCCCTCACTAGTAAGGCTTATCGAGTTTACAACAAATGAACAAATTTGGTTGAGGAATCGTCAAACGTGGTTTTTGAGGAATGTAAAGACCAAATTGATTCTAAGGATAATAGTGATGCAGTAAAGGTCGAACTCAAAAGATTAAGTTTGAAGGAGGACACAAGTGTAGGGGGAGTCAAATCTGACTCCGAAAATGAAAAATCTAGATCAGAAGGGTCATTGCTTGAGATTGTATCTAACAATGAGGTTCAAGAAACATCTCAAGTACCAAAATCCACTAGAATGGGCACTAGTCATTCCCTAGACCATGTTGTTGGAGACATCCATCAAGGGGTGAGGACAAGATCATACTTTAAAAATGAAGTGAATCAAGTAGCATATAGAGGATTCAAATTATATCAAATGGATGTGAAGTCAGCATTTTTGAACGGGTTTATAAAGGAAGAGGTCTATGTTGAACAACCACCGGGATTTGAAAATTCTGAATTTCCAAATCACGTGTATAAGCTCAAGAAGGCTCTTTATGGGCTGAAACAAGCACCTCGTGCTTGGTACGAAAGGTTGTCAATTTTTCTAGTTGAGAAGGGTTTTAGAAGAGGTCAAATTGATCCCACACTTTTTCTGAAAAGAAACAGTGAAGACATATTTGTAGCTCAGATTTATGTCGATGACATAATCTGTGGTTCAAACAATAGGGATTATCTCAATGAATTCATAGAACACATGGAGAGTGAGTTTGAGATGAGTCTAGTAGGGGAGTTGACATTTTTCCTTGGACTTCAAATCAAACAAACCAAAGAAGGAATTCATGTTTGTCAATCAAAATATACCATGGAGTTGCTAAAAAGATTCAACATGGAAAATGTTAAGTAGGTTGCAACTCCAATGGCACAAAACACTCATCTAGATAGTGATGTAGATGGTAAAACTGTTGATCTAAAGTGTTATAGGAGTGTCATAGGTAGTCTTTTATATCTTACAGCAAGTAGACCTGATATAGTATTTGCTGTGGGCATGTGTGCACGATATCAATCGTGTGCTAAAGAGTCTCATTGGGTTGCTGTTAAAAGAATTATGAGATATCTTAAAGCAACAATATCAGTTGGACTGTGGTATCCCCGAACTGAGTCTTTTGATTTAGTAGGCTATACAGATTCAGATTATGCAGGATGCAAACTAGATAGAAAAAGTACTAGCGGGGGGCTGTCAATTCCTAGGTTCAGCTTTAGTTGGTTGGTCAAGTCGAAAGCAACATTGTGTTGCTCTCTCCACCACTGAGGCTGAGTACATAGCCATGGGAGAGAGTGTGTCACAATTGTTATGGATGACTCACACATTGGAGGATTATGGTTTTTCATATAAGAACGTGCAAGTGCTATGTGATAATATTAGCACGATCAACTTAACAAAAAACCCAGTCCATCATTCCAGAACAAAACACATTGAAGTGAGACATCACTTCATTAGGGATCATGTAGCAAGAGGAGATATTATACTCAATTATGTTGAGTCTAAGGCGAATCTTGCTGATATTTTCACAAAACCTCTTCCAGAAAATGAATTTAGTCATTTAAGAAGAGAGTTGGGAATGTGTGCAGCTGAGTGAAAACTCTCCGTGATCATAAGGACTAATTCATAAGTTCAAAAGAAATGGGAAAATAATGTTTGGGATACCTTTGGGAAACATCTCACACAAATCATAGGACTAACTATGCTTGTGTATTGCTAGATAGGGGTGAGATGTTAGGAGCAACCAATTTACTCAAATTGCTTGTTATGATGCATAACTTGAGTAATGCGGTTGAAAACTGCATGAATAATTAAGTTGACCAATTATGGGAAAGACCAATACATAATTCATGTGTATTTGGTTTTAAAAAAAAAATAATTGGACATTCCAACCAAGTAAAATTGGTTGGACATCTTAAATAATGATAAAACTCAAGTGAAACATCCAATATATGTTTGATATTGTCGATAGAGTATATTGTCACTTTTAAAATGTTTTAAATACCTAAATACAACGAATTTGGAACTTAAAATATCTAAGACAAAAATGAACCTTCAGAATAACAGTCGAGGCATTTCAATAATCGCCTCGACTGACAGAGGGTGTGAGCAAATAGAAGCGAGGCGCACTCGACCGGCGCCTTGATTGATATAACAGTCGAGGCGTTCAACTTACTGCCTCGACTGCGTAACTAAGAAATATATAAGGAAATTCACTTACCTCCTCTCCCAAACTCGCGACTCGCCTCGACTCCTCTCGCCGTGTTTTTTCTCTTCTGTCGCCTGGCTATCGCCGTTCGAGTCTCCGGCCAAGTTTAACACCGACAAAACCCTGGATTACCTCACTCACTTCTAAACTAACTTCAAGTATGTTCTCCAGCCCCTCATTCCCTCTTTTGGTCAATCCCTAACCCTAGACGATAATTTTCTCAAACCCTAGATTTTGCCAGATTTTCTAGGGTTCGCCAGTTTTTTTTTCTAGCTGGAGAAGGTGATTTCACAGAAGTCATCTTCTTGATCCCACAAGACCAGTCAACAACAGGAAAAATGGCACCTAAGTAAATTTCTAAACTCATCTCTTTGATTACACAACTTAGTAATATTGGTTAACTAATTGGGTGTTGGTTATTGCCACTCATCATACCATCATATTATTTTTTTTAACATCATTTTGGCATTCATTAGACAAAAATGTAGGATAGGCGAGTCAAGTGAAACACCTCGGGAAAATCCATCTACGGATCCCTGGTTTCTCTCCACACATCATCAACATACCTTTACTGCCCACAAATTTAAGTTGATGCATACTAGATCATTAGATAAAGAATTTTTTGAAAAACATGCTCAACATATTATACAAATGATTAACTACTATGGGATCAATAAACTAGTCTATTGTGATCATGACATCAATATAGACTTAGTTAGTGAATTCTACAACAATCTAGAGCCTACAGGTGATAGGCTCATCTTTAAGAGTAGGGTAGCCAAAAAGGACATATCTTTCACTCCTGATATCCTCAGAGCATTTCTAGAGTGTCGAGAGTCAAACTCAACCCTTGAATGCTATCCAAGCATTCAAGAACTTGTTGAGGGATACTCCATAAATGTAATTCATGAGTACTTCTTTAAAAAACCCAGACAACCTGGTCTTACTCTATTTCCGGCCATGGCATTAGCTGCCCCCGATAATGTCCTATATAAGGTCATTGTATGTTGCATCCTTCCAATTGTTACTAGGGGGCAAGCTAAGATAAGACCACATCATTTACTAGCTCTACATCTCTTAAAGCAACGTTTAAACTTTAATGTTGCTTTAAACATCTTTCTCTGCATAGTCCACTTCTCAACTCCTGTCCAAAAGAAAATTTACTTGCCTTTTGGTCATATCATCACATTTTGGCTAGAATCCATAGGCATCAACACAAGCAGGGGGGAAATTAGGCGGATGCGGACTTTGATTTCATAAAGTGGAGAAACTTTTCTTTGGCGGCATGTCAAAGTTGGTAGCACCGCTGAGTGGGCGGATGGACATCAAGCGGGTGAAAGGTGGGATATGGAGGAAGAAGGTGAACAAGAACGCGTCAAATTTGTTGAACCATCTTCCACCATGTCGAACAGGAGAATCAAGGAAGATCATCCTTGAGTTCACAAACTCATTGATACTAAATTCATGGACCTTAGTACGTCAATCGACACTAAATTCAAAGAGCTTCACCCAAGCTAGATGCTCGGTTTTAAGTCTAAACAGAGGAAATTCTAAGTCTCCTTCATGCCATGATGTCGGACTCAGCAGGACCATCATCTTCAGCAGTTTAGTTTTTGTTTTTCTTTTTATCTGTATGAACAGTTTGAATTCAAGAAAATATATATATCAGGATGTTTTGGGTGACGTTTTGGGTGTATGCTTGTATATTTGTTTCTAATATCTCTGTGTATGTAGGTTTGTTTTTTTTAGCTATCATGAACAGGGATATTACAACAAATATTAAGGAAAATTATGTCAAATTTTTCTTCCGGTGGTTTATATCTTTCTTTAGAAATGCACGACTGACATTTATCTTGCTAAAATATATTGTTAGTGCATTTGATAACCTAAGGGTAATGAATTCAGGGGGAGTGCTTCTATAAGCAACTTTTCTTTTTGGGTGTTTGCCAAAGGGGGAGAAGATGGGCTTTAAGTCTGAAATTAAAACTTTTGAAACTACACACCTATATCTCTTCTTTTTGCATATTAAATTTCGAATACATTATATTGTGCTATAATTTCATCACCTAAACTTAAACCGTATTGTCCAACATCAAAAAAGGGGGAGATTGTTGTTGCAATCAGACCCAAAGGATGTTTTTGGTGATTGACAAGGGTTTAAGTCTAGGTGATTTATCTCATACGGTTGTTTGAGATGTATTTTCAGGAAATCTCTTGTAGGTCGAGGACTGGATGCAAGATTGATGAAGACCCGGACGTGGAGTCCTGGCAAGTGAAGACCAGGACGTGGAGTCCTGGAAAGTGAAGAGCCGGACGTGGAGTCCTGGCAAGTGAAAACCCGGACGTGGAGTCCTGGCAAGTGAAGACCCAAACGAGGAGTCTTGGCAGTGAATTCCCGGAGGCGTGGCCTCTTGGCAGTGAAGACCCGGATAGGGAGTCTTGGCACGAAGTCCCGGAGATGATTCTTGGCATGGAAGACCTATGAACAGTAATTCATAGGCATCAGGTAAAGGTGGTAGTCGAGGTGACGCCTCGACTGGAACCTACTGCTCTTGTCGAGCAGCAGGTTGACTCATACCAGTCGAGGCGACGCCTCGACTGATGCTTGGTTCAACTAAGCAAACGCAAGGAGGTGTCAACTACTCTGGACAAATAACAGGTTATGACTATATCAGTCGAGGCAGCGCCTCGACTGAGGTTATTTATTACGAGAGAAGGCCACAGCCGGTCGGTTGATGTCTCATCATGGCACGTATGTTCGTAGGAAAATCGACAGCAGTCGAGGCGGCGACTCGACTAGAGCTTTGATCAAAAGGAACAGACGCAAGGGACTGTCGACTGGGAGCTCGACTGTTGCTCTGTTCAGTTGGAACCAAAGCCTGCCAGTCGAAGCGGTGACTCGACTAGAGCTTTAATCCAACGGAACAAAAGCAAGGGAATGTCGACTGGGAGCTCATTGCTCTGCTCGATTGGAACCAAAGCTACCGCGATCAAGGCGTCGGATCATCGCCTCGACTGGACCTATGTTTTCAATGGAAATAAAACTAATTATGGTCTAAATCTTACTGTTGAAGCCATTAATAAATGCCAATTAATGCTCCAGTCGAGGCACCAGCCGAGGCGACTCGACTGGGCGGGCAGAAAAGCCCTAATCAGGCTCGAGCTATCAAGTATTCTGGGCTTATATATTTCAAAGTTAAAAAAAAAAGAAGAACTTACGACATTTTCTGAAGAAAGACACGAGGAAAAAAGCTTCTTCATTCTTAAAAGCCTTGATCATCCAATAGGAGTGTCAACGATTCAGCAAGCAAGAAGCATTTTCATTCACCCTGAAATCTGTACTCGTTTTACTGCTTCTTCATTTTCTACTGTAAGCTTTCTTGTAACATTTCTGATAAACTGTGCAAAAGGGTTTCTCTACCTTCAGTGTATCACTGAGAAGGAGAAGTTTATAGTGGTGGTGTGCATCACTAGAGCCGACGAGGGCTCAACCATGGAGTAGGGACTTGTGTTCCGAACCACGTAAAATTGGTGTGTTTGCAT